>JAXCLR010000063.1:13733819-13747006 GCA_035584095.1 Annona squamosa | reverse complement strand
ATCCAAATATGAATTAGTTAATTAAAATAAAATAGAATTTTTTTTCAAAATTTTAAAAGGGACGTTTTGTGAGCAATTGGATATATATTAATAAAAAAATTTTTATAATAAATAAGTGTGAATATAGGAAGTTATGAATTAATTTATTAATGTTAAAATCAATTGTTTTAAAAAAATTTTACATGAAAAAAAATCACAACGGCAGCAAATGGACGGTGCATGCAAGTATAGATGGCATAAAATGGTTTAGTAGACAGCTTATAACAAATAAGATATAAAATACAGGATCAGCCATCAATGCTGGATTTCTAAAAATGCAACAGGTGGATTTTGTTAAATGATGACCATGGGTTAAATTAAAAATTTAACCATGGTGAACCGTTAATGGAGTATATAAAAGGGGGCAGCTGCTAGGCATTTTTAAAAAAAGGCGGATGTTGCAGGTTGCTGAAAAATATGGAGATACCTTGCTGAATGTTTCAACGAGGCCAGGTGCTGTTTAATCCTTTTATTTTATTTCTAATTGAATTATATATTTAATTCTGGAATGGATGTACTATTCCAAACAGATTTTTATAATCATGTTTAAAATATAATTTATGAATAATGAAAAATGGGTAAGGATTAATTTCATTAAAATAATTCATTTTTAAACTAATTTAGGGATGTTTTCATGATTAATTTGATAAATCTAAGTTAATTTTGATTTATTGCTTCAAATCTGGAGGTTATGTGATGTTAGAAACAAAAATATGAACGAGATAGTAAACAAACGATTTTTGTCATGAAAATTTTTGTACAAGCTCATTATATTATCATTAAGGAATGACGAAATTTTTAGCTTAAATTATTAAGAAATTTGCAAATTAAAAATCCAAAAAAATTAACTTAAATAGGGTAAAATGGGTGACAAGATCTGCTATAGTAAATGATTTTAATATTTTTTCAGATGGATTGTTTATCTAAAATTTTGATATGATATATAAGACATCATGATTATCACTTGACAAAAGTCAAAAATTATTTTTGAATGACATAAATATGGATTAAAATTAACGTGATTAGGGTTGTCCCTAATTTCACAACACTGTCCAGCATAGTAAAAATGTCAAAATAAATATATAATATTAATATTTCTTTCTAAGATTTTTATGAGGGTTACCTACTGTATTTATTGATATATGATATAAATTTCAGAATTAAATACCTTGATTTGATTACAAATCAAGATTTAAAAAAATTAGTACGCCTGATTTCAGCAAATGTGGATAATTTGAAAAATAATTAAAAAAATATATGAAACATAAGTGAAAATGACCCAAATTGATATATATTTTATTCAATAGTATAATAAAAGATTAAGGATAACAATAATGATTAATAATTGATGTTATAATATGTATATGAAATTAATGGATAAATAAGAAGATGAAACTTAGTGAAAATAAGAAAATAAAGACTGTTTTAGAATTTAATAATAAGTTTCAAAAATTTTAAATGAAATTTATTTTCATTATAATGTGTAAACAAGATTTACAAAAAAAGGTACAAATTTATAATCACTAAGTAAGTGATTAAGTACCTAAGATGTGATTTTAGAAATTATAGATGAGGGTAAAATGTAATATATAGGGCTGTTTTAGGAAAATTACAAAAATTATAAAAAGTTTAGACCCAAATTATAAGCTCTTACTCTTAAGCAAATATCTTGAGAGATTTTCTCAAATAATATGTCAATTATAGGAAATATATGCTAAGTATAAAATGCTAAAATTCAAGACGTTTGATTTAGCGAAGTGTTACAAATCCTAAGTAGGATTTAAAAACTTAACCCTTAAATAATGATGTCAAAATAAATGGAATTGTTAGACTTTGAAACAAGTTCAACCAAATGAGGATAAAAGTGGTTGGTATTAGCCAAATATGAAAATGCGATTAGAAGATAATTATATTGAATTTATGGAAAAAGGAAGATAAACGGCTTATTTGAATTTATGACATCAAATGACTCAGGAAGTTCATAAGAAATTGCTTTAAGAAGTTGACCAAAGGAAGAAAACAAGTGTTACAAATGGAATTGATAAGTGAGAAATGGTAAACATAAGTAAATTAGAACAAGGTGAGGACAATATTGACCTAAAGGTAAAAATGGGTCAAAGTTGATATGAAACACACATGGATTAGAAAACCCTAAAATAGATTCAAAATTAATAGTAGAAATGTGTAAGCACGGGATATTATGTTTATATGAAAAAAAAATGGTCATTTTCATTTGTATAGGAAAAGGAAAGTAAAAAGTGGAATATACAAGTTGACTACACAGGTAAGCAAGTTACATGCTTTCTAAAATATTTCTAAATGCTTGCAAATTGTTTACTCACATGAATTATAAAATATATTTAAGGATGGTCATTCCTATAATGTTTTGCATGAAATGATTGCTAACTACTTGTTAACTGCTTTTATGAAAAGTTTATGATTTATAAATGTTATGCTTGCATGTGAATGTGAATGATCATGGTACACGAGGATTAGGTTACAAGAGAGGTGTAATTGGACTGGTTGTCCTCCTCTAGCATGACCAAGTCGCTAATGTAGGCTGAGGCTGGTGGCGACCTACTTGAAATGGGAGCAGGATCAAGTAATGGACGCCTAGCTAGTGATCCATTTGAAAAAATGTCATGTATGCATTGAATGCATCTGCATTTTCATATTATGCACAAAAAGAAAGTGGAAAATGTTTACTTACAAAAGGAAAGGACTTGCTTACTGAGTATTAGTACTCATGTGTTGTTTTCTAAAATTTAGTCAGGTAAATGGAGATGACTCATGGAGAATAACAGGTATAAAAAGAATGTCAAGATATTTACATTCCTTTGCATGTATGAAAAGAAGAAGATGAATTTATGGTATGATCAATGTTATGTTGAATGTTGATGAAAACAATTAAGTTGAGGTAGTACACTCTGTACAGAATATGTGAGAAAATGCAGAATTATATGTAAATGGTGTATATGATGATTTTTCTGTAAAGACATTTGTTATGACTTTGATAATGTAAAGACAATAGTTAAGACTATGATATGGAAAATATTTTCTAAGTTGGATGAACAAAAATTTTATCTGTATTGATGTTGTATATTTTTTTAAAAAAATTTATCGTGTGATCAGGGTAACAGTCCTGAGTCGCATTTACCAACCCTTTTCGACCCCGGAGTAAGGACTATGTGGAGCCTCGGATCGGGGGCGCCACATCAATCAAGGATGCACGTCCCAAATTCGACATCTCAATAGTGCGGCCTCTTTCCACAAAACTAATCAACCATGAAAGCTAAAGTTAAACTTTTCTCTTAGAATCTTTCGTCGTTTAGCTTTAGCGAAAGCATTGATTTTAGGAACCTCCAATTAGGAAACTAGAGCATCTCCATCATCCCAAAATGAAGCATTCAAAGAATCTGCAAAATTATCTTGTCACTAGCCTCCATCTAAACAGCAACAAATTGCAGCCTTCTAATAATTCAACCCTTATTTCCATCTTTGAACAACAGCTTCTGACCCCATATACAGCAATAGATCAAAGTAGTCCGTGACCTGTAGTATTTCATTTTTCAAAGTTGGTGACCATAGAAACTTGTCTCACTTTAGCGGCCACAAAGTAAAGCAAGATCTAGTTAGCCATCTCTTTGTTGATCTCTAATCTAGCACCCATCCAAGTGTGGTAGCAAATGGAGGAAGAAAGGAAGAGAGAGAATAGGTGAGTAGAAGCAACATATTTGATGAACTCTTGCTAAATTTTCAACTACCAAAAATGCCCAAATTTTCATTGACAAACTAAAATGGACAATGGATAGCAAGCTTCCATTGATAAAAATTGAGAAAGAGCTTCTTATAAATTGGGCCCCAAAAATTGGAAGAGTTAAAAAAGTAAAAAATTAGGAAAATTATAAAACATATTTATCTTGTATTCGTGTTATAGAGAAGAATGTAACAATAAGCTATAACTAAGCTACTACTATGAATGATAAATAATCAAAAACTTATTTTCTTCATTTTAATTTTAGAAATCTCAATTTTCCTCATCATTTAAATTAAAAGCAACTCTATTTAAACTAAAAAAATCTCATACATGATTAAAAGTGGCATGCATACTTGAACTTTTACTTAGTTAAAAATACATTAATATCTACCTTTATATATAGTAGTCAAGACCTTTAACTATCAATTATATTTGATAGCTTAAACATACCTCGCACATAGGATTTCAAATTATAACAAATCATCAAAAGTGATCATATACATACCAAAAGCCAAAAAATTGCAGGAAGCATTGTCTTCGTCGGTAATTTATGTAGAATGGTTGAGATTTTTCTAAGTATTTTCGAAAGCCCAAAAAATTTGGCACTAGCCAGTACGCCTGATAGATTTGCAGTACCATCGCATAGCATTATTCTTCAGTTAATCTCGTTGATTTTATAATATATGCAACTTATATCTTAGATCTAAGACATTCATGATATTTTTAGCATGGTTAATAGGTATCTAGAGTGTTATTGAAAGTTTTGGTATTGTAATTTTCCTTATTTAAAAGAATGATAGCAAATAAATGGTAGAAAATGCTACACGATGAAATAAACATATTTCTAGACATGATTAGAGAATTTTGACCATAAAATAGTAAGATAATCATATTTTTAGCCCTCTTACAAAATTTTAGCTTTATCTGAGTTATAAATTTTTAAATCTAGTAATTTTTACAAATAATTTAAAGTGGTGATTATGTATTTTAAGAGTAAAGCAAAAAATAATAGTTATAAGAAAATATAGATGTAAAAGTACTAATTTGACCCATTACAAACATTATTTGAGAACTTTTTCAGTGTGTATTATTAATTAATTTAATAAAAAAATTAGTTTGGATAGTTATTTGAAGGGATAATTAATTTTAACCCTTTATGTCAAATTTGATGATAAAAACATTATTTGGAAAATTGGATTGTCCATATTCTAATACATAATTTTATAAATCTATCCGTAAAACTTCAAGTCAAATGACCATTTCTAGTAAAAGATTCAAATTATTTCGAGTTAATTTCAAGTATACCCACAACCTTTATCCTTAATTTCAAATATACTCATCAAGTATGAAATCTTTCAAATATACCCACTGTCTATGACACAAATATCGGATATACCCAAAAATGTCACGATTCGTTTGGTAGCTGTCAATGCTAAAGGGGAAATGTCAAATTTACCCTTAAAATTTGGGCATCGACCTCTGCTAATTGTCTTCTTCCATTAACAACGACAGTGATGATAGCAACAACTACAACAATAATGGGGCTCATCCCAGCTCCATCTTCGACCTGCAAAGCCTCTCTCCAATCTTTTTGCATGGCCCCATCTGTAGAAATTTCCACATTGACACAACTTGCACTATTGTCTCTCACCACGTTGCCAGCAATTTAGAACCCCATAACAATCGATTCTTATATAAAATCTACAACCTCCCACAACAAATCAAAATCTAGCACTGACAGCCTTCTATTTGCAAATATCTGTCATCAAACCCACAAACCATCGCACCCCTACAATTTCATTTTTTGATTGCCAAAATTGATAGTTGGCTAACTATGTTCTTGTTTGAGTTGCAGTCGCAGTCCATTACAAATCCACTAACCCCAACCAATAACTCATCTTCCATCTTTGTCAAAAAATCAACCAGCATGCCCATGTTACTCTTCAAGTTTGCCAACAACAATTAAATTTGGAATTGCAGAAAGCTTTATAATTTCCTTTCCTGGATGATGCAAGCCCCGAATTCCTACGTGAAAGCAACTGCAAGCGATTGACCATTAGTAGGAGAAACTCTTTCCCTAAAGATCAATGGCAGCAGCGGTGATGGCCTATCTAGGGGGACATGAATGAATGTTAGAACAGGTCTTGAGTGAATTGCATGTGCAACTACTCCTCTTTAGCAATCACCTTGGGTTTGTGCTTAATGGAATGAGGCACCTCCAAGATAGCTAGCACTACAGTAGTAAGAGGACAAGGATGCTCTTGCACACTCACACAAGTAAGATTACAAGGACAATAGAGCCCTAAATGTGACTAAAGAGAATCTGAGTTTCCATTTACAATGATAAATACTCGACCTCACAAACCTTGCTCTTCAAAGATGCACTTCCTAGAAGAATCGGAGGTGGTGGCGAGCATCGAAACAACAACCATAGCTTGCTCTCGAATGGTTGTCACCGTCATCGTCATTATGAAGGATAAGCAATACGGATTTGTGATGGAGATTGAGTGACACAAAAAAGACCTAATTTTTAGGGATAAAAATGACATTTATCCTTTGCACTTACAAAAAATAAACGGATCATTATGTTTTTAGGTATATTTGATATTTGGGTTATAGATATTGGATATATTTAACCTTGATGATAAGAGTTTCTATCTTACTGTCAGTCCCAAGCCCCAAAAAAAGTGAGGATTAGCATGTCAAGCCTACAACTAGTGCTATAAAAATCACAGCCCCATTTCTTATGGATTTTGAAAATATTTTAAAATTTCTTAATGCTAGGGTGTCCCCTATAAGTAACGCGCTGCAACAGAGCCCGGCTGCAGTGAGAAATGAGCAAGGATTGCTAAGGTATTTTTTCAGAAGCTAGCACTACATCGGAGCCCGGATGTGGTTAGAAATGAGTCAGGGTTGCTAGAGCATCTCTCTGAGAGCGACACGGCACAATAACGTTCAGTTGTAGCGAAAAGTTAGCAAAAGTTCCTATGCCTTTATGGGTGTGGTTCGGTAAAGAAGGTATACCAAAACACAAGGTCCTTTTTGCCTCTTGGAATGTTGGGACTCTTTTAAGAAAAAATATGAAAGTAGTAGATGTATAAGAAGGAAAAGAATTAATGTTGCGTGCCTCCAAGAGACTAGATGGAAATGAGAAAAAGCTAAAGAAATTAATGAATTCAAATTATCATATATAGGAAATAATGGTAATAGAAATGGTGTAGGGATAATGTTGAAAAATAAATTCATAAATAAAGTTATAGATGTAAATAGAGTAAATAATAGAATTATTCAAATAAAACTTATATTAGGCATAGAGGTCATAAATGCGAGTATCGTTTATGCACCACAAGTAGGATTAGAAGATAGAATCAAAAAATAATTTTGGAATGATTTAGATAGTATAATGCAAAGGATACCCAACCAAGCAAAAATTATGATAGGTGGAGATTCAAATAAACATGTAGAAAAGGAAAATGTAGGATATAATAGAAGTCATAGAGGTTATGACTTCAGAATAGGGAATAAAATGGGGAATGTCATTTTGGATTTTGCTATAACATATGATTTGCTTAGAGCAAATACCTTATTTCAAAATTGAGGTGAAGACTTGATAACTTTCAAGAGCGGGACAAATGCTAGCCAAATAAATTTCTTCTTTATAAGAAAATTGGATAGATATCTTTGTATTGATTGTAAGTTATCCCATGTGAGAGCTTAACTATGCAACATAAATTATTAGTGATGGATATGTATTCACGAAAAGAGTCAACAAAAACTAAAAATAATATAATTCCAAAAATAAATGGTGAAATTTAAAAGCAAACAACATAAAAAAAAATTATTAGAAGAATGATAGAAGAAGGAAAATGAGACATACAAGAAGATGAAGTAGAATCAATGTTGGATAAAATGACAATTAACATAAAAAAGTAAGACAAAGTATTATAAAGATATATAAAAATCGTAAATCCCTACATAAGAAAACTTGTGGTAAAATGAGGATATTCGAAAAACTATAAATGATAAACAATGAAAGTTTAAAACATGACAGAGAAATAAAAATGATACAAACTTATAACAATACAAAATATGAAAAAAAATTGCTAAAAAATTATTAGCGTAACTAAACAGAAAGCTTATGACAACTTATATAATAGATTAAGGACTAGACAAGGTGAGAGGATATTTTTAAGTTGGCTAAATTAAGAGAAAATAAAGACAAAAATTTAACACATGTTGGCTGTATTAAAAGTAAAGACCAAAGATTTCTAGTTAAAGATGACAAAATTAAAAAAAGATAGATAACTTATTTTTATAGTTTACTAAACGATACCTTACATAAACATTTAACATTAGATATTAGTTTAAATAGAAAAGAAAATAAAAATATTAGTTATTTTCCAAAAATTCAAATATCTGAATTAAAGGAAGCTCTAAAGAAAATGAAAACAAGAAAAGCCTTAGGCCCAAATAATATACCAATCAAGGGATGGAAGTACATGGGAGATGTAGGTACAACACAGTTAATAAATTTATTTAATAAAACTATAAAAATAAAGTTAATGTCATGTGAATGGAGGAAAAGCATTATAGTCTTAATTTATAAAAATAAGGGAGATATCAAAAATTGTGCAAATTATCTGGGAATAAAACTTATGAAATTATGGAAAACAGTAATCGAACATAGACTAAGACGGAAAACTAATGTATTTGAAAATCAATTTAGTTTTCTGCTAGGAAAATCAATCACTAAACCTATTTTCTTACTTAGACAACTATTGAAAAAGTATAGGAAGAAGAAAAAGAACTTATACATGATTTCTGTTGATTTAGAAAAAGCATATGATCGAGTACCAAGAAAATTAAAATGGCATACCTCTCATTTTCAGAGGTCAGAGGGATAGAAGTTGTCCTTTCCATCAAAAAAAGAAAATTAATATGATAAGTGATGAAAAAGAAAGGAATTAGTAAAGATATGTACAAGAGAGACTTTTACAAATTTAAGGACCATAAGTCGAGATACTAATACTTTTTCAGTTAAAATAAGTTTAAAGTAAAGCTCAACCTTGAGTCCTTACCTCTTTACCTTCGTAATAAATAAAATTACTAGACACCTCTAAGAAGAAGTGCTTTAGTGTATATTATTTGAAGAAGACATTGTTCTAATAAATGAAATTAGAGAAATACTAAATTTAAAATTAAATAGGTGGGTAGATGTTTTAGAATCTAATAATTTTAGAATTAGCTGCACAAAAGCTGAATATATAAAATGCAATTTTAATAATAGTGAGAACTCGGATGAGGAACCGATTAAGATTTTAGATCAAGTAGTAACAAGTACTAATTACTTTCGGCACCTAGGATCAATAATTCAAGAGAACATAAAAATTGAGAAAGATATAATATATATAATTCAAGTAGAATGGAATAAATGATGAAGTATGATAGGAATTTTATGTGGCCATCGAGTTTCAATCAAATCGAAAGAAAAATTTTATAAGTTTGAGATTAGACCTGCTATGCTTTATGGGGCAGAACGTTGGGTAGTCAAATAATAACATGTACGAAAATGAACCTAGTGGAAATGAAAATATTGAGGTGAATGAGTGGTAAAATAAGAAAAGATAAAATTAAGAATAAAATAATTTGATAAAATCTAAAAGTAAGACCAATTTATGATAAAACGAGGAAAAATAGATTAAGATAGTTTAGTCATGTTAAAAAGAGGCCTGAAATGACATTTATTAGGAAAATAGAGTCTATCTAAGTAAAAGATAGTAAGAGAATGAGAGGAAAATCAAAAAAGCGTGGATGGAAATAATTACATAAGATTTTAAAATACTATAAATTACTAAAAATTTAGTCTTAAATCGCTAAGAATTGCACAACAAAATCTATGCGGCTGACCCCACATAGGTGGAAAATGACTTATGATAATGATGATGATATTGGGTATATTTTGAATGATTTTATATTTAGTGGATATATTTGAAATTAAGGGCAAAGGTTGTAGGTATATTTCAAATTAACCTTACTATTTCATCCAAAGAATGTAGATCATCGACAAAAAAAAGCTCTTGAACAATGGGCTAGGATCATTTGGATAGGCCCAGCAACACAGAAAGCCCATAAAACATAGTAGAAGTCCATGATTCCGGTCCATAGAAACCAAGCCCAAGTTAAAGAACTAAGCAACAACCAACCCACATAAGTTTGGTCTGGTGCGTAGCCCACCAATGGCCACCAACGATAGGTTACTGGCTTCAGCGACTAGCCGTTCGGCCGGCCAAAAAATGAAAAATGGAAAATTCAAACAAAGAAGAAAAATATGAATTTTTTAGAAAAATTGAATTAAGCTTTTAAAGATATAAATTATTTCAAACTTATGGTCTTTCATAAATAAAATTATTTAAAAGTGAGATGATATATTAATAAATAAAACATGGGAAAGTACAAAAAATTATTATGAAAAAAAGATAGTTTATTACAATTTTTTATTATTATTACATTTTAGATATTTAATTAAATTCTTATTTCATTTAATTTATATTATTTATTATTTTACTTATAATTTTACATGTTTATTTATTTTTTAAATTATTTAAAGGTTTGCATAGTTATAAAATAATTATTAAGTACATATATTTTGTAAAATATTTTTTAAAATATAAATTAGATACGGTTAGAATTTAGGTTTATTAAAGCTTTATTGTAAAAATTTTATATATGAAATCATTATTACAATTTTATATATCTATTTAAAATTTTCCTTCATTTAATCTAAATTAATTATTAATTTAATTACAAATTTATATATTTATTTAGTTTTAAAATTATTTAATTCAAAATAAAGGTTTACATTGTTCTAAAATAAATTATTAAGATATATCATTTTCAAAAATACAAAAAATTATGTGCAATATTTTTAAAAAAATTAAATTTTGTGTTAGATTGGGTTAAGTCCCATTAGATGCCATTAGATTTTGATTATTTTATTAAATTGTATTATCTGAGTCTTAAAAAGGGTTGATACTTGCTTGGGTGGATGTTTCCCCTTGCGCTTTGAGGAGTGAATTTCAAAAAAAAATATCCCTTCTTTTTATTTCGATTCACTAAAAGCCAAAAACCAAAGCCGTAGACCGACTAGGAATTAACTTACTGGTGGTCGACATTCCATCGGCCTATGGGTTGAACACTGTGAAGGCTGTGGATCAAACAGAAAAAGGCTTTTTGATCTCATTTGAAATGGCAACAAGTGCATGCATTTCCCTGTTGGAGTTGGCCTATCACAAAGGAAAAACAAGTGAATGCGCCATTGTGAGAGTAAATAAACAGTGAGCTGTAAAACCCTCATATCACCCTCTCTTTGAAGAGAAACGACTTTCTCTAGATCTATGCAACTAGTTCTTTGACTTTCTTCCAAATCCATCCATCTTACTTACTCAAAAGCTTTGAATATTCTACTCAAAATCTTACTGCTTCTCTCTCTTTATCTACCTCGCAGTTTCAATGTCATACGACCCTCTGATAGAGACTAGGGCCAACTGCGTCGAACCAATCAAGAGCAAGACCATCCTAAGTTAGGACGAAGAGCCCCTATTACGTGTGCTGCTACTCTTTCCTACTCAACATAATGCAGGCTATAGAGCCATCGGAACTAGTCGAGCATTTCTGTAATTAAGGTAAAATATAAGGTTTTATAGGGCCTAGGATCATATTACAGGTGTTAAATTAAAATTAACTTATTAATATTAAAATTACATCGGGTTAGACCTAGTTAGATATTGTTAGATTCTGTTAGATCCAGTTAAATCCAGCTAGATCATGTTAGATCCAGTTAGATCAGGTTAGATCCCATTAGATGTCATTAGATTTTGATTATCATTAATTCATATTATATGAGTTTTAATTTCTATAGTTAAGGAATAAATGACCCTAGAATCATATTACAGGTGTTAAATTATGATTAACTCATCAATATCAAAAATTAGATTCGGTAAGATTGTGTTAGATCCAGTTATATCCAATTAGACCCCGTTATATCATATTAGAACCCATTAGATTTCATTAGATTTTGATTATTTTTTCAATTGTATTATCTGAGTTTTAATTTCTGTAATTAAGGTATAAATAACCTTATAAGAAACTTATGATCATATTATAGGTGTTAAATTAAGATTAATTCATTAATATCAAAAATTAAATAAGGTTAGATTGGTTAGATCCAATTAGACGTTGTTAGGTCCAGTTAGATCTGATTAGATCATGTTAGATCGGCTTAGATCTCATTAGATGTCATTAGATGCCATTAGATTTAGATAGATTTCATAAATTTGTATTATTTGTATTAAATTTTATAATTAAGCCATAAATGATCTTATAAGGGGCCTAAAATCATATTACAGATTTAAATTATGAGTAACTCGTTAATATTAAGAATTAAATCCGATTAGATCGGGTTAGATTTAGTTAGATGCTGTTAGATCTAGTTAAATCCGATTTGATCCGGTTTGATCCAGTTAGATCGGGTTAAATCTCATCAGATGTTATTAGATTCAGATGGATTTCATTAACTTGTATTACCTATATTTTAATTTCTGTAATTAAAGTATACATGACCTTATAAGGGATCTAGGATCATATTACAGATGTTAAATTATGATTAACTCATCGATATCAAAAATTAGATCTAGTTAAATTGGGTTAGATCCAGTTAAATGTTATTAGATCCGATTAGATGCCATTAGATTCAGATGGTCATTAACTCGTATTATCTGTAGTTTAATTTTTATAATTAAGGTATAAATGACCTTATAATGGGTTTAGGATAATATTGAAGGAGTTAAATTATTATTAACTCATTAATATAAAAAATTAGATCTAGTTAAATCCAGTTAGATGTTGTTAGATCCGATTAAATCAGATTAGATCGGGTTAGATCATGTTAGATGTCATTAGATTTAGATAGATTTCATTAACTCGTATTATCTGTGTTTTAATTTATATAATTAAGGTATAAATGACTTAATAAGGGATCCAAATCATATATTGGTGTTAAGTTATGATTAACTCATTAATATTAAAAATTAGATCTGGTTAGATTAGATTAGATCCCGTTAGATGACATTAGATCTAGATAGATTTCATTAACTCATATTATCTATGTTTTAATTTCTATAATTAAGGTATAAATGACATTATAAATGTTGGTCCCGAATTTATAGCAATTACCTAAGAGGGGAAGGGTAAATTGGGTATTTAAAATTTTACAACTTAAACAGAAACTTTACCCTGAATTAATCTAATCCCCTTTATGAAGAAACAAAATGGGAAGCAATATAATGTAAAGAGCAGAAATATAAATCAACACACAAGATTTTATAGTGGTTCG
>JAXCLR010000063.1:13722928-13733719 GCA_035584095.1 Annona squamosa | reverse complement strand
CCCTACTCCACTCTTCCAAGCTCACACCTCTTGTGACTTGGGTTCCACTATGTATTCCACGAATACAACTAGAGTCTTCACTCTTTTCTAGATTCTAGCTCTATGGGGCATCAACAATACACAGCACAAGTAAGTGATGAGTTCCACTCCAATCACACACTACTTTGCTTACACTTGATCTTAGTTATCCAAAACTAAATCAAGTTCAATTCAACAATAAGAATAAAAGAAAAATTCTACACGTTACTATTGTGTAGAGACAGTTTTGGCGCAGAGAAGAACTTGTTGTGTTGGCTTAAAGAGTCAGCAGGCAGCTCCTAACAGTTTGAAGCAAAGTTCTTTTTCTAAAGATTGACTTGATCACTTGAAGCTCTTTAGATATAGGAGTTAGATCAGTTAATGAGTTCTCAGCTACCCCCCTCGTTCATATTAAATGTCTTTTATAATTGTGGAGGGAATCCAAACGTTTGAAGGTAGGTGACGTGCATTTAATGCGTCAACGTTCGAAAAATTTTCGATCGTTGCGACCGAAGTCGCGGGTGGAGTCGACTTCGGGTGCGACTTCTCCCAAGTCGCAGATGGAGTCAACTTCAAGTGCGACTTCGCCAATTCTCAACTTCTTCAAGTTCCAGTCTGGGTCGACTTGGTCCTCGACTTGACCCAAGTCGCAGGTGAAGTCGACTTTGGGTACGACTTCACCTCGGCAACTTACTTGACGATCTTGAAATCCTTGGAATGCTTTGCTTGCTTGAGTTTCTTCATGTCTTTTGTTGTTTTTCCTTGATTTATTTCTCTTTGGACCACTGTGTTATCATTCTAGTTTGTTTTCCTTTAGCTCCATGATTTGCAAACCTTGAGTCCTTGAGTCTGAATCTTGGAATGCATTGTTTGATTGAATTCCTTCATTGTTTGGTTGTTCTTCCTTTGAGACTCTTTATAATTCTCACGTTTGACTTCATGTTTTAAGTCTTGAGTCTTTGAATTGTTTTTTACCTTCATCTTCTTTTGAAACTCTTGAATCTACCATTTATCTTAATCTGCATGTTTCCGTTTTGAAGTCGAAATCGGAGTCGACTTGATCTGCGACTTCGGCAGCCCCTATTCTCAGTTTCAACTTTAGACAGAAATGACGCCTCCAAGTTGCTACCGAAGTCAACTTAGTCTGCGACTTCACCTCAAGTCACAAGTGGAGTCGACTTGGGATGCAACTTCGGCACCTCTCAGCCTTGATTTCAACTCTGGAAGGAAATGTCGTTTCGAAGTCGATGCTGGAGTCAACTTGGTCTGCGACTTCACCCAAGTCGCATACAGAGTCGACTTCATTTGCGACTTCGGCAGCTCTGCTCCTCGATTTCAACTCTGGAAGGAAATGACGCCTTGAAGTCGATGCTGGAGTCGACTTAGGGATCGACTTGGCCTAAGTCGATGCCTGAGTCGACTTGGAAATTAACTTAATTTATCATGCTTCATATTCTTCAAATTTATAACCTTTAATCATTTCCACAAATATGTTAGTAACCAAAATTTACTCAAACTGATTTGTTAATCATCAAAGCATAGACTTAGCTTATTTTCCACATATTTCCAACAATAAAGGGTCTGAGATTATATTACAAGTGTTAAATTATGATTAATTTATTAATATAAAAAATTAGATCCTGGTAGATCGGGTTATATCCAGTTAAATGTTGTTAGATCCAGTTAGATCGAATTAGATCATGTTAGATGTCATTAGATTTAGATGGATTTCATTAATTTATATTATTTATATTTTAATTTTTATAATTAAAGTATAAATGACCTTAGAAGAAGTCTAAGATCATTTTACAGGTGTTAAATTAAAATCAACTTATTAATGTCAAAAATTAGATCGAGTTAGATCCAATTACATGTTGTTAGAACTAGTTAGATCCGATTAGATCCAGTTAAATCAGGCTAGATCAGGTTAGATTGCGTTAGATGCCATTAGATTTTCATTATTTACTTAAATCATATTATCTGAGTTTTAATTTCTATAATTAAGGTATAAATGACCTTATAAGGGATTTAGGATTATATTATAGGTGTTAAATTATGATTGATTCATTAATATCAAAAATTAGATCTGGTTAGATCTAGGTGATGCTGTTAGATCGGGTTAAAACCGGTTATATCGGATTAGATCAAGTTAGATCCTGTTAAATGTCATTAGATTAGATGGATTTTATTAACTCACATTATCTATGTTTTAATTTCTATAATAAGGTATAAATGACCAAATAAGGGATCCAGGATCATATTTCAAGGGTTAAGTTATGATTAACTCATTAATATAAAAAATTAGATCAGTTAGATCAGAATAAATCAGGTTAGATGTAGTTATAGATGATTTATATCAAATTAGATTTAATTAGATCGGATTAGATCCTGTTAGATGATATTAGATTTAGATAAATTTCATCAATTTGTATTATCTGTGTTTTAATTTCTATAATTAAGGTATAAAGGACATTATAAGAGGTCTAGGATTTTATTGCAGGTGTTAAATTATAGTTAATTTATTCATATAAAAAATTAGATATGGTTAAATCAGGTTAGATCCAATTAGATCCGATTAGATCACATTTGATGCCATTAGATTTACATGGATTTCATTAACTTGAATTATTTATGTTTTAATTTTTGTAATTAAAGTATAAATGACCTTATAAGGGATTTAGAATTATTTTATAGGTTTTAAAATAAAATTAACTCATTAATATAAAAAATTAAATTGAGTTAGATCCAATTAGATATTGTTAGAACCAGTTAGAATCGATTATATCTAGTTAAATCGGGTTAGATCGAGTTAAATCCCGTTAGATGACATTAGATTTTGATTATTTCATTTAATCTTATTATCTGAGTTTTAATTTTTGTAATTAAGGTATAAATGACCTTATAAGGGGTTTAAGTTCATATTATAAGTGTTAAATTAGGATTAACTCATTAATATCAAAAATTAGATCGAGTTAAATACTGTTAAATCCTATAGATTAAAGTAAATCAGGATAGATCCCGTTAGATGCCATTTTATTTATTTTATTAAATCATATTATTTGAATTTTAATTTTTACAGTTAAGCTATAAATGACATTATAAGGGGTCTATGATCATATTACAAGTGTTAAATTAGGATTAACTCATTAATATTAAAAAGTAGACCGGGTTAGATCCAGTTAAATATTGTTAGATCTAATTAGAACCCGTTAAATGCAGTTAGATTTCGTTAAATGCTATTATTTTCAAAAAATAAAAAATAATTTTAAAATTTTAAAAATTCAAACATTATTATTGAAATTGAAATCTTCGAGAGTAAATTCTTTACATGAACTTTAAATAATATAATATAATTTCTTATCAATTATAATGAAATTTTATTAAAAATAATATTTTCTACAGGAATATTTTAAAAATATTGAATAATGAAAAGTTATATTTATACATGTTTTAATAGTTGATCCACTAAATGAATGGAATAGATTGAGATTTTGCATATATATAATTTAAATTTTATAAAAAAACCAAACATATTCATACTTTTTAGTAAATATACTCACGTTGTAAATTTATCACAATATCTTTGCTTCCTTTTTTCCTTATAGGAAATGTTTCTCATGGGTTGGCTCCAGTATGTACTAGTTTTATGAATATATCAAAGTAAATCCATACATTTTGGAAGCAATAGTTATCTTGCTTTGAACACATATGGTAGATTTATTTAGAGTACTTCATAACTAAATACTCTAACACATACTATAACAAAATTAACCTATTGCAACCAAATAGTTCCAACCTAGTTATATTTTGCTATTAGGTCGGTTATTGATCCTTAATGTCTCCAATTGGCCATGAGTCATTTGTGATAAAACCACAAAGTTGGTATTATACCTTATCAGAAACCATGTGACAATACTTCTTACTTGTTTGTAATTGCTTTATTACTCACTTTTGAGTTTAACCTCTCTCATGATACATTTTGAACAATGGGGGAAGGTCCTACTTCATAATTTGTTTTACAGAAATCATGGAAGCAAGCTGCAGTGGAACTTTTGCATTTTTCAAATAGTGTACTATTTTGAGGTTAGATGCTCTCCACTACCAATGCAATTATACAAAGGGAGGTTTTTGTAGCTTTAAATCTTACTTTGGCAAGCCATGAACCCCTTTGATACCACTCTCCGTGGCATCTCAAACCCAAAGCGCTTAAACTTTACTCTAGGATTGTTTAGTTAGTAAACTATAAGCAGGATTATAGCCCTATTCACCCGGTGTGGTTTTCAATTCAATCTGATTTTAATTTACAAGCAATCATTCACTGGTAATTAAAATTACATAATATTTACAAATTATTAAAATTCCTTTACACCATCGATCTTTGTAACCTGATAATATTGTACCTTCGAAACGTCACCATTCATCAAAATATATGAGACAACAACCTTAAGATCTCTAAATTGAGATTTTTTTTAAAACTTGTTGTACCTGTCTAAAGTTGGAAAAAAAATAAAATGTGAGTACTAGACTCAGTAAGCAAGTATTTTCATTTAAGTAAATATTTTCATTCTAAAATTTAGCATTTCATAAATAATGCACATGCAAATGCACATTCCACATTCATGCCTTAAACATTCATTAGATAGTACGTTAGCTAGGTGCCCATCAATTTATCTACCTCCTATTTTAGGGAGGGTATCGTCGGTCTTTTGGCCTATATCAGCGACTTAGTTACATTAGAGAGAGACTTTGGTCCGCTTACACCTTTAGAATAGACCTGTACCTTTATGTATCATGCATCATATACATGCTAGCATAATTTCAAAAAATAATTGCATTCATCTTTTTACTTTATTTTTGACTTCAGAAAATGACATAATCATTTATAAAATAGATTAATAAATACATTTTTAAACCACATTATGGGGATGGTCATTCTTAAATAATATTGAAAAATGCCAACAAGAAATAAATTACAAGTCCCTCAATCATTTTGAAAATAAATCACTTTAAGGTGTTACTTGCTTACCTTCAAATGTCAACTTATCTCTTCAATCTGTTCTTTCCTTTTTCCTAAACAAGTGAAAAGGACTAGCTCACATATTTGCATTATATTTTTTCATTTAGGCTATATATTTCATTCAACACCCCATGTTGAGCATATTGAATTCCGCAGTCATATAAGGTACCTATTTATAATCTATAGTAGGGTAGATTCAAAAAGAATTTCTGAAACTAATGTCCACATCTCCTAACAATCTTTTAATACATGGAATATCAATTTTGGATATTAATGGTAATCCTCAAAATTTCTAGCAGCATGTAATTCATACTTATTCTAGGTAGAATTTTATAGACGGTAAAATTTTTAACTATTTAGATATTACAACCATCTTGATAATAAAATTACATATCCTAAAATTCTAAAACTTTAATAATATGAAGGCTAGTTTAGACGTCTCAAGGGTTGTACAAAAGTGTAGAAAATTTTTTCTCAAAGTCTATCCCACTCAACGTCAATTGAGCATAAAAAGGGAAAATTAAAAATATAAAAATTAAAAATTAAATGTGCAGACTATCCCACTTAACGTCACTTGAACATAAAAAAGGAAAATAAAAAATTAAATGTTAGAAAATGAAAATAAAAAATTAAATGTGCCGATAATGAATATAGTTTCAACATCATCAATATCCTAAAACTATACAAAAAATAATTTGTTTTAAATTAATTAACAGCACATATATCAATCCCTTTTTAAAAACATTCTTATTTATAAGGCTTGTTCGAATTGTGAAACAAAAATAAAATATATAAACTATACCTGTTTTGGATGCTGAATTAGGTGAATAAAAAATAATAATAATTAATTTAATCACCTTTGGACGTTAACAGGTTTTAGAAAAAATTTTATAATGCCTAATACGTGAGATTATGTATAGTGGAATAATGAAATAAACAAAATAGAAAAATTATAATTGAACCTGCTACTGCTGGACGTTCGAGGCTGTCCCACCTTTTCTTTCTTTCTTCTTTTTTTTTCTCCTATGTTGTTGCTGGAACGCCTCATGCTACCCGCCTTCTCTATTAATATGTTGCTGAGATTAACACCTCGATGCCACCTAATTATTATGATAAAAAGAAATTTTGATTTATTGCTGCCCAATTCTCCACTGTCCACCTCATCCTTCTTGCTACCACCTCAATGCTTTTTCGACCGTTATTAGCTGTATTTTCACAGTTTTATTTTTTTACTCCCCCCAAAATTACCTTGCTGGACACGTTCAATTTGAGCTAAAAAATGTCAACTTCTTTTTTGTTTCCACCATGCAAACCATACCCTATACGCCCATTAGTGAATGAAATTCTGTTTAATTTTTTTGTAAAGAGATTATTTATAATCTGTTCCATCAATGTTTTAAAATGTACAAAATTAGCCGTTTATATAAATTTCATACCAAAATGATCCAAATTGGTTAAGATATGGGCATTGGGAATTAACTAATGTAATTTATTGAAATTTTGATTTTTTATACCCATTCTTAATTATGTTTTATATAATCTAATCCGTTCACCAAGTAGGGTACATTAATTTAGACTTACCCATGAAATCTCATATGAAATGGAGTTGTCTATATATAATAATTCTAATTAATAACATATGAAGTATACTGTAAATTTGACACATATGCATGATCCAAGGGATAGGGACGTACCATGCATTGATGGAATTCATGCATGTTTTTCATTGCAAAATTCAAAATTATGTAAATGCATTATTTAATCTTTTTTCATAATCCAATCCATCTATATTGTAGAACATATAAATTTAACCATTTATCTCAATTTTCATATCAAGATAATTTGTATGGTTTAAGATATTGACATTTAAAATTAATTCATGAAATCTCATGTAACTCTGGCTGTTTAAAAAATTTTAAAACATAATTTTCATTATCTAGACCATTCATTATGTATGGTATGTTAAAATAGGTTTGTCCATAAAATTTTATCTCAAACGGCCTTAAATATACCTAGATATTAATTTAATGAACAATTAATTAAAAATAAAAATTTATGATCGAGGGTTTCTATACGTGAAAGCTTGCATGGGGTTGACTTTTTGGCATGTTTTCTGATGCACTTAAGTTAAGCATTTTAATCAATTGTTTTTCATAATCTAATTCATCTAGATTAAATAGCACATAATTTAATACTTCATATTAAATTCTCTTGTCAATCTGAGTTATACATTTTAAGATATAATGAAAGTAGCACAGATGAATATAGGAGTGTGATCCTATACTTCCAGGAGCATTAAGCTTGGGCGCATATATCTATTTTTTTAATTTCTTTTGAATTTTTTTATAAGATTGTTAATCTAGGTGTATTTAACCTATGTATCAATTTTTACTATTTTTGGAGTATTTTAGATATTTATTTTTTATTTTTAAAAATTAATGGCATTTAGTAATTTTAAATTACTTAAAATGCCACTGATTTTCAAAAATAATAAATAAATATATCAAATACTCCAAAAATGGTAAAAAATTTTGCATATCTTAAATACACATAGATTAACAATATAGTAAAAAAAATTCAAAAAAAAGTAAAATAGGTATATGCGCCAGGGAGCATGCAGTGCTGCATGCTTTCGGGAGCATACAATCACAATCCATGAATATAATCCCTTAATTAGGATCCCTAAGTGGCCCAAATTTTCCTACTTATCTTTATTTTTTCATAAGGTTTATGAATTTAAACAATTACAGTTTGTATAATTCAGAATTTTGAAATTTCTTTCCGAAAAATTTATAAAAATTTATTTTCATATCTAATTTTTAAGAAATCATTATTTACCCCTTTTCTAAATTTAAAATTTAATCTCATTTTTTTAAATTGCAATTTAGTCTTTTTGTAAACATACATATTTTTCTATAACTTTACAGCAATAATATACACACCGTACAGGCTTTTAGTATATCCCACATTCATTAAGTTTCAAATAACATCACAATTTTTCTTTCTTTACAAAAGATCTCGTTCCAAAACCTATTTCATTTTAAATAATTGAGGATATTTTCTTTCTACTCCATGAAGTTCCCATGTAGCTTCATTTTCAAAGTATCAGTTTCATTGAACTTTGGCATACTCAATCTCTCAATTCCGTTCTATATCTTATAATCCAAGATTTTTATAGTTCTTTCTTCATAATTTGAATAATCTTGAATTGGCAAAGCCTTTGCTGTGAGGATATGAGTTGAGTCTGATACGTACTTCTAAGCATTGATATATCAAATATACCATAAATCGCTACTAAGGCCGGAGGTAATGCTATCTTGTCGGCTAAATTGCTAATCTTTTCTAATACTTTAAATGACCCAATATATTTTGAATTTAATTTACCCTTTTTTTCAAATCTTATGGCTCCTTTGATTGGTGTTATTTTTATAAATACATGATCACCAATTTGGATATTTAGGTCTCTTCATTTGCAATATGCATAACTCTTTTGTCGACTCTGGGCTGCGAGTATATATTGTTGAATCACTTGCACTTTTTATGTTATTCTTTTTTTATAAATTTGAGGCTAATTTCCTTTCCCCTACTTCATCCCAATTTAATAGAATTCGACACCTTCATCCATATAGGGCTTCAAATGGGGTCATCTGGATACTTGCCTGATAACTATCATTATAAGCAAATTCAGTTATTGATAAATATTCATTCCATAATCCTCCAAATTCTAAAGTGCACATTCAAAGCATATACTCAACAATTTGATTAACTCGCTCTATTTGCCCATCAGTTTGGGGATGAAATGCAATACTAAATTTTAACTGAGTTCCTAGGATTTGATACAAACATTTCTAAAATCTAGAGGTAAAAATTGTATCCCGATCAGATACTATTGAGTTAGGTATCCTATGAAGATGAACAATTTTCTTATAATAAATTTTGGCTAACCTCTCCGTAGAGAAATTCCTCTTCACAAGTACAAAATGACCTTAGATAAATGATCAACTATCACCCATATAGAGTCATTTCTTCTTTGTGTTCGAGGTAAACCCTCAACAAAGTCCATAGTTATATCGTCTCATTTCCATTCTGGTCATTGCTAAGATTGCAATTTACCTGGAGTTCGCTGGTGATTTACTTTTTCTTTCTGATAAGTTAGACATTTGGCAACAAACTCTGCAATTTCTCTCTTCATGTTGTTCCACTTATAACCCTGTTTAAGGTCATGGTACATCTTCGTACTTCCAGGATGTATAGAGAATAAAGAAAATGTGCCTCATTTAGGATTTGATTCTTTAGTTCAACCTGATTTGGTACACAAATACGATTTTTATATCAAAATATACCTTGATTATCAATAGTATAATTCAGAATTTTAAAATTTCTTCCCAAAAAATTTATAGAAATTCATTTTCATATATAATCTTTATGAAATCATTATTTACCCATTTTCTAAATTTGTAATTTAATCTCATTTTTCCAAAATTGTAATTTAATATTTTTATAAACATACGCATTTTTCTATAAATTTACAGCAATAATATACACACCATACAATCTTTCAGTATATCTCATATTCACTAAGTTTTAAATAATATGAGTTTCACATATGATCACAAGTGGGCCCTCTTTGATCACAGTAACTTTTGTTAGCGTATTTGTATCTAATTTAACTTCAAATATTTTATAAAAAAAATTTCACATGAATTAACTCAATAATTCTATATTTTAACTTATCACGTCATTTTGGATAATTGTTAATTAAGTTTAAGATTTCATTTTAATTATTCCTTAATCTGTCCATATTTACTAAAATCAGACACACTGAATTTTCTTAATTTTTGTTTATGACAAGTCAAGAAGTTTAAGTACGAAATTTCTATCATACATCAATACTACATGAATTAATTAAATTAAATAATTTCAGCAAAAAATACTAATTATTTATAATTATTTATGTATTTTTATTTTGCTGGATAGGGATATGAGATTAGAGATTGTTCAAATAATGTTTATTTTTACCCATATCGATATCATCAAAAAATTTATTTTTATTTTTTCTAAGAAGTATTCAGAATGCATTTTATATTAGATAGACTTTTCATCCTCAATTTCATTGTATAAAAGTGCTACTGATTCTGACAGTCATTCTACCCTATTCAAGTTGATCTTCCTATATTTTTAATTTATAAATTATAAAATATTTTAATATACAATTTTGGTCGTTCATTAATGGTTATATAAAGAGTTCTCGACAAAATATTCATCCTAAAACTATTTTGTTTACTATTTATTTTATATTTTTCATTTCAGTTCCTGCTACATAAGTTATATAAGTTTACTTATAAACTATTGTAATTGTTAATCTAATTTACTAATCACAGTTCCAATCATAGTGGTAACATACATATCATATCATGCCACTTATTTAGTCTTAGTCCATAGTTTAAATTATTAAAATATAGTTTTAATTAAATCTTCAATGGTGTAGATTTACTTATCACCATTTCAACTAATATAGACATTACTGAGATAAAATTATAAATGCTTAAATCTAATCATCCATCAAGGTGTCAACACATGATCTAACATCATTTCTTTATGTAAAATTGAATTTTACACACATCTAACGGTTTGGATCATCTAGAATATACATGGAATCATAGATGTTGGAAATATGCAGAAAACTAGCTAAATCCATGTTTTGATGATTAACAAATCAATTTGAGTAAGTCTTGGCTACTAACATGTTTGTGGAA
>JAXCLR010000063.1:13708676-13722828 GCA_035584095.1 Annona squamosa | reverse complement strand
AAGGGGTTAAGTTTTTAAGTTACCAAAGAAATTTTTAAGAACCCAATTCATCCCTCCCCTCTTGGGTTTTGCCATCATTTCGGGACCAACAATAGATTCAATGCTGAGATCATTCTCTTGCTATCCAATGATATATAATCTGTTTGGGCCCCCTTTGATCAAAATTTTTAGCAGAATTTTTCTCAAATAATAGCCCATAATCATGGCCATATTCAATTACCTAAAACCCCCAATTCATAGATTAAAATTGACCTATATTATATTTAACAAATTTAATTTCTACGAACATTAACTTCCTTCCTTCAAATCTAAAATTCTTTTCCAAATTTACTGGTTCACATTGATATTTATCCTTGATCTTTACTTAATATAGAAAGCAAGATATAAAATAAATAACAACTAACTTGAACAATGATGATTGATAGTTGAGATCAACTTGATCAAAGTACCACCTTCTCTTTCCCCCTCCTATCTCTACTCTCTACTCTAAGATGGGCCACACCTCTTGTTTATAAGTTTCAAAGATTTATCAGCAAAGGGGAGCATAACCAGCCACTTCATACATCTAATTTGTTTATTTATTTATTTCATTTAATTATTTTGGCTAATAAGAAGTCATTTGTCCCTTTCTAGAAAATCACATTTGACTTTTGGCATTTTAACGCCATATGGCCTACATTGCTAGATATTTTTTATTTTACAATTTGCACCCCTTTGTTGTTATTTATTTTGTATTCCCAAGTTGTTAAAATTTGCAATTTTAATTTATTGTAAAATATCAAAATACCCGTATTTTCTTTCCAAAACTTTCCAAATTAATCATAATGGAACATTTGAATGCACTCTACATTTTAATAGCAAAATTTAAGTGTTTAAAACATGTATTATCATACAAAAATTTATAAAAAAAATATTTATTTTATATTTATTATACACGTGTGTGTAAAAATATAAATTTTTTTCTAAATTTAAAACAGGGGTTTACATTATGAACTAAATGAGCTTATTTGCTCAAACCAGAATAAGATAAGATTTGTATCATTTGGTGTTCTTCTTAAAAACAAAAGCCCTACATACATCATCAAGATCGATCCAATCCACACGAGTGTGTGGATTTTTTATAGTTTTTTGGTGAGTTGACCAAAGCATGAACATCATATCAATGAAGTTTTATAATTTACAAATTTTATTTAATTTTCCAACACATAAAAATGGGTTATTTTTTGTTTTCAAGTTTTTAAAAAATATTAATAAAATTCATAAATTATAAAATTCTATAAAATATTATTATATTCTACTAAATGAGAAAATTGATTTAAGTATTTTTTTATAATTTACACATGAATATATATATATATACATTATTTTGAGAAAATGTAACCCATCACATACTTGATTTAGATGAAACTTAGTTTATTAACTAAATAAATTATGTTAAATATAATTTTAACATTTAAGGAGTTACATGACTTAGTTTCTATGTGACCATAGGTATTTGTTAGCATTTAGATTGATAACAATGCTAGCATAATCTATAGCACAAAAATACGTCATTTGTGAGTTATTTTGTAAACGTAGCTAGTAAGACCCGAATTTGATGGGCGGTACATTCAAATTAATATTTTGAGAAGATCGCCTCTTGTTTTTATGCTAAATTGATAAGACAATATTTAGTTTAGATATTTTTTTTTAATTATGGAGACATGATAGGTGAATATTTGACCAAGATCTTTTCTCTTTGTACTTCTTGTGATATGTGGTGATCAATGAAATTTTTACCTTTCCATACTAGAGAGAGGAAACAAAATTTCTCTTATTTATATAGAGGCTGCCCATCATAACCTTCATAACAAAATTATTTCACCTTATTAAAATTTGAATATTTTTTATACTTCTTTAACTTAAATCCAAAAACTCTTTTTATTTTAGGCCAATTTCTAATAATAATTTTAATATTATCCCACTTAGCTTACTATAAAATAATAAGTAAGAAATTTTTTTATACAAAATATGAATTTTAATCGCCATTTAAAAATTATCAAATGAATGAACTAAATCTTTTTTTATATATAAATTCTACTATATTATTTCTCATTTCAATTTATGATTACAATCAAGCTCATTTCATCTTACAAATACCATTAAATATCTCTAAATGTTCTTTTATAAGTTTTGTTTAAGAAGGGAAACCAATCACTCCCACAACATGGGTCAAATTTTCCCTTCATAGGTTCAAACTCTTGACCATGCTAAGTTGAGTGGTCTCACTTTTAAAAATTTATTTAATCAGTATATTTTTAATTATAGTTCTCCAATTATTATGGGATCTCAAAAATATTAATTACACAATCAATTATTCCACACAACTTTGATCATGGAGTCAATACTATCGTCTTAGTATTATTGTCAAAATTAATTGACATAAGATGATAATTCATTCTTTTGGCAAAAAAAGATGATAATTTATTCTTGCTTATATTGACATGTACTTAATGTTGATGTGCTACTTGAATCAATAATTTAAGCATTAAATGACAAAGGATTTGTTGCAAAGAAGTCTTTAGAGTTTTAAAATAGAAATTCTATTCTTAATTCCTAAGATAAAAATTTCAACTATAATGAATATGAGAATATTTCATGATAGCCAACAAAGTCTGCTTTCATAGTAAAATAAAGTACATAATATTGTTTGTTATTCTTACATAAAATTGCTTCATTAGCTGATTAAAAAAACCTATCTATTGTTTAGGCAACCAACAATATACGAACATGTATAATGACACCTCTAAATGATCAATTTTGCCATATTTGAGTTTACAATAGTTGATTCCTTGAAGATATCTCATTCCTTTTTTTGTTGCCTTTCAGCATGTGATGCCCCATGATTAGACATTCTCAATGGTCAATCAACGAATGTCATATGACTTAGAAAAAATTTGGCAACATCTTCCTACAATAAATAAGGAGGTGATATAGAATACAAGATCTGTTATTCATAAGCATTGCAATTTCATTTCAAAATGTAATATTCAACTCTACTTTATACATTTGCATTTTTATACTATAAAGATATTCACTTAATAAGAAAATCATCGAAATTCATCATTTCACAACAAGCAAACCAAAAAATCATGTACATATGTGTTTACGTAAATTGTAATCAAGTTCAAAATACACAAATATCATATGTTTATCACAGTTGGATCTAACTAAGTAAAGGACAACATGCATTAGTATAAAAAAGAATAAATTCCAAAATAAATGGAACCACAAATATTAATCTAATAATTTTCAAGATTATGTCCTTCTTTTATCCCATATTGAGGCTTCTCACCTTGCCTATGATCTTAGGGCAAAATAACAAAACCTAGTAAGTCTAAATAGACCCAATAAATAGACAACAGTTAGTATAAAGTGAAAATAAGTAAGATTTTGGATCCAAATGTTGTGACAATGTCGCAGATAGATCATTGTTAAATGACAATACAAGACACATGGGTCCAACACTCACACCCAAGAACATTGCATATCATCATATGTAAATAAAGGAATTATGAACAATTTACTCCTCATGTCAACCAAGAGTCATGAACAACCTTGTACATTCACTCATCTTAAATAGTGTATTATCCATAACACAAGAACTAATGTCATAAACTACACACACAACATTAGCATAATTAACAAGTTTGCTTTAAATTCAACATACCAACAGTCACACGAGCATTTCACCAAATACATGGTAGGTGCCAAAGAGGAAACCTCCAGTTCATCCTTTTGGTTCAACCCACTTGAGCAATGTCATGTTCTAATGATGTAGAAATTACTAACGAGTAATCTATTTCATAAAAATCACACAATAATATCTAGTTCCGCATAAACCCTGTTAACTCTAAGCTGACATGAACAGTAATGCTCCAAACTGCGAAGTTGTTGAACATTACCCTTTTCCCACTAGCCTTATATCACGTTTAAGATAAGATTTCATTACTAATTCGAAAAGAGACGACATCTACTTACCTTGACAATGACTTTGCCCAAATACACTAACCCTAGACCCGAATCTTCAGAATTTGTAGCTTCCTTAAGGTGAATCGATGATCTTCAAAGTAATTTAATGAAATTTTTGGAAGGTCTAGGCCTAGATCGCAGTTGAGAAGAAAGGGGGGAAAGGAAGTCAAGAATGTAGGAAATGAGTGGAAAAGGAAGGAAAATGAGATAGTCACCCTTCGCCCCCTTAAGAGTGCTCTTGTCAAAAGAGGTCGGGCTAGAGCCTAATAGCAATTTGCAACTAGCTTTCCCACTAATACAACTTAGTAAATTAAAAATTTCTTCATGAGCGCTGCCCCCTTGACCTCTGTGGCCTGACTAGGTAAGTCGAACATCGTACCTTGATAATGGAATTTGGTAACATATTTTATGGACATTTTATACCAATTTAGTGGGTAATTAATTAAAATTAATATGAAATGTGGTTTAAAATGTGATTTTGTAATATTTGGGTGATAAATATTAATTTCAATCAAATTCAATAATTTTTATAATCTTTTGACTTGAAATTATATTTTATTTGTTGCCATGAAATTAAAATGGATCTAAATTAATTTTATAATAATAATCCACTAATGATTTTTTATTAATTAATGATTTAAATATTTTTATGCAGGAAAAACAAATTACACCAAGTGGGTCCCACATGGAAATCAAATCATGAGCAAATCTCCACCGTCCATTACATCTAAATTTTTTTTTAGCACCACACCATATGCACATGATCACGTCTAATGGCCAAAAAGTTTGCAACCGTCCATTCCATGATGATTGCATCAAGCAGCCCATTTATTTCAAGCTAGCCTTTCACGTTAAACCTGAATTTTCTAGCACCATTAAAAAATTTTGCAGCACTCACATGAATCAATCGTCCATTTATACTAGCCATCCCCATTGCATAAATACCCATCATGTGAATGACCCATGCCCATTTTATAATTCAGCAACATGCATTCATATTGGACCCCACCACCTTTGTTCCCTAGCAAGCATGCATTTACAAAACATCCAGCAACAATAAATGCAGCATGCATATTCACGTGAGAAGCATATTCATCCAGATTTTTCTTTTTATCCAATGCAACAACCATGGACATAAAGTTAACAGTCATATATCCATGGACCCCACCAACAGCTACATTCAACATATGCATATCAATTGGCCCCACTAGCTGCTCGTTAAAATTGAAAAGGAATGAAGCAATTCACGTGATCCTGCAGCAAGCCTTTTAATTGGACCCCACAGCTGAATACAACAGCAACAACCAGCATTCATTCAATGTGTCCAATAGTAGCAAAATTTCCATCACAAATCATGTGAAATGCATTGAAGTAATGGCCCACTTATTCAGCTATAAAAGAGTATCGTTAGCAGGGCATGGAGAGAGAGAAGATTTGGCGCGCACAGCATTCGGCAGCAGATTTTTGGGAAGACCACATTCGGCGATGGTAGAAAAATTCCACCAGCATGAAAAAAAGATATTCTCCATTGGAGAATTAAAACACAGAGTTCGTCCTAGAGCAGAGAAACTCAAAAGCATAATTTGGAGAAAGAAAGCAAGGTGGAGAGTACGGAAAAAGACGGACCGACAGGTTATGTGGAGCGGCAGACACACCATCAAGGCTTCAAACCAATAAGCTTTTCTATCTTTTTCATTTTTAACTTTAATTATTTTGTTTAAGATGGTTCGTAATTTTAATTTTATTTCGAACTTAAACATGCTTAACTAAACCCTAAATTTGGAGTTTAGGACGTAGCATGCGTACAATGCAATATGGTGTGGATTTTTAGTTCATTTATGATGGATGTTGTTGTTAATTTAATATCTTGTGATTTTTATGCTTGCTATGTACATGGGCTCGTACTTTTGCATGATTATATATATTAAGTGATGGAACTGAGAAGTGGAAACCTAATATACGATAATCAAGATATTAAATCTAGAAATCTAAGACCATGAGAATAGGCATGATAACTTTGAAGAATTCCATGAACAAACCACGAATATTAATAGATTCTAATTAACTTAATCTCATGAGAATAAGTGATTAAGAAAATTAGGATACGCCTTGTAGGTTTCAAGAGAAGGTGCAAGGATAAAATAGGGATTGTTCTCCTTTAACAGGCGTGTGAAATCCTAGACCCTAGGTACCCGCATTATCATTTTCTCTGCTCATTATAATTTGCAATTTTCTATTCCCATTTTATTTATTTTCTTTCCATTTTATTACATGCATTTTCTCCCCACTTTTTTATTTTATTTGCTATATTCTCTCTATATCCGACACGAAAGTGTTTAAAAACAAAATTTATAGTCCTGAATTTCCTGTGGATTGATAATTTATATACTACAATCTACGACCCGTGCACTTGCGGTGAGATTGCGAACATACCTACTCTGTAAAGTGGAAAAGAGTCATAGTACCCTAAACGATGCATCAATCATACACCTCTAAATCAATACCCAACAAATCACATCATAACTAGGTGGTGTAGCTACAAAGACATGCTAATGCACAAACTCATACTCATGTCTAACATGCTCATGAATGGTGTCCCATACAATCTAATATGCCAAAATCATAATACATAAATGCATACACCAAACGTCCCCTAGGTTTCATATCTATACACAATATGCACCATATTAACATTATTAATTTCTAAAAGCATATTCGTAATTTACTTTATAGTGAGAGAAGAGTTATAATAATAAAAATAAAATAAATTACTTGGTCCTCGCACAACATTCCATTCTTAGATTTTTTTGATATTTTTAACCATTGCATAGCTCATTTCAATAAAGGCGCATACTTGGGTGTACTACGCCCTCCTAAGTGTAGAACTCGTGATGAAAACTTTATTTTCTACTTCTCAATATTATCCTACTAGCACTAATATAAATCAAATTTATAACTTTTATATATTTACACTTTACATGTTGAACAACTCAAAATGTTGAACTTTTTAAGACCTTAGTGATATAAACTCTTAGAAACAAATCAAGCAATACCTTATATTTATTTCAATGGACCTCAATTTCTATAACACATGATACATTTCTTGCATTTTTATTTCAAAATGGTTGACAATAAACCTCTTCATATTATACAAAAGATTCAAATCATCCTAAATAAAGAATATATTATCCACATTTGGAATCATAAACAAAAACTTACTCCCATTAACCTTCAAAAAATAAGGATAATTTGCATATACATATACAAGGTTACGTACACAAGGTTTGACTAATATTTTGTCTATATCCCTAAGTTTACAAAAATTATAAATTATAAATATGCTTGTAATGTTTGACCAATATTATATTTGTATTCATAAATTTGCATAAATTATGAATATGTCTACGATGTTTACATATAAAATTTTAAATAGTTTCTTTACAGTAGAGTTTCATTTCTATTTGTTAGATTTTATAAAATGACAAGAATGCCCCTACAACCACATGTACATGAATTAAAAAACCATCAGCAGTCCATCTTCCCTAGAAAAAAAGATGAATATTGATAAACTACCATGCTATCTACAAAACCGACAAATAGCTAGTTATTTTCTGCTAAATAGAAAGCACTAAGGATTCATGCCCCCATTCTCTTATTCTTACTCAGGCCACAAAATTACATCAACATGTAGATTAAAAGTAAGGGTGTAACTTGGGTAGAGTACCCATCGATCTAACCTTAATTTGGGTAGAATAGGATACAAAATACTATGCATAGGTATGAGTAGGATATAAATTATTATCCACCTCTCAAATAGAGTATATGTAGAGTTGATAGAGTTGATATGTAGAGTCGATATAATTATATATATGTGATACATATTATATAGTCATATAATATGTGTTATGTTTTGTCTATGATGTCTTGTGTGCAAATTCCTTTATCACCAATGGATTTTGCACCCTGTGGAATTGTAGATTATGAAGTAAGAAAAAACTTGGTCTTTTATATATATGTCATCTACTTATGAAAGCCTTTTATAAATGAGGTTCTAAATCACTAAATTGTGATTACTATATTAATAGTTTTAATGATTGGCCTGTGATAATCTATATTTTTTATTTTTTAGAAAAATTTCTCTTATACCCCATAACATTTACTCATAATTCCTTATACGGAGATGTTTTTATAAAACCCTCTCTATTTAACCCTCTCCATTTTAACATTTAGATAGTTGATAAAAAATTCACTTCGTTTATTGTGTTAACACCATTTATATTATTATGGAAGCCCTTTTAATTTCTAATATCATTGTATATGGACACCATTTATGAACACATAAAATCAATGTAACAAAATAATTTGATGCTAAATATCAATTTTTAAGTAGTATTTTCAACACCTAAACTGTCTAAAATATCATTACTGTATGAATAAATGATTTTATAAAGTATTACTATATTCCAATATATATGTGAATGAATCTAAATATTTTTTCTAATTTACACATGAACTTATTTTTAATCAAATGTGGCCTATGCACATATCGGATATGGATAAAACTTGGTCTTATAATTTAAATAAATGATATTAAATACAATGAATGGATTAAATTTTTCATCAAGCATCAAAATCTTAAATTTTGGTTACCTATAAATAAGCTCATTCCTTATATAACCATAATGTTTCATAAATTCTTTCTATACTTATAAATTTTCACCTTAAATTCCTCTCATGCATATATTGTCAATACAATAATTATCTATCCTATTGAAAAGACAATTTTACCCATTTAAAAATTTTTCATTAAAATAATTTAACCTTAATATGACTCAATTGATTATAATAAATCATTAATTTATGACATTAAATACTTCAAGAGTCATATTAAGGTTAAATTATTTGATTAAAAAAATTTAAAGTGACAAAATTATATTTTCAATATAATAGATAATGGTTATATTAACAACATTGGTATGTAGAAATTTAAGATAAAATGTTATACACATAAGAGGCATTCGTGAAATGTTATGGGTATGTTAGAAATTATATGTAAATTTGGGGAATAAAAGGAATTCTCCCTATTTTTTATATAATAATGTAAACAATAACATATATAACCACAATTTTGAAATAGAAATGAGTATTGTTTTATCTTTTTAAGATATCATAGAAATATTTTTTAAAAATATTATATTTGAGTATTAAATGAACCGATTTGGAACTGAAATTGGAACCGCAACCAACTTTATGAATAATTAGTAGGGTAATGTACACTTGGAACTAAATTGATAAATGAGTCGAGTACGATAGGCTTTTTGAAAATAAAGTACGGGTATGGTAAACACTACTTAAACTGATCCTACTTGAGTTGCACAACAAAGACATCAAAAGGGTAATACTAAAAAAGAGATACTTGATTTGAAGAAAAATACTGATTACTTATAGCTTTGTTCATAGCTTTAAAAGATGATGCATATATAAGACAACAGAGACATTAATGGGGAGATACTTGAAAAGAGATATCAAATTTGAAGAAAAGATGCCAACAACTTACAGCTTTGTCCGGAACTTTAAAAGATAATGCATATGTAGGTTTGTCATTGCCATCATTGATAGAGAAGAAATAGACATTGGTGAGCTTGAGGGTTTTTCGCCATCGATCATTTGGTAGATAGAAGCCATTTCCTCAAACTATTACCACATTCGGTATCATAGGAGATAAATTTAGCTATTGTGACATTCTAGTGCCCCTCATCAAAGTCAACGATGGCCATTGATCTTCGGTGCCTATAACACTCAATCGCTTACAAATTCTAATACCATCTATGGCCTTCTTTGATTTAGATAAGCCAAATCACCTTCTTAATTGTCATTAAAAATGATCTGCAACATTATGAAATCAAAATTCCAAATCAGTAGCCATAGTTTCCATCTATAGCTGCAAATCTACTCCAAATAGACTAGATCCTACCATCCATCAGAATTTGTTCAACAACTCTCGACTTGTGATAAAATATGAAAGATATTTTTGTTGTTTTACAAAATGGAGTTTGCTTTTATATAATTGGGTTACATAGAATTAGTTTTGTATAAACCCCCTCAAATTTTAAAATTTGATGTTTGATAAAAAGTCTAATTTATTCATTATATTTAACATCATTCATTTAGTTATCAGGTCAAGTTTTATTTAATTCAACATATGCATTTGCCACATTTGCTAAAAAATAGATATATTCATGTATAAATTAAGAAAAATGCTTAGGTCTATTTACATATATATTAGAATATAGTAATACTTTATAGAATTATTTATCCATATAGTAATGATATTTTAAAGGGTTTAAATGTTAAAATATTACTTAAAAATTAATTTTTAATATTAAATTATTTTATTACATTAATTTTTCATCTTTGTAGATGGGGTTATATATAGTGATATTAGATAAATGAAAGACTTTCCATAATAATATAAGTGATGTTAAATATAATAGATAAAGTAAATTTTTCATTAATCATTTAGATGTTAAAAATGGAATTGACTACATAGAAAGGTAGTGTTATAGAAGCATCCCGAAAATAATAACCTTAATAGAAAAGACAATTATAATTTTATACAAATTTTATTGAGATATTTGTAATTTTAAAAAATTGGGACACTGATATAATATTACTCAAATTGTGTAGAAGTATTTGCAAAATTACCCTAAAACTTAATATCTATGTTAGGCTTTCTAATGATACTAATCAAAATATAATTTCCACTTCAAATCATAATCCAACAAAAAAATTATCTTTACTTATTCCACAAAAAATTTGCAAATCTTCATATTTTAGTTTTATATTCACAATTTACCTAGTCATGCCAAGGTATACCCAAAATTATACATCTCTCCCTAATACCTCAAATTGGACCAAAAGCTTCTCAAGTAGTGCAAAACCATATACTCCACCACTTGAGATCACATCTCATAATCTCTAAACCTCTCTAGTAGTCTTGAATTGTAGAATCTTCTATGTAACTCCAAATAAAAATATCTTATCACTATGGGCTGTTTAGGAATCTAAAAAACTCAAATGTGTGTTAAACTTTTCAACGGATGGGGTGGGAGTAAAGTTGTCAAATCAAGGGACTTATTGTGGGCAACAAAAGGAGTAGTCATACATAGTCTACAATATGCCATTCAAATTTCATTGAAAAAGGTTGCATTTCACCCAATTGCAAGTGCAATTAATGATGTTGACGGAACATGATGGCTGAAGTAGATGCCTCGAATGTATTTAATGCCCATGCTTTACACCATAAAAAAATTATCTCCAAGTTTTGCAGCAATCCAAATAGACCCTATATAAATAGCTTTATAAAAAGCTATAAAGTTCACACTATAGAGTTGAACAAATGACTTCATATTGAGAGAAGACCCTATATAAATAGCTTTATAGAAAGCTATAAAGTTCACACTATAGAGCTGAACAAATGACTTCATATTGAGATAAGACCCTATATAAATGGATGAGGCTAAATGCACTCGGGTGCGCTTAACCTTAGTGCGGCCGAGTGTATTTAATCCATTTTTGAATTTTTTTTGAAAATTTTTCTTACAACTGTTAATCTAAGTATATTTAACAAGTGTATTAATTTTTACTATTTTTGAAATTTTTTAGATATTTATTTTTTATTTTTAAAAATTAGTGGCATTATTGATAATTTAAAAGTATTAAAATGTCACTGATTTTCAAAAATTAAAAATAAATATCTAAAATACTCCAAAAATAATAAAAATTGATATACATGTTAAATATACTTAGGTTAACAGTTATATAAAAAAAATTCAAAAAAATAAAAAAATGGGTTAAAGCACAGGGTGCACTGAGGCTAATTGCTCTTGGATGCACTATATCAAGTTCCCTATATAAATAGCTTTATAGAAAGTTATAAAGTTCACACTATAAAGTTGAACAAATGACTTCATATGGAGATATATTCATCCAACTTCTCATTCTTTTAAATAGGATTAAAGGCATTGAAAAAAGTTTATGAGGTTTTCTACTACAAAGTCCAAATACATACATCATAAAGTTGACTATGTAATTTTATAATGCAATTAGTACTGCTTCAAAAATTCTCTTTAAAGATATTCAGTCACTCTATTCTTTTAAGACGAAGATATTCTTTCCTTCGTTTTATTTTTCTTGATCTTGCATGGTCAATAGTATTTATCACATTTCGTTTTTCTCATCTTTTCTTTCTTTGAACTTTTATTGGTAAACATTTTCATATTTACTTTTGATTTCTCATAGGCATAACCTGCAGAAATGACTTGTCTTTGAATGTTTCTTAGGTTGATAAAAAATTAAATCATCACCAAATTCAACTTTTAATCTCTCAGAAACATAAGTGACAAAGATCACTGGTCTTTAGTATGTCTCAAGCAGAATGAAATATCAAACATCTTCACTTGACCTTTGATCTTTCACAAGCTTAAACAACAAAAATCACTCGTGTTTTGGTCTTTTAAAGGCTCATGATGATGATCATATCTTTGCATTATCTTTTATATTTACATTTTTCTAAGATCTACAAACATGTAATTTGTTGACAATAAGACTCATCAAATAAAATATAAATTTTTATTCTATGATCACTCTAGAAAGAAAGACACAAGGACACCCCCATCCAATCCTGCGCTTTAAACTTAAGTTTTGAACACCAAAGGTCAAAGAAAAACGTCATGGTAGTTACAAATGGACAAGTTGTCAGCATGCCAATGACTCCCTAAACCATTCTTTCACCTGGTTATGACGCCTGATGACCTTAATTATCAGTGTATACTATACCAATCACGTGATACACTTAGTGGCCCACCAACACATGGAAGGTGGGGACAACCATACACTCCTAAGATGATAACGATACCATGCACTACGTACTCCACATTTATTCTTTAATTTATCCGTATATACCCTCCAAATAAGAAATTTAAAACCAATATAATTTTCGTAATTAAATTTATTACTACTATTGAGATACAACTATATTAAGTAATTCATGTGTATCACAAGTGTCATGGCTTGAAAATACAACCATCTATTATCAAGAAGGGAGACTACGTGTTCTTAATTAGGGAATGTTTGGGAATCTCATATGGGAAACGTGGAAGGAAATTGATGAGAGCACCGATTTCAAAGCATATTATTCATCAATCAAGCATCATATGTTCCTATTTTTACTCTTATATTATAATCATTTTTCCTACCAACTACTTACTAACAAACCTATTTATTCCAACTTTATCTCTATCATTTCATATCAATCACACAATTTTCAAAATATTCTTTTTTCTACACTCACCAAATACCATATTTTCCATAACTTTTACATTTCCAAACTTCCCCTTATTTAAAAGGAGAGACCAAATACTTCCAGCGCTGAGTATAAATTTCGAACCCACGAACATTTCCAAACGTCCCCTTATTTAAGAGGAGAGACCAAATACTTGCAGCGCTGAGTATAAATTTCGAACCCACGGACCATAGCTCCAGCCGATATCGCTTATCCCTTACGGCTGAACATAGGGCCAATTAATCATTGGATTGGTTGTCTGGACATTCACGCCATGAGTCATCATATAATCAAGCAGAGATTTTGCGACATTGATATCGTCATCGTCTTTGTTTTTTTCTGCAGATGGCAGGGAATGTTCCTGCATCAGGGCCGTCCATCCGTAGATTTCAGCTACCCATGCCACCTACTTGGAGGATCTGTTCCCCAAACCCACGTGAATAAAACAGTTTTCATCTGTTCTTACGGTAAATAAAAAAAAAAAAAAGCAGAAACACGTTCTCACCATCAAAATCGTGTTACTTACTCGAGTGATTCGTGATTGTATTATGTGCTTGTCAATTGAATCCTTAAAATATATATTAAGGGCATTCGGTGCATGTGGCTCCCGTATCTTGCTACGTGCCCTCCTCAATTAGACAAGTAAATAATAAAAATTTAACCGGACGTAATTGCGTGTTGCCAGTATAAAAAGTAGGGCTCATCATATCTCGGTAATAGGATGTATTGGAGACTCACGAAACTTTTGGATGAAAAAATTTTGGTATAAAATTTGCGGAATTGAAAGAAAATGATATA
>JAXCLR010000063.1:13675979-13708576 GCA_035584095.1 Annona squamosa | reverse complement strand
ATAAAATTTGCGGAGAAAATGATATAATATATATATATATATATAATAAGAATAATAATGACGAGTAAAGAAAATAAAATTAAAATAAATATGTTAATTGTTTAAAAATGATTAAAAAGTAAAGTAGTCATGTAGAAAAATGTGAAAAAATAATTAAAAAATAGGGAAATTATGGATAGTGAAAAATTTTAGTTTGATATTTTTTCTTATTTACCAAACACACAAATATTCAAATTTTATTAACTTATAGGTAATTTGCATATATACCCATATAATTAACGCTAATTGCCGATATACCCATGTAGTTTCACGAAATCCATATTACTCTCATATAGTTTTACCAAAATTGCATATTACTCTCACGTCGTTACCTGTAGTTAATATTTGATGTGATATTTTAAAAAATGACGAAAATACCCTCATTAGTATATATAATTTCATAGGTTATATGCAATTTTGGTGAAATTACATGGGGTGATATGTAATTCGTGAAACTATTGATGAGAGCATTTTCGTTATTTTCCAAAATATCATGTTAGATATTAATGGAAAGTAATGGTGTGAGAGTAATATGCAATTTTGGTGAAACTATGTGAGGGTAATATGCCTTATGTAAAACTACGTGGATATATTAGCAATTAACGTCAAATTGGATATACATGCAAATTACCCTTAACTTATTTTTTACCTTTTAGCATGCATTAATGCCAGCTCAAATAAGAGCACATTGACTCATGCTATAGCGTTAGTTATAAAACTTAAATTCTAACTCTAATTATAAAACTTAAAGGCTCATCTTATTTGTGAAAATCATGGAGTTTGTGTTCAAGTTTTAAAAGGCTAAGTTTCAACCGACCATGTACGCTAATGTTTTAGTTCGGTGAGCTAGATTTAGGCTCAACCCAACAGAAGTTGCACTCCTAAATTTAAAGCAAAATATTACATATGTACAAACTATTTTAAGCTAGCATGTTTCAAAGTGCAAATAATTACTAAAATATTCTAAATATATCCAATATTGTTAGTTTCCATCATATTATTTATTATTAAATTATTTTTAATAATATTTATTGCAAAAAGTTGCAAAATCTAAAATTAATTTTTAATAATAATTACTGTGAGAATTTGCAAAATTTAAAAGAGAATAAATTAATCTAATTAATTTAAAGAATACTCATATACCCAGTATAAAGAATATTAGAAAATAATTTTGTGCAAATAATTTCTAAAATATTCTACATATATACTAATATTGTTAGTTTCCATTATATTATTTATTATTAAATTATTTTTAATAATATTTATTGCAAAAATTTGGAAAATCTAAAATTAATTTTTAATAATAATTATAGTGAGAATTTGCAAAATTTAAAAGAGATTAAATTAATCTAATCAACTTAAAGAATACTAATATACCCCGTATAAAGAATATTAAAAAATAATTTTGTAAATTATAAATTATGATAGAGGCTAATGACGTTGGAGTAGATTGAAAGCTTTTCCAACTGTGATTGGACGCAGATAATTTTATTAAAAACTTTATATAATGAAACATATTTGTACTCTTCTGCTAGAACATTTGTGAATCAGACTGTATAATGTTGTATTACTATGAATTAGCCCGCAATTTTATATTTTAAAGAATTAACCCTCCAAATTTCAAAATATTTCAAGATAAATCCCATTAACCTATCAAACTTAAGAAGTTACAGTAAAAGTTTAAAAATATAACAAAGAAAAAATTCTTCTTATACTCATAATATTGAATTTTAATTTTTTTTAATACCCACAGTACTTCAATCATTCCTCATATGCTCGTAATATTTCTTACCTTCTAGTGCCATCAGAGACTATCAAAACAATCATCAGCTGTACGCAGAAATAGAAATGATGATTTTGCCCCCGGCGTTGTTACTAGCCGAAAAACCGGCAAATTAGAGACCGCAAAGCCCATCTGTTTGATGGGGAAGATGGAGAACCAAATATGGTGCTTTGATGGTATGGCCAAAGTCGGGCACATGCATTGTTACTAGTAGGGTCTGTCACCACTGTCGCCACTGCTGCCCGCCTGCTCTTACGAGGCCGAAAGTAGGATTAAAATAGGCTTACAGAAAATGGAGAAGCGGCACCCCTGTCTTTGCTGCCGCCTCTGCTCCTAATGTCGTTGCCGCTCCTTCGATGTAGCAATCACAGTAGCCATTGTAAGTAGCTACGCCTCCAGAGCCGATTAAGATGCCAGAGGCAGTGGTGAAGGCCCGAGCAATAAAGCTTCCTCCCAATGCCTTCGCCGCTCAACGAAGGGCGATAATACCTTTGGTTAGCAGCAAAAGTCATGGCTCTGCTGTCCGACGACACAAAAAAAGGCACATGTAGTTAGTTGTGAGGCTTGGTTGTCATCCACCAATGTTGGTGCAGGCATGAGCTTCATTCGGAGAGTTGGATTCCAAGACATGGAACTCAGATTATTGTGAGGATGACAGATTAGGTAGGCTACCATAAGAGAAATAGAGATAGTTCTGTTGTGCAACATCGACATCTAGCTTGATGCATTTGTTGGATGTGGGAGAGAGCAAGATGGCAAATTTTCGTCATTAGCCATGAAGAGGGAGGTCGATTGGGTTGCAGCATTGCAAGTTAGGTTCAAGTGCAAGCGATTGGCATGATTCGACGACCAAAACCATTATAGTAGGTGTAGTGACTACTGCAACAAAGCTAGGTGATACTATAGTCGCAATTGGCCCACAAACTTGCTGGCAACGGCAATGGTAGATTCGGACATTTCCAGTCCAACCCACCTGGGCAATTTTCGACAATAATAATAAAGAAAAAGCAATGTTGTTGTCTGTCCGAACCAATAGACAACTGATGGCATGTGACGATACGGAAATGTAAAGAATTTGTGACGAAATGGATACTTAAGGAATTTAAAATATAAATTTTTGTAAATATGTCTACTAGGTTTAACCAATATTACATCTGTATCCCTAAATTTTTCGAATTTACAAATATATTCACGAAATCTCATAAAATTGTAATTATGTCCCATCCGTTAAGATACTGTCAGATTTTTATATGAAATAATGATAACGTCCTTTACCAAAGTGATAAACTTGCAATTTTTTAACTATTGTAGATATTTCATTATTTTATATATTTTTGAGTATATTATTATTTTAAAATTTTTGCAAAAATGCGTACAATATTTTCAAAAATCGAAAGTGTATAATTTAGCTTAAGGGCATTATTATTATTTTATATAAAAATCTAACGTCATTGTATCGGAAAGGACATCATTAAAATTTTATATAAACTTTGTGAGCATATTTGTAAATTCAGCAAACTTAGGAACATAAATGAATATTAGTCAAATCTTGTAAGACGTATTTACAAAAATCCTTTAAGAATACAATGTTATGAGCATGTGAAGAATTATTAAAATGTTATGAGTACAAAATGAGTTATAGTCAAATGTTTTAATAATTGAAGGAATTTTTCCTACAAAAAGAAAAATTTCTCTTATATCTATAATATTAGATTTTAATTCATAATATACCTAAAACGTTTCATAAATTACTCTTGAACTCATAACCTTTGGCACTAAGTTTCTGTCATATCTACAATGTTCATACCACTGTTATCCATTGAAAAAGACAAGTTTGTCCAACCAAAATTTTCTAATTGAAACGAAATAATCTTAATATGTCTCAATTAATGGTGGTAAATCATTAATCTGTAGCATCAAATGATTTAAGAGTTATATCATAGTTTAATTATTTCAATTAGAAAAATTTTAGAGGGGTAAAATTATCTTTCCAGTGAAATGAATAATGATTGCTTTAACAATATGAGTATAATGGAAATTTAAGATAAAATGTTATGAGTATGATAGAAATTTATGAAAAGTTACTAATATATCAAAAACTAGAGATATTGTGAATATAAGAAATTTTTTTGGTAAAAAAATTTAAATGAGTTTTTCCAAAATAAATTACTAAGTATTTATAGTTGTGTGGTAGCACGTATTTTGAAATTTTACACAACAAACCCTTAACAATACGAAAGTTTTGCAAAATAAGCTTTCCCAGCTTGTCATTTTCAAGTGTAATTTAAAACATTTTATTTTTCATAACTACTCTATTTTTTAATTATTTTTTCATTTTTCCAATATAATTATCATATTTTTTGTTCATTTTTACACACTGACCGATATATTTAATTTATCTATTTTAACTTTATTTTTTATTTCTCATGATTAACTTTATCATTTTACGTAATTTTCTCTCATTTAAAAATTTTTTATATTAAAAATTTTTTATTAAAACTTTTATCACTTTCCAAATACACTCGTTTATTTTACGCAAAAATTTTTAAATTTAAATCTTTCATTTTCCACAATTATCTTAATTTTTTAATTATTTTTTTACTTATTCTTATACGACTACCCTATTTTTTAATAATTTCCACACAACTAATTATATATTTAATCTATTTATTTCAACTTTATTTTATTTATTCTTTATTATTACTTATATTGTATCACACCGTTTTTTTCTAATTTAAAAAATTTTACCTTAAAAACTTTTTATTAATACTTAAAAGTGTGTTTGAGAAGTGATCAAAATTTTGGATGAAATTATTTTAATATAAAAATGGTTAAATTGGTAGAAATTGATATGATAAGGATAATGCTCATATGTAAAGAAAATAAAATTATAATATATAAGTTAGTTGAATAATTAGTTGTATAGAAATATTAGAAAATAAGATAGTTGTACAAAAAGATGTAAAAAAATAATTTTAAAATATAATAATTACAGAAAATTAAAAGTTTTAGTTAATTTTTTTTTTCTGTTAACAATAACCTGTCCTGAATTTTAATTCCACTCACCGATTATGCATAGCTAGTCCGATCAAGGTGGACGATCTGACGGACGGCTCTGATAAAAAGGACACGTCCCGCGTTTTTGCTGGTCGAAGGAGTGATGACGATTCCCTGTCCCTTGATTGATGCAGCGTTTTGGCCAAATATCAATTAATCATATCATACGGTTGTTCGTCATTTCTCCTTCGGCTCCGTACGAAAATGGCCGTCTTCCTCCCTCATCCTCCTCCATTCTTTCTTCAAAATCTCTCTATCCCAACCAAAAAATAAAATTCCAGAAGCTTCCCTCCAATCCCTAACCTCTTGCTGCGATGGCGATCGTTACCGGCGATCGCTACCTGGACGCGCTCTTCAAATTTGTCGAGGAGCAGTCCAGCGCCCTACTCGATGGAACCCTCGTCCTCAAGCTCAACCCCGTTGGCCTCCACTACGTGCAGTCCCGCATCGAGCAACTCCAGGAACTTGAATCACTGCTAGCCGGCGCCCCCGTCGACTACCTCCGTGCGTACATCTCCGATCTCGGCGACCACCGTGCCCTCGAGCAGCTCCGCCGGATCCTCCGGCTCCTCACCTCGCTTAAGGTCGTCTCCGTCCTCCCGCCACAGGCGCGAGACCCCACCCCGATCTCGCTGCTGCCCTTTGGGCGGCTCAAGGTCTTGGAGCTCAGGGGGTGTGATCTTTCCACGTCCGCCGCTCGGGGCCTTCTGGAATTGAGGCACACTCTGGAGAAGCTAATCTGCCACAATTCCACTGTTGAGTCTCTCCGCTGCTCTTCTTTTCTTTTTCTTCTTCTTGCTTGAATTGCAATTGATGCATTGCTATTTGCTACTTGCTTTGAGGACGCTGCTTAGTGTGTTGGTTGATTCGTGGAGTTGAGGATTGGAACTTTCCTTTCAGCTTATTTTTCTTGCCATTTTGCTCAGTAAGAAATCTTTAGTGCTCCTTGATAAGAGAATTGAATAGGTTGGTCCTCCTTTCAGTGAATTAGATATCTGCGAGCTATTGGGAGTGAACCATAGACCAAAATATCTTCTACCAAGTCATTTTCTTTCAATGATCAGTAAGGTTTAACTCCTTCAATGCATGCATTTGGTAGCCAATTACAACTTGAGAGTTATTTTCAATGAAAGTGATTTCATATGTCAGTCCTGGCAGCTAAAATAGTGAATTTGAAAAGCTGGTCCTTCCCATTTGTTAGAAGTCTGCTATATTTTCCAATGCCTTACACAGAGTTACATGGTTAACAAATAAATGATAAATGTCATTGACAGCAACAACCAATTTCTTGTTCTACAACAATAATGAATGGCCAAGCTGTCTGTTTACAGGCTCACCATGTGGTTGCTTAGACTATTAGACAGGAGACACTTTGGTTGTAGCTCCCATCAGCCATTGAGTTTTCATTCTCTTTAGAACTGTACAGGAACTGGAATTGCAGAAAGTTGGGTGATTTTAAAACAATTCATATTCTCAGGTTGTTGGAAAAGAGTATGGGCAGGAAACAGTAATTTCTGAAACCTTTTAACCATTCGACTGTTGGTGCACAAGTGGATGAAAGGCTAAAGCCAAGGTGTTGATTTGCAGAGCATGTCCTGATTAGTGGGATTCTGAAGGAATTCTATAGATGATGGGTCTCTTTTGACAATATACGATCATGGATGATGGGATTGGTGTAGCATGCAGTTGCCATGTTTTTGTGCTGCCTGTAGGTTATAACTACTTGCAATTTTCAAGCAATTCGATATATATATGCTTTTAATACCTTGGTTTTGTGGATATGTTCTCCTTTTATTTTTTTTTTGTGTGAAATCATTTTTTTTTTTTTAACAAAAACTTGATGTAGGATGCTCTGCGGCACGTATTTGCTAGTAGAATTATGGATATAAAGGAGTCACCAACATGGCATAAATTGGCATTAGTTTCGTGTGCATGCAATGGGTTGGTCCTCATGGATGAGTCCTTGCAACTACTCCCGTCTGTGGAAACTTTGGACTTAAGTCGGAACAGGTTTGCGAAAGTGGATAATCTGCGACGGTGTACAAAATTGAGACATTTGGATCTTGGATTCAACCACATACGCTCGGTTGCATCTTTGAGTGAGGTACGCTCAGTTGACAAAACTTTTTCTTGAATGCAATGGGGAAATGTGCATCACAAAATGTTTGGATTGAAAAATTATTATTCTATTTATAGAGCACGGTTGTGTATGTATTAACTAATGGACATTCTATTTTATTATTTGTAACCTAAAAAAATGCTTCTAACTCCTGCTTGTGGTTGGAGGAAGTAGTGTTCTAGTTATATGGTAGCTATAATCAGTTGCTTGCTTGCTTTTCCTTTAGGTATCTGTTATGCAGCCTTATAACTCTTTTCTTGCTGTGGTCTACCTGTTGGTACTCTCTTTTTCTGTCACCGTTCTCCTCCCTTAATATAAAGACCAATGATCATTTATGACTGGTCATCGATGGATGATGGCATTTATGACTAGTCAAAAAATCCATTTTTATTTTTTGAAAATTTTTAAATAAAACTATTAATCTAGGTGTATATTATCCATTAACCGAGTTTTACCAAATTTGGAGATGTGTATATCTATATATTTTATTTTTAAACACAGAGGTATTGTGGTAATTTTTACCCCTGAGAAAATGACCACAATACCCCATATGTTTAAAAATACAAAATAAATATATACACATTTCCGAAGTTGGCAAAACTTTGGTTCATAGATAATATACTCATAAACTAACATTTTTATTAAAAAAATTTCAAAAAAAATTTGAAAATGGTGTTTCAGACTGGTTTGAGAAGATCTCATGGCCCAAATATAAGTTATCACTTCTTTGCCAGTACAATACAAATCTACGTTATGACTTGTTATGTAAATATTCTCTTAGCATCCATCAACATGCTTTGTAGATTTGACTTCTAAAAATGACCTTCATAAATAATAAAAGGTTGTTCATCAACGAGTGCAAAATGTTAGATTTAACACTTGAAGGAGTAGAATTACTTGTGTAAAAATAAGTTAGACTTCAAATAAGCCCAAGAGCTCTTCTTTTGATGTTGTTTGAGAGTGTTATTGTCAATTGTATTGAGAAATGTGTGCTTCTTGTGCCGAGAGCAAAACAGTTCTTTGTTAACATTTTAGTCATCTTCTTTATGATTTGAAACATTCTTCCAAAATGAAGACCATTTACAAGTGAAATAATACTCGGGACTTGTGAAAAAACTTGATTATAGAATTTTGCATCGCCCTCCCCACTGTTTCGAATGGTCATAATAGCCCTAATGGAATCAATATGTTGTCTTTGTATGAGGTGCAACACAGCCATGGAATGGCAATCACAATATTTCACTTACCTAGTCAAGTCAAAGCAAGCATTTGAGGACCTTCCTTTGCATTTTCTAGTAAACTAGAAAGTCTTGGTTCCTATGATGCTAGGTGCAGCAATAATTGAGTGGTAGAAACAAATGAAGACTTGCTTTAGTCTCTCAAGATGAAAGCTCACTTTTAGGTGTTTGATTTTATTATTTCCCCCATTAATTCACTTTTCATTATCACTTTTTTCTGAATTTAATTTATTGTGAATGTAAACTTGATTATGTTTCTCTAATAGTTACACGTCATTTTTTTTTTTTTTCCGTGGATGGGTGTAAAATCTGTAGTTAAAAATAATGAATCGTTGAGACTATGAGAGTAATGAGTAACATTAAGATTGCTTTGCAACTCTCTGGATTTCCTTTAGATCAATTTCTAGGTATCAATAGGAAGTCAATCTTCTGCAGTCCAAAATACATTAGGATAATAGATCGATAAATTCTACAGTCCAAAGGTAGGATCTATTTTGGGTATGGATTTTCTTTCTAATACAGTTTATTTAGAGTCTATTAAAAAAAAAAATTTCTGATTCTAAAAAGAAAATTTCCAATTCTGTCCTACGCATCTTTTGATATGATTTGACATCTTAGGTACCTAATTAGCCCATTTTTCTATCATTACCGCTACATTCTAATCACTCTATACATCTTTCTACACAACTATCCTATCTGGTTTATCTTTGTTATATTAAATCCTAATCACTACCCTTATCAAATTACATCACTCTTGATTTTCCAAAAATTGTCCCACAAATTTTTTCTCCATTTTTTTTACCACATACCCTTAAATTATTATTGAAGGACATACCATATGATAGAACTCTGATAGAGATTGAAACTCTTTTATTTTTTATGCAGCCCAATACCTTATAAGTTTGGCAAATCTTTAAATGATCAGCTATGTTGGGGAGTTTATCCCATCTCTTTCATTGTTTGGGCCCCTACATTTGGGAGTTATCAGTCTTCCCACGACAATCTATAAGAGTTTTGAGAACTTCTAGTAAGGATCGTACAATGGGCAATCAAGCTATCCTCCTTATTTGATCGAACATGTTTTTAAAGTTTCGTAAGACTGACAATCTCTTAGGAAACTTGAGACTAACTTCTAGTAAAGACCATATGATGGGTAATTAAGCCTTCCTTGTTGTAACTTTTTAAAGTTGCATGATCTGCGCTTAAGTTTCCAACCCAAGTCTTTTGCAAAGACATCCATTATTGTTATTATTTTGTATATCAGATATTATGGAAGCATCATCACGTGCATTCAACTTATGCTTCCTTCTGTGGAGATTATCTTTGATCATGTGATCCAAATTGAGGAAATCAAGATATTAGGACTTGGGTGCTTGTGCAAAGAAAAAATCTTGGATTTAAATTTTTTAAATTTTTAATGTTTTTTGTAGGTAACATGTATAGGCATCTCCTGTATGTATTTCAGATGGCATGTGCAAAGACAAGCATTCTATTAATGAATTTGGGGGTTTCCTTGCCATCCTTGCTGGCAGTTCTCGCAGCTGAGGGTGGGCAGGAATCTGCTCTGTTTGCTATCAGAAAAATGATGCAAAAGGATTCCTTTATGCTGTAATATTTTGAAAGTATATTTCATACTTTTATACAATTCTGAAATTTAAAGTGCATGTATTTTTCATCTTTAAAATGTTCCAAATTCAGGCTTTAATTTCACCTATAATATCTTTTATTTGTCTGGTTGCAAATGTGACCATATACATCTTCTGTTGAACTTAAGCGTCCGAATCAAGTAATTTTGCATTTCTTGGTTGGTGCATAATCATAACATAACACAAAAGTTGCATTATGATTAACCCATTATTTATCTATAAAAAGTGTGCTAGTGGTATTAACTGACATGCTTAATTGGTAGGTGCAGAGACAACTAGCTTAGCATAAATGGATGGATTCACTGTCATAATATCATATATATGGAAAAATACAGCATATGTATATTCTTTTGTAACTTTGTTTTTTCTTCTTGGGTACTGTTCATTATTTTCTGATGGAAAAAATTTGTTCATTATGGGCTGATGTGATACCAACATTGACAATGTGATCATATTGTATCAATTCTACAAGGAAGCAGTATGGCATCCAATACTAATATTTAAGACCATGATTTAATCCAAGATTTGTCCAATTGATTTCATTTGGATTTATATTTGAGTTGTTTTATTTTTCTTGAACATTTTAATATATATATATCTTTTGACAGTGAACATTTTAATATTTTTAGTTCTAGTGGAATTGAGTCTTTAGGCATTACATCATATGGATATCACTTTTTTATGCATCACTTCCAGGGCATTGAATGAAGTGTATTTGAATGAGTTCTGTCATATTTAGCCTGTTATGCTATTATCATTCAAAAAGGCTCAAGACTACACATATCTCAATCCATTTCAGAAAGTTATGTTGTATCTAGACAAGAACCATATGGACATAATTCTAAAATTTAGAGATATCACTTATTGTTGTTTAAAGTGAAGCATGATATATGAATTCTCGATAATGTAGTGTTGTTACTCTCCACATATTTTTCTCCTTTAGAAACAGCATTTAGATGTTAGGGTAATGATCTCATGCAACATGCAACCAGGCCTAACAATTAAAGGCTGGACTCAAGGCTCACTCAAGCACACCTATTAGCCTAGAGAAGCACCTGAGTTAACTTGCTCAAAAATATAAAAGCTTCTAACATTCAAATAGAGTGGACTTTTTTAATTGCAACTTTCTTTTTCAATTAATGTTAGATTAATGAAATCCAAGGTTGTCTTTGCTCATCATGGATAAAATTCATGGATATATGATTTCTTTTTCTACAAATTACATAAAGTATTGAATTTCTTTATTTTTATATAATGTGCATGTTGCTTTGTTCAGGCGTGTTCCTCACTCGTGTATCTTGTGCCTAGGCTCTAAGGGTCCTTGGTGCTTGAGTGTGTCTTGGGCCTTTAACAACTAATCAACCAAGTTGCATAGACATGTCCATGCACCCCTTTCTGTTCTTAGTTTAATTTTTTTCATACCTAAACCATTTATTATGGTTATTCATGATTTGCAAGATCACTTTGATTGGTATGTAACAATACCTTGTAGAGTCATTTATCCACATAAGAATTATGTTTTAGATGGTTTAGATGTTAAAAATACAACTCTAAAATCAGTACTTAGCATTAAATTATTTTATTACATTGATTTTATACATTTGTAGATGGGTCTTATACACAATAATACTAGATAAACAAAAGGGCTTTCATAATAATATAAATGAGGCTAACTACAATGAATTAAGTGGATTTTCCATAAATCATTGAGGGTATAAACATGGAAGGGGTTACATGGAAGAAAGGTTTCGTAGAATCATAACTGTTCTATAAAAATTTAACATCTTTTGAGAGTGAAAGTATAATTCTTAATATTTGAAATTATGTAGCACCTTTGAGAGTCAACATAGAACTGCTAAAATTTGAAAAATTTAACATCTTTTGAGAGTAAATATATAACTATTAAAATTTGAAAATATTTAACATTTTTTGAGAGTCCACGTAGAACTATTAAAGTTAGAAATAATATATATGTAACAATCCAATCAAAGTGATTTTGGAAATGATGAACAAAAACATAATAAATGGTATAGATTGGAAAAAATATTTTAAATAAGAAAAGCACGTCCATGCAACCTTGTTGCTTTAAATCATTGTCCTAGATGTTATATAACAAAATATGCAACTATTGAATAAAACAAAAATTTCTCTGACCTTCAAAAATGATGTTGTAACTACAAGGAAATTTAGATGTTCTTTATCATTGATCTTCTATTTGAATTTTTTTCGAAAGCATAGTTGTCTTTTTATCAGGAATTAATCTCCCTGTGAATTTATTTTCTCCAGTGATGAGAAGATAGATGTTGAGGATTCTAATATCTAGAGATATTCATTTAAGAATTTGGATTTATTTGTAATTTAGGGTGTAATGTATTACTTGTGGTTTATATCTATCAATATTGATTACTTAAGAATTTAGTTCCTAATATCAGTATGGGCGATGATCCAATCAGCCAGGTTGTATGGAAGTGTTGCAACCCCTTGCTTTTATAATATCATTTAATTTGTTTAGATCCTTTTGTTTTATAATATCACCAAAAGTCACTTTGATTTGAAACTCGTAGTTTGTAATACTTTAGCATCTTTTCAGGGTGAAGATATAAATATATATATATTTTTTCAAAGTGTGCACTGTATGGAGTTTGTAAAAACTTCCAATACATGTGGGTTTCAAAATCATAAAAAAATACATATGGATAAACATGATATATGTTTTAGATTTGAAAAAAAAATGAAATAAAAAAAAGGTTCTCTGCAACTGGTTGTATTGAATCATTCCCTCGTATGGTTATGAATGGTCTTTGTTCAGATTTAAATCTAGGACGTGGGAGTCATAATTTTCGGGTTTATTATAATTCTATATTACGCCAATCTCTCTATCACCATGTTTCAAAATTTTTTTTTGAAAAGAATCTTTTTTTAAAAAAAACTACAGTAACTGTTTTTAGTAGTGCTTATTTTTCTATTGACTTGTCTTATTTTTATTCTCTTCCTTTTGTAATTTATGAAAAAGAGATTAACACACCCAGGACTGATTCAAATTGCAGGTTTCATATCACCACATTGTTAAACTTGTTTTGAGGAACAATGCTTTAACAACTTTGCGCGGGATTGAAAATTTGACCTCAATTGAAGGGCTTGATCTTTCATATAATATTATTTCCAATTTCTCAGAGCTGGAGTTCCTTGGGAGTCTTGTATCACTCAAGAACTTATGGCTTGAAGGAAATCCTATTTGTTGTGCCCGATGGTACCGACCGCAAGTATTCAGCTATTTCTCCAGGCCACAGGAAGTAAGTGTTTTCTCCAACTTGATGCTATCTGTTCCTGTATTTGACCATGTATATGCACACATGCACATTTTGATTGTAAATCTAGCATTTATTACGCCCAAAAAGTTTGCTTCTGCAGCTCCCTTTGAGCTTCTGAGTTGGATGCTTTTCTAATTTCTGCTCTGTTTATGATTTAGTTGTCATTGGATGAAAAAGAAATCAGCACACGAGAAACTTGGAAGAGGCAGATCATTCTTGCAAGTAGGCAGAAGCAGCCCCCTGGCTATGGATTTTACTCTCCTGCAAAAGTAGATAGTGAACAGGGCAGTACCAGCACAAGGGTACGCATGGGATATGAAGATGAATGTTTTCGACTATTTTACCATTTAAGTTATCGTGGGAGCTTATCTCTTTTGTTTGAAAGATGTGTAGCAGCCTTATTCTGCATTGACTTTCAACTGACACTTGTGTTTCTACTTTTCTGTCTATTATCATCATCATCTTAATAAGCCATTTCCCACCTAGGCAGGGTCGGTTGCATGGATTTTGTTGTGGCATTCTTGGCGATTTAAGACTAAATTTTCAGTAATTTATAATATTTTTAAATCTTGTTTAATTACTTTCATTCATTTTTTTAGGATCTTCTTCTCATTCTCCATCTTCTACTTGAATAGACTCTGTCCTCCTAACCGGTGCCATTTCAAGCCTTCTTTTAATATGACCAAACCATCTTAATCTATATTTTCTCATTTTATCACAAATTGGTCTTGCTTTTAGATTTTCTCGAATTATTTCATTCCTAATTTTGGGTGTATTTGATAATTAATAAAACATGTCAAGTTAAAACTTTTCATTCTCCACAATTATCATATTTTTTAATTATTTTTTCACTTTTTCCTGTATAACTACCCTACTTCTTAATCATTTTTACACAACTATCTACACAACTAACCTATCTATTTTAACTTTATCTGCTTTACTACTCATCATTACCCTTATCATATCACATCATTTGATAACTTTTATTCTCTAAAATTTTTCACCAAAAGTTTTATTCAATACCAAACACACCCTTTATCTTTTTTTGTTTTACCACTCGTCTACCTCAACATTCTCATTTCCGCTATGTTTATTTTTCGTATATGTTGTTCTTTATCTGCCCAACATTCTACCTCATAAAGTATAGCAGGTCTAATTGCCGTCTTATAAAATTTTTGACGCACTGTATCATTTCTTCCATCCCACTTGAATTTTATGTATTATATTTTTCTCAATTTCTCTGTTCTCTTGAACTATTGATCCTAGGTACCGGAAGTGATTAGTTCTTGTTACTATTTGATCTAAAATCTTAATTGGTTCATCAACTAAGTTCTCACTATTATTAAAATTGCATTTTATATATTCAGTTTTTGTGTGACTAGTTCTAAATCTATAAGATTCTAAAGCATCTACCCATCTATTCAATTTTAAATTTAGTCATTCTCTAGTTTCATCTATTAGAACAATGTCATCCACAAATAACATACACTAAGGTACTTTTCTTTAGAGGTGTCTAGTAATTTCATCTATTACTAAGGTAAAGAGGTAAGCACTAAAGGCTGAGCCTTGATGTAAACCTGTTTTAACTAGGAAAGTATTAGTATCTCCACTTATGGTCCTCAAATTTGTAGAAGCCCCCCGTACATATTTTTAATAATATCAGTGTATACGTTATTAATTCTTTCTTTTTCATTACTTGCTATATTAATTTTCTTGGTACTCAATCACATGCCTTTTTAAATTAATAAAAATCATGTATAAATTCTTTTTCTTCTTCCTATACTTTTCAAATAGTTGTCTAAGTAACAAAATAACTTCAGTGGTTGATCTTCTTCGCATAAAACTAAATTAATTTTCAGATACATTAGTTTCCTGTCTTAGTCTATGTTTAATTACTCTTTCCCATAATTTCATAGTATGACTTATTAGTTTTGTTCCACAATAATTTGTACAATTTTGGATATCTCCCTTATTTTTTTATCAATTAGGACTATAATACTTTTCCTTCATTCACTTGACATTAACTTTGTTTTTATAATCTTATTGAATAAATTTGTTAGCCATGTTGCACCTACATCTCCCATGCACTTTCATGCCTCAATTGATATATTATCTGGGCCTAAGGCTTTTCCTATTTTCATTTTCTTAGGAGCTTCATTTAGTTCAGATATTCGAATTTTTGAGGAATACCTGATATTCTTATTTTTTTCTCTATTTAAACTAACATCTAACATTAAATGTTCATGTAGGGTATTATTTAGTAAATTATAAAAACAAGTTTTTCAACTTTTTTTTTAATTTCGTCATCTTTAACTAGAACTCTTAACATGTGTTAAATCTTTGTCTTTATTTTCTCTTAATTTAGCCAACTTAAAAATATCATTTCAACGGGACTAGTCCTTAATCTGTCATATAAGTTGTTATAAGTTTTGTGTTTAGCATCACTAATAATTTTTTTAGCAGTTTTTTTCGATAGTTTGTATTGTTGTAAGTTTGCATAATTTTTATTTCTTTGCCATGTTTTAAACTTTTCTTGTTTATCATTTATAGTTTTTTGAACATCTTTACTCCACCATCAAGTTTTCTTATGTTAGCATCTATGATTTTATATATCCCTACAATATTTTGTCCTACTTCTTTTGTGTTAGTTGCCATTTTATCTCTCGTTGATTCTACTTCATTTTCTTGTATGCCCAATTTTCTTTCTTCTATCATTCTTTTACTAAAAAGTTCCATGTTGTTTGCCTTTAAATTTCGCTATTTAATTTTTGGAATTATATTGCCTTTAGTTTTTGTTGACTTTTTTTGTGCATTTATATCCATCACTAATAATCTATGTTGTATAGATAAGCTTTCACCTGGGATGACCTTACAATTAATATAAAGGGATCTATCCAATTTTCTTATAAGAAAGAAATGTATTTGGCTAGAATTTGTCCACTCTCGAAAATTATTAAATGTTCTTTCTCGTTTTTGAAATAAAGTATTTGCTATAATCAAATCATATGCTATAGCAAAATCCAAAATGACTTTCCCCATTTCATTCCTTATTCCAAAGCCAAAACCTCTATGACTTCTCTCATATCCTACATTTTCCTTTCTTACATATTCATTTAAATCTCCACCTATCATAACCTTTTCTTGGTCAGGTATCCTTTGCATTATACTATTTAAGTCATCCCAAAATTATTTTTTGATTCTATTATCTAATCCTACTTATGGTGCATAAATATTAATCACATTTTTGACCTCTACACTTAATTCAAGTTTCATTATAATAATTCTATCATTTACTCTATTAACATTTATAACTTAATTTATGAATTTATTTTCTTCTATTATGCATACACAATTTCTATTATCATCATTTTCTATATGCCATAATTTGAATCTATTAATCTCTTTAGCCTTCTCTCCTTTTCATCTAGTTTCTTGGAGGCACAGTACATTAATTCTTCTCCTTCTCCTTCTCATTCTCATAACATCTACTACTTCCATACTTTTCTCTGAAAGATTCCCAACATTCCTTGAGGCAAAACGGATCTTGTGTTTTTGTATCACCTTTTTCTCCAAACCACGCTCATAAAGGCATGAAAATCTTTTTTGACTTCTTGCCACAACTAGACGTTGTTGTGGTGCGTCGCTTCCGGGGAAACTTTCTAGCAACCCTTGCCCATTTCTCACTACATCTAGGCTCTGATGTAGCGCGTCGCTTTTGGGGAAACACTCGAGCAACCTTTGCTTATTTCTTACTGCAGTCGGGCTCTGTTGCAGCGCATTGCTTACAGGGGACGCCCTAGCATTAACAACTTTTAACATATTTTTAGAATCCATAAGAAATGTTGCGGTGATTTTTATAGAATTGGCTGCCAGCCTGACATGCTGACCCTTGCTTTTTTTGGGGCTTGGGACCGGCAGCAAGATAGAAACTCTTACTGGGAAGGTTACTTTTCTGTCTATGAAATTAAAAATGATTTTCATCAAAGACAAAATTATATTTCCTTCAAACTATTTGGCCTATGATTATCCTTTTACCAATTAAAACTATTGGGAGAATTAGACCATGTGCCAGCATGCACCTTTTGGGTTGTTATTTGAAAATAAAGAATCCAAAAAGAAGTCTAGAGATATTGCGTGGGTGCTATACATCAAGCTCCATGTTGTAATTATATGTGCACACTTTAAATTGTAAGTTCTTGCATTGAGATTGTTCTATACACCCCTTCCATTTTGAGAATGGCATACCAGCCTCCTTAACTGTGTTTTTTTGTGCAGAGAAAGACGTCTCGTCTTGCCTTCATTGAAGAAGAGCATAAGAGCTTTTTTGGTTCAGACATTGTAGATCTAGAATCAGTTTCATGTGATAGTGTGTACATGAGGAGAGAGGAGAATTCTGATGGTGAAGCAGAAATAGCCAGTCTGATGAATAAGATCGAGTGCATGAAAAAGGAGAGGTCTGTTCTCTGGTTGCGAGAACTTAAGGAGTGGATAGATCAGACTCCTGGGGACAGGACAGAAGATAGCAAGTTACCTGGGTTTCAGCTGATCAATGAAAAATATAGGAAAAGCTGGAGAGGCTACAAGCTTCCGGGCGAAAACTCAAGTTATGCTCCAGATTTGGTGCAAGATTCAGGAGATGAGAGCAGCACAAAGTTCATAGAATCTGACACCTCATTTACAGATAGTAATATTGGCTTTAGTGGCCGTGACTACATTGAATGTAGCAGCAAAGCCATTTTCGAGTCTCCAGTGTTTGATGGCATCCCCGAAGTGAAACCTGCCATAAAGCAGGACAGAATGGATTCAGGACACAAAAATTTGAAAGCTACTCAGGAAGAGCTGAGTCTTCTGCCATTCCCATATACTCTGAGTGGTCAGGGAGGTGATGGGATGGAAAAGATAGTTAGTATGAAGTCTTTAACAGCCATTGATGAAATTATGGAATCACGCTCCTCTTCTATTCATCCTGGATCTCCTCCTCATTACCAAGAAGATATACTGCATCGCCGGCACAATTGGGAGGAAGAATTCTTGCAATTTTCAGCTGAGTCTTTTTCTTTGCCATCATCAGATAGTGATACCAGCTGTGATGATGATTCCTGCAAAATTTGCACACCTGTTCCAGGAGTTGATCAAACTTTGACTATGGAATCAACGAATGGAGTGGGCAATGACCAGTATGCACTTCCCTCTGATGAGGGTGATGTTGGCTTAGATGAGTCAGACATTAGAGAAAATGGAAGTGTGATGTTGCATTGTTCTGCAGAGCAGTCCTCTTCTGTAGCAGTTTCAAAACCAGATGCAATCACACCATTTTTCATAGACAAATATGTTAGTGATGTTGGTGGAAGTATCATTAATGGCATCCACTGCCAAGATGTGAACTGTGTGGAGAAAAAAAGAGGCAAAAAGAAGCCCAAAAAAAGAGTTGTTTCTTTGTCTGAGGAGAATCTTGGGCAGCATAATGATGAACTGCCACCTCAATCAAGAAATGTTGTTTTGGAATCAGATGAAGGCAGTGGTGATGAAGGGCTTAAGCAGTATTCTTGCAACGACTTTTGGAATTTGCTTGATAGAGGTGAGGAACAGGCTTTGATGGATGAATTTAAAAACTTGTCCATGCATTGCGTTGGTAATTCAGATATGGCAAACTCCTGTGCTGCTTCTGCTATGAATTTGGATGAAATCATAAAGAATTATTTTGATGAGAATGTTGCAGATGCTGGAGTTCCAGAGACTTGTTTGCAATGTATCGTCTGCCACTGCATTCTTCAACAGGAGTCAGGCTATGTAGAGAAGTAAGATTCTTTTGTGGTCAGTTGAGTTGGATTTACATATATAACAGAAAGATGCCTGCAAAATCCATTGATCTTTGCATGTATATGCTAGAAATTTGTCTTACAAAAGTTATTTTCATTTTACGGGGAAATTTTGAAATGATGTGCAGGCATCTGTCATGTGATCCTCTGCCAGATGTCTTATGATTTTCTTTCAGTGTTAATGAGCTCCTTGAAACTCCTGTATTCCAAAATGGTCATCTGTTGAACTTAGTCATGTCGAATGGTGGTTTGTGATAAGAAGCATTACGTTCTTCTCAGGTTGTACTTATTGAACAGTAGTGTCTAACAGTTTCTTACTGTCTTATATTTTTCTGTATGCAGGGAAGTAGCATTGGTGCGGAGTAGTGCAGGCAAACTGTATGTGCTACTTGTAGATGCATCATTTAGTGGAAGAGGTTGGATTCTTCGCACCAAATACATTTAATAATCTTTAAATATCATCTACTTATAATATAATTCACTTGGATTATTGTTCCTCAGGAAATAAATCAAAAGTTTTAGGATGCCATAGTCTTGAAGACATTAAGGAAGTCGTGTTTGGAATAGGATTACAGATTTTAAGGTTAGTCTATGATTTCGCATGTCCTCGAGCATTAGTCAGCCAAATATTTACTTATTTTACTTTTATATTATTAACAGATTGTATATTGAAGGGAGTATTTCATACCTATTCATAACAAGGAACATTGAAAAATCAAGAGGGTTGCTGTCTCTTCTGCAAGTCTGTGATTCAAGTGAAACATCCAGTGGATGCAGATGTTCCATCAGAAGGTGGTCTCCTAGCTTCCATTATATGTTTCTTAAATTGGCATTGCTACTAGCATAGTTGTAGATGAAGGATTTCAGTGATACAAGGTATTATGCCTCAGATTACACCTGTTTCCCTGAGATATATATTTTGCAAAAGTTCTTCCATATTGTTGATCAATCCTATGGTTTAATGGCCCTCTTTGGTGAGGAATGCTCCAAATGTTGGTACATTGAAAGAATCTAATTCCTTTCATGTTTTGTATTTCCCCCTTTCTGATACTAGTCGTTGATTTTTATCCCTTCACCAAATATATGTTTATGCTTAGGAGCATTCTCTTTCACTGGGGACCCCTTCATATCAACAGTCTGATTAGTAAGTCCTGGCCAGCATATATGAATCCTGCACATTAGCAGCCTTTTACCACTGTATTTCTCTCGTTCTGGACTTGTGTGGGACCTTGAAAATTTAAATGGCAGTTGGGAGCAGGTGCAAATCAGATCGTTCGAAGATAGTATCTGTGGAGGCATGAAGATGAACATATTTCAGTACTCAATGATGCTGTTTTGGCACAACCGCAGAGATGGTGAGTGGCACAAATTGTTTGATTGCATTTGGATATTCTCCAATTAGTTTTCACACCCACCCACCCACATGTTCTCGGTTCTTTAAAGTTATTCATGCAATCACACGCCTCTTGTTTGCAGTTCTTTACAGTCTTGCATTCAAACACACTCAAAACAACATCTCTTCACTTGTTCTCAGTTCTTTACAGGCACAGATTGTTTATGTTGGATCCTTGGTATTTTTATACAAATATGAATATTAGAGCACGAATTTCAAACTTCTTGAAATGAAAATCTAACTAATTGTATTGTTTAATATTATTTGTTTTATCATGCGATTAAAAATCATTCCAAATTTCCAATCGCAATTTAGGGCTGGCATACCTGCTGAAAACTATACACTATCGTGCATAAGTTATGAAAAAAAATGCTTAGATTAATTTGCATGTGATTTGGAATGTAATTATACTTCATGGAATTATGAATCCATATAGGAATGATGTTTTAGATGGTTTAGATGTTGAAAATATATCTTTGAAGTATATTTAATCAACCATTTTATTCAGCCTTTTTTAGATGGGCCCATAAGCATCTCAGATCCTAATGAAACTTGGTTGCCAAGTTAAATGAATGATTCTAAATATAATGACTAGGTTGGATTTTGATTTCAATATCAATTGAGGGTCCATTTGCAGCCAATTGCACCCTAAATAGTGTGTAGCTGGTTGCACCATGACATTTCCTATATACATGGATAATGGTTCAACACTTCTTGTAAGTATGCCGGCTCCATGCTTAGCCATTGTTTTTTAATTTTAAAATCTAAACCATTTATCATGTTTAGCACATCTTATTTTATCATGTTCAAAAAACATCTCAATGGAAACTCATGTCATGTAAAAAATAACGTCTTCGAGAGTGAATAAACAATTATTAATTTTTTTGAAAAATGTATAGTATAAATATGATATATAAAAGTTTGTGATACATTTAACTTTTGGAACTATAAACAAATATGCATGGATAAACATGATAAATGGTTTACCTTTTAAAATATATATTTTTAAAAGGGCAATTTGCAAATATACCCACTTAGTTTGATCAAAATTGCGAATATACTCACGTAGTTTCAGAAATTATAAATAACCCCCTAACATAGTTTAATCATAATTGCAATTAATCCCCACATCTTTATAACACCGTTATAACGTGGATATATTTGTAAAATTATGCAAACTATATGAGTGCATTTGCAATTTCAAAAATTAAGTAATATATTTAATTTTTGCAAATAATCCTCACATAGTTTCATTATAGTTGCAAATGACCCCTACGCCATGAGGATATAGTAAGAGCGTCATTATGGCGTGGGGGTCATTTGCAATTTTTTAACCTATGTGGGTATATTAGCAATTTTGATCAAACTGAGTGCGTATATTTCCAAATTACCCTTTTTAAAATTTAAAAATCAAGAGTAATCATGGCACTTTTATGCTTACAATAAGTATTGAATTATTGCTCGTACATATATATGGTCAAGTCGCTTGTGTAATCGGTTTTATTACATGACCCCCTTGATTTTTAATTTTTTTCCATTTAATCCATGCATTGTGTTTGAAAACTATTTATTTATCCTATGCAAAAAATAACTGAAATGAAAAGTTTTGTAATTTATAATGTTAAAAAATATTATGATGAACCTTCTACATTTATAGTTGTCGTCAATTATTTGCAGATTTAATCAAAATGATTTTTAGTATCATGCAAATGTTATTGGAGGAGAACATGATGCGTGACTTAAATATCATCATCATCATCATAAACTATTTCCCACCTAGGTGTGCATAACTTACACAAAAAAAAATAAGAGGGAAATCCAGGCGGTTGCATGTTAGAACAAGTGATATAGGAGAATCATTGGAGGAGAATATGATGTGCGACTTAAAAAAAATTAAAATGAGAGAAATCTAGGGAGTTGCATGTTAGAACCGATTATATAGGAGAATCGATTATATATGTCTGTGTATAGATATGGGTTTCGCTTCTATATAATTGGGTTACATAGAAGTGGACTTATGTAACCCCTTTAAAATTGATGATTTTAATCTTTGATGGAAAATCTAATCTATTCATTGTATTTAACATCATTTGTTTATCTAAGGGATCAAGTTTCATCCCAATGAAGTATGTTTATGGGCCACATTTGTTAGAAAATATATATATTTGTGTAAATTATGAAAATGCTAAACTATCAATTTTAAAGTAATATTTTTGACATCTATATTGTCCAAAATATCATTTCTATGTGAATAAATGATTCTATAAAGTATTATTGTATTTTAATATATGTGTAAATAGATTTAAGTGTTTTTCATAATTTACACATGAATATATATATTTTTGAACAAATATGACCCATAAACATACTTGATTATGATGAAATTTAGTTTCCTAGATAAACAAATCATGTTAAATAAAATGAATGGATTGGATTTTCCATTAAGGATCAAAATCTTAAATTTTGAAGGGGTTATATGGGTTTGCTTCTATGTAACCTGGTTACATAGAAGCGAGACCATGTATATAATATATATAAATAAAATTAATAGTGAATTTGGCCCAAAATATGCCCTACATATACTTAAATGTATTGATACTTTATACAACAATCATTTATCCATGTATAAATTTTATAGGAAATGGTTCACATGTTGAAAAAGCAATTTTAAAGTTGTTATTTATATCAAACTATTTTATTATGTTGAGTTTGTACCATTTTCAGATGTGGTTCATACACATATCTAATTGGGATGAAAATTGATATGATAATAAAATACATAATTCTAAATACAATGGGTGAAGTAGATTGTAATTTTGTGATTATGTGGGACCCATTTTGAGGTAACTGCACTGTAATTGTGGTGTAGTGAAGCTGCACTTGAATCTCTCTCTCTCTCTATATATATATATATATATATACATACATATAAAGGTTCTAGTGCATGTGACTGCACCGTGTAGTCTTTTCACTGTGAGCCCCACTTGATTATGAATAGGAAATCTACTCCACTCATTGTATTTAGAATTGTTCACTTTATTAGCATGTCAATTTTCATTCAAATCTAACATGTGTATGATCTCCATATTAAAATAGTGCAAAATCAATGTAATAAAATAATAGTTTAACGTAAATATGAAGTTTAAAGTAGTATTTTCAAGATCTAAACCGTCTAAAGTATGATTTTTATATACATAAATAATTGTATAAAGTTTTATTACAATTTAATATCTTTGGGGCCTATTTTACAGCGGACTACACCGTAATACAGTGCAATCCGTCTGCACATGAATGGATATATAACCGGGTTACATAGAAGCGGACCCATGTAACTCCTTCAAAATCTAAGATTTTGATTTTTAATGGAAAATCCAATCCATTCATTATATTTAGCATCATTCGTTTATCTAGGAGACCAAGTTTCATTTCAATCAAGTATGTTTTTGAGCCATATTTGTTCAAAAAACTATATATTTTCACGTGTAAATTATGAAAAAGCTTAGATCTATTTACACATGTATTAGAATGTAATAATCCTTGTAAAATTATTTATCTACATAAAAATGATATTTTTGACGGTTTAGATGTTGAAAATACTACTTTAAAATTGATATTTTATCATTTTTCATAATTTACACATAAATATATACATTTTCTAACAAATGTGACCCATAAACATACTCGATTGGGACGAAACTTCCCTTTGATAAACAAATGATGTTAAATACAATGAATGAATTAGATTTTCCATGAAAGATCAAAATCATAGCCACTTGAGCACATATATATATGTATGAGAGAGAGAGAGAGAGAGAGAGAGAGAGAGAGAGAGAATAATGATACTACACACCTAGTTGTTACTTAGCTCATGTATTTTATATTTTAAAATTCTTTTGTTTGCATTTTTTGGTAGGTTCACGTGTATCTAGTTCAAATGCCAAAATTTTACCCATTTGAATTCTTTCTTGTATATTGACAAAATTCTTGAAATAAAAAATTTCACCCCATCTGACACTCCCTTGTGCATGAAAAATGGTTAAGATTTTGTTTTAAAATTTCGTTAAAAATATATACAAGAATTTAAATCATTTTATTACGTTGATTTTGTACATTTATAGATGGAGCTCATATATAATGATATTAAATAAACGGAAGGTTTCCATGATAATATAAATGATGTAAAATGCAATAGATGAAGTGGATTTTTTTAATTAACTATCAAGATACTAAAAACGAAAGAGGTTACTTTTATTACAAAATAAAGTTAACATAGAAGAAGGGTTTCATAGAAGCGGGCCCATATGTATGTATCTATATATATAGATATATATAGAGAACCCATTGTGTAGAAGTCCACCCAAAACATGGGCTCACACATATTAGAATGTAATAATATTTTGTACAATTATTTATCCATATAAAAATCATACTTTAGATTGTTTAGATGTTGAAAATATCACTTTAAACTTGATATTTACATTAAACTATTTTATTATGTTGATTTTGTATCATTTTAAGATGGGGCACATATACATGTTGAATTTGGATGAAAATTGTACGTTAATAAAGTGAATAATTTTAAATACAATTGGTAGAGTAGATTTCTTACACATGATCAAGTCCGAATGTAGGATGGGGGAGGTTATCATGTGCATTTATGTGCACGTATATACACTGAAGTCATGATGCATTGGCTCAAAATGGGCCCTACGTGCACTCAAATGTATTAATATGTTATATAATCATTTATCCATGTATAAATTATATCTTAGATAGTTTATATTAGGGGTAGGAATCGGAGCAGACCATACCGGGTCAAGGTTTGCCCAACCCTGACCTTAGTTTTTAAAAATTGAGTTTGGCCCTCTTTTTATACCAGGTCAGGACAAGGTCGGTTTGACCCTCATTTTTTTAAATAGGTTTCGGGACAAACTTCGGGTTGGTATCGGATTGGTTTTGGGATAGCGGGTCGGGTAAAAAATACAGGTCAAATAAGATAGTTTTAAGAATTTATATACTTATCAAACATAAATATACATCTATACTAAATTTAAATATTATGGGTGTGTTTGGTTGGATGTAAAAATGCCAACTAAAAATTTTCAATCTAAAACTTTTTACTCTCCATAACTATATTATTTTTTAATTATTTTTGCACATTTTCCCATACAAACAACTTTACTTTTCAATCATTTTCACATAGCTACCCGTACAACTAACCTATTTATTTTAACTTTATTCTCTTTACACCTCATCATTCTCCTATCATATCATATTATTTTCTATCAACTTGACGACTTCTACCCTGAAATGTTTTCATCAAAAAATTTTACCTTCAACCAAACACACACCTTATATGTTTCAATATTTTATTAATTATTAAAAAACACATAATTAAGAAAACAAAATATTTGAATATATAGTATAAATTTATTAAAATAGATTAATATACAATTGAACATAAGAGTTATATATATACAAATTCTTTTTATTTATTCTTATATTGCTTTATGAATAAATTGATTCTTCTATTATTGATAGAGTTGATTATAAAAGTGAGAATTTTGAAAGAAAATAATAATAATATTTAAACATAGGCTTATAATTTTTGATAAATTAATATATGCCGGGCGGGTTGGACTCTTTGGGTCAAGACATGGTCGACCCACTTTGACCATATTTTTGAATTCGGGTCAATTTTTGACTGATCCTTGTACCGAGTCAAAAATATATTGGTTTTACCCGGTTAAAGCCGGGTCTGATCAAAGCCGGGTCATGGGTCGACCCCCCCAATTCCCACCCTAGTTTATATATGTATATATATTTTAGATAGTTTATATCTTAAAATTATATATATAATTTTAAATAGCCCCTTAATGATTTTGTTAAATCCATTCCTCCCTATACAACACAGTTTGTTTTATTAAAATAGTAGAAATTATATCAATTAAGGATGTGTATGGGCCACATTTTGTAAAAATATATATATAAAAAATGTATAAATTTTAAAAAATCACTTGGATTTAGATAGTAAAGTTTTAGAATATTGTGAAATTATATAGAATTATCATTTTAGGTAGGATGAATGTTCGAGATAGTTTAGATGTTCAATTAAGACCTTGTGGGTCCTTATAATAAACAAATAAGTTTTAATGACTTTAAAGTCACTCTTAAATAATTCTTAAGTTTGAGAATAATGCAAGACATGGATTAGGAAGATTTTTGTTCTCTTAACTAAATACACGATGATAAAACTTTTTTTTTTTTTTTTTTTTTTGATTGAAATGATGATAAAACTATTGAACGGATTAGATTTGACAAAATCATTAAGCTAGAGCCTAAACTAGCCTGTCTTACCAATTTACGTTGATAAGACAAGCTATATAGAAATGTAGCCTATATGGTTGTTGGACTTGTTGATCGAGTGAATTGGATTGTAAGAGCTGGGGACATGGTTAGTATAAATGGGGAAGAAGATGATCAACAAAGTCATTTCTTTGTTTTTTCTGTTTGCTTTCTTTTCTTGTTCCCTTTCTCTATTTTAGTTTTTTCATAAAAATAAGGACAAGTTTCATGTATACCCATAAAATTTACCCATAATTTCACTTCTGCCCAAGAATTTTAAAAATCCCTTCTATACCCACTTAAAATTTCACTTATACCTGCAAGCTTTTAAAAAACTCCAAATGTACCTATGTATTTTGGTTATAGTTTTACTTATACCTTTGCTATTAAAAATTTATTGAAGGGGTCATTAGCACTCTTGTGAAATGATGAATATGCCTAAGCTTACAAATTCCTATGTATTTAAGCAAATTCCACATATACCCACAAAATTTACCTTTAATTTCACTTATACCCATGAACTTTCAAAAATTCCAAATATTCCCATATATTTTGCTTACAAATCCGCTTATACTCACGAGTCTTCAAAAAATCCAAATGTACCTATGTATTTGCTTAAAATTCTGCTTATACCCTCGCTATCAAGGATCCATTAAAAGTGCCATTAACACCCTTGTGAAATGATGAATATGCCCAAGTTCTAATATAATTTGGGGTTGATTTGCTCGAAGTTAAGGATTTATATTCAAATAATATACAATTTTATAGTTATAGAAGTAAAAATTCATTAAAATATGAATTTTTAGTTATGAAGTCATCGTTAAGGATGGGCATATTCATCATTTTACAAGAGACTAACTGCCCATTTAGTGGATCTCTAATGGTTATAAGTGGAATTTTAGATGAAATATATAAGTATATTTGGAATTTTTAAAAAGTTCATAGACATAAGTGGAATTAGTGGTAAAATGCATGACTATACGTGGAATTTACCCTACAAATAATCATCTGATCTTGCTTGTTGGCAAGATCGTTTCCCATTTTTGGATTCTATGGTATGGTATTACGGTTTTATGGTTTTCATTTCACCAGTGAAAAAAGTACACCACAGAAGTAGTTGTTTTATTGAATTGATGTTAAAACTAAGCTTTTCCTTTTCCTCCATATTTTAGTTCTATGACACAGAGATATTCAATTGAGTTAACCGTGTTGACATATCTCAGTGGAGGATGTAGTTATCTTATGATAGTCCTTGAACCTCTTGTGTTGTATGAATTGACAGGTGAATCATGGCTTTCAAGATCTTTATTTGTGATAGCAGAGCATGTACTGGTGTGCAGTGAAGATATTCTGCAGTTTTGCGCTGGTGTGGATGATCTCTGTCTATCTTCTCCATATTTCTCTCTTGACTCATGCTGCTCCATTTGTAGCATATCAGAAATGGTAACTTTCTTTAGCCCTTGTTTCCTGTTTAAAGAAACAGGTTATGAAAATGAACTGAAGGTTATTGTTGATGAAGGTGGCTGTCTCATACGAACCTTTTTTTTATTTTTATTTTTATAATAGTGTCTCATACAAACTTTCAGGCTTCTGCTAATATGCTATGTTCTGGGGGGTTAGGATGGTTCATGGCTTCACTTCTGGTTTTCTCTAAGCTTCCTTATGTTAGACACTAAAAAACTATTTGAATTGCCTAATAGTAAGATTTATAATAATGATAATGATGATGTTGATGCTGCTGCTGCTGCTGATTATGATAATGATAATAGTAATAGTAGCAGTAGCAGTAGCAATAATAGTAGTAAGTACATGAATGACAGGTTTGCTTTATGATAAAATAAATTATGCCCTTATTGAAGTGCTTGATGAACTGGTGTACAAGTATCTACAATTTGATGTGAACTCGGGGGTCCTGGCCACCTTCAGTTCGTGGTGATTCCCTGGATACTTAGAATGTCTGATGTAGTAGATAAATAGTGTTGACACTCTTGGTGAGATAGACTTAATGACTTCTGTCGATTGCACCAATTAAATTGGGTATGGAGAAGGCCCTACCATGTTAATTATGGCAATAGCCACTTTTATGGTATCAATTAGAATGTTTTGGTAATGTGAATCTTTCTAGAGTGATAAATTGCATGTTTTTAAAATTTATGTTGATGTGATTCTACGGCAATGTTTAATCATTTTGGCCACTGTGATTCTACTCGAATTTGAATACGCAGATGCAAGCTGAAGTGGATTTGATAATTTCATTTTTAAAATAACTTTGTTGAATGTATGCATTCTGAAACGGCATTCTCTAACTTCAATAAATGACACACAAATTTTTCATAGTTACCTTCACTCACGCAGTGATGCTAATGTTATTCAGTATTTTTATTGCATTGCCAGGTAATTGAATCCAAGGAAAATAAATGTCTGACCATGTCATTGGATGGTTCTGAATCCAGTAAGGTTGGTTTCCTGTCTGAGAATGAGAAGAAAAAGCAGTTAGGGCATGCAACCTCATCCCCTCTCACATGGAAGCTTAAGTGGTTCTCAGAGGATGCTATTTTCAAGTTCGTGGCTTTAATCAAGGCCATTCATTTGGCAACAACCATGTCATCTTTGCCCATCAAATGTATATCATAACAATTTTCACAATTTTCCGTTGGTTTTTTATATTCTTTTTATTCGTTCTCTTTTTCTTAAAAAAAAAAATGGTTTCCTTTCTCCCCCTGCCCCGCACCACCCCCACCCTGCCCTCCCACCCACCTCCTTTTTCTTCAGCTTCTTTGTGTGGTGAGCCTGGTGTCTGGATTTGCATTCTTTCATTCGTGTTCTTTCTACAGCCCTCCCTTTTGTACTTGTACAGGGCACAGAATGTGTCAATTTCTTTTGTTTGTAAGTGTACAGTTGATCGAAAGAAATTCATGTGTGCCGTTGATTGAGAAAAAGCCTCCCATTCTTTCATGCCTGTCTTATCTCCCTTCTCCTCCAATACTTGCAAGGAACGTTGGCAAGGCTTGTCGATATCTTGTACAAGTAATTGAGTTTTTTTGGTTCTCCGTGTTTTACATGAACTGGATGCAGATGTTGAGCATATGCATGTGCAGTGGGACTGACGAGAGTTGATGAGATGAGTCAATCTCCATATAAAATGTGTGGTACATGTGGTGGGTGGTGCCCATTTTAAACCATCTAACTATGCGTGTTTCTATATTAAATGTGGTAGTTTAACCATTAGAATTTTAAACCTTGTACGATTTGGTTCTTTACGGTGTTAAAAATCACTAATAAACCATGCGCAATGTCTAGAATGCTTATTCATCTTAAATCTTATAATCTTGCTTATTTACATTTTAAATTCTGTAGTTTTGCATTTGTATCTACATCATCTTATGTACACCGCTAGAGCACTGATTCTGGTATTCCACCTCATTTAAGCTTCATTAACCAAATGCCTTCAAATATGTAGTCTAGCCTTATAGAGCCCACCGGCAAATCATAGCAAATGAGATGATGCCACAAACAAGAAAGTAGAACATTCACGAAGAAATAGAATTTTTTTTTTTATTTTTAAATATACTTCTAGTCTAATGAACTCATCAACATGCCAAGTCTTTATCTTCTGGCCTAACATATTGGGAGTATGATTATCATATAATGCATTTTAAGTTAAAATATAACATTTATTTATTTTTATGATTAGTTATATTTTTTAATTTTTTCTTCATAAACATGTTTTCCTAAATGTATTTAATTTAGATACCAAAATTTGCCATTTTATAATACTTTTACATCTTTATTTTTAATTTTTAAAAATTAAGTTTTTTAAGGGGTGAGAAATGACTCAAATGCTCCTTGAAATTGATGATTTTTTAAAGATAAAAAATAAAAATGTGAAAGTATTAAAAAATAGTAGAACTTGGTGTTTGTATTAAATATACTTAAAAAAGCATGTTTATGTTATAAAATAAAATAAAAATTATATTTTAGCTTAAAATACATCATGATAGAGATAATTGGACTCCCCCATATATTGTGTTGCATGGTCTTCTTGTGGCATACGGACGTAAGACCTCGTCGCAAATATTAAAATTGCAAGAGACCATGTCGATACTCGCACACTATCTTGATCTGCGTTCGTCTCTAAGTTGATATGCGATTCTCTTACTTTAAACAAGCCCCGGCTTGTTTTGAGGGGACCTCATGAAGGTGGGTATCTCAAGGGGTGCACTTCGGGAAGGTATTACCCGTCTCGGATGGGGTCGGGCAAAAACAGATCTTTTTTCAAATTTCCAAAAAATACTTAGTATTCATCGGTACTGCGGATCAAAAAATAACGAGTAATGGTTTCGGAAAATCCAGTACACCGAGGGAAAAAAAAACCACCCTGGTGTATGTGAGTAGGCTGAGTAGCCTTACTAAAATGCCCGGTGTTTCTGTAAGGGCTTACAAGTTACAACCAAACAGTGGTCCCATTGTAGTTCGGCATTAAAAGAAACATTTTTCCGGTGCAAGATTTCTTTAATTAAATTCACAGCAGAAAAACAAAATTTAAGAAACTCAGCCAAGGAAAAAAATTCCACTGCCGTTGGTCGGCGAAATCAAAATCTTAACCGAATATTTTTATTTAATATTATTTATCCTATCTGATAAAACCTCATTTCAATTAGACCCGAGTGCTGGCAATGACTGCTTCAAAAGGGACCTAACCTTGGAGAAGTCCTTCTCATGAGAGAAAAAAAGGAAACAGAGGCATCGTTGTAATTTGATAGTATGAGTATATTTGTTTAAAAATACAAGTATGTTTGGTTTTTTGATAAAATTTATATTAAATGTACATAAAATCTCTATTTATTCCATTCATTTGGTGGATCAATTACTAAAATATATATGGATATTTTTTTTATTACTTGTCATTTTGTAAAAAAATGTTTATGTAGAAAATATTATTTTTTACTAAGATTTCATTATATTTAGTAAAGTTAGAAAATATATTTTAATAAGAAATTATATTATATTATTTAAAGTTCATATAAATAAGGTACTCTCAAAGATAACAATTTCAATATTTATTTCTAAAATTTTGAAAACTTAATAATATTTTTTATTTTTCAAATATAATAGAATATAACATGATCTAACTGAATTTAACTTTTGATATTAATATGTTAACTTAATTAAACACCTACAATATGATCCTAGATCTCTTATAAGGTTATTTATATCGTAATTATATAAATTAAAACTTCGATAATAGGATTTAAGGAAATCATCTAAATCTAATGACATTTAACTGGATCTAACGGCATCTAACCAGATTTAATCGCATTTAACTTGATCAATTACAGCTAACTGGATCTAACTTTTCATATTCACAAGTTAATCCTAATCTAGCCCCTTATAAGGTCATTTATACCTTAAATACAGAAATTAAAACTCATATAATAGGATTTAATGAAATCACCTAAATTTAACGATATCTAATAATATCTAACCACATCTAATTGGATATAACTAAATCTAACAGCATCCAACTGGATCTAACTTTTGATATTAATAAGTTAATTCTAATTTAAAGCATGTAATATGAACCTAGGCTCTTTATAAAGTCATTTATATTTTAATTAAAGAAATTAAAATTTAGGTAATAAGATTGAATGAAATCGACCAAAATCTAATTGCATCTAATAATATCTAATAGCATCTAACCGCTTCTAACTAGATCTTGTTGGTCCCGAGTTAATGGCAAAACCCAAGAGGGGAGGGGTGAATTGGGTTCTTATAAAATTCTTTGGTAAAATAAAAACTTAACCCCTTGAAAGTTTAATCCCCTTGATTGAAGAAATGAAATGGAAA
>JAXCLR010000063.1:13640167-13666506 GCA_035584095.1 Annona squamosa | reverse complement strand
TTGAGGAACTAGGATCAAGTGGATGCAAAGTAGTGTGTGATTGGAGTGAGACTCATCACCTACTTGTGCAGAGTATTATTTAAGCCCCCTAGAGCTGGAATCTAGAAGAGAGCAGTGACTCTAATTGTATTGAGAGAATACAATAGTGGAACCCAAGTATCAAGTAATGTGAGCTTGGAAGAGTGAAGTAGGGAGGTTGCCGAACCACTATAAAAATTCTTGTCTACTTGTTTTTATTTCTGCTCTCTACATTGCTTTGCTTTCCATTGTGTTTCTTAGTTCAAGGGGATTGAACTTACAAGGGGTTAAGTTTTTAAGTTACCAAAGAAATTTTTAAAAACCCAATTCACCCCTTCCCTCTTGGGTTTTGCCATCAATTCGGGACCAACACACCTGTGGTCCCTGAAAGTGAGCCCGGTAGAAGAGAGTCCTCCTAGATCCCAAGTGCCCCTCTCCAGGACGACCTCCTGTTTCCGCCACATAACACATCCTCTCATATCCCATTCCAGCATTTGATCAAACATCTCCTGGACATCTAATTCTTCCAGCCCACTGCCTTTTGATTTTCTGGCCCTAAAATAAGGCTTGCATGTTCCCTCTTCTCCATCCCCATTATCAGCTTCTGGTAAGAGCAATTTGGACGATGGCTTAATATTGTACCCTTGGTAGCATCCGCAGCTACCGCCTCTTCAAACGCCTCCCTTGGCTATGATGGTGCATTGATCGATTGCTCACTAACACCACCTTCAGCTTCTCCCTTATTTCGATCAAGATTACCTCCGACACCCACCTCGCCTGCCACCTCAATACTCACGTGTTGCCTCCTCGTCTCATCGGTGGTCTTGGTCATGCATGCAACCTTGGCGGATGTCTTGTGTCCCGGCGAATGCAAGTGATGACCTCTGCCTTGTTATTATGCCAAGTGGGTACCTCCTATCTGAATCCCAGAGGAATGGTTGGAATGTTGCGCAAATCGGGCGAAGTGTTGCACAAATCGACGATTGTATCAAGCTTGACGAGCATGGCTTTAAACTGCGCTCTTAAACTATCGTGGACATCCGCCAATTGTTGTCCCAAGCTGTCTATGTGACGCTTGTATGCTTCCAATTGTTCCACCACTTCTCTCTCGATTCGACCGAGTCTCTCTTCCTGAGTAGCTTGCGAATTCTGTTGCAGTATCAAATCCTGCTCCATATGATTAAGGCACTCTTCTTGCGTCCCAGCTTCTGGCATCGTTAGGATAACCTGGCTTTGATACCTTGTTAGGATCAAACTATCCAAACGGGGATATAATAGGATCAAACTATCCACGTAGGGATATGATTCGATCAATCACGGTTCTACAATGAAGAGATAGAGTCTGATTACAATTGACAGATGGATCTCTCTCTCTCTGTCTAAACAAGAAAAGAAAACGTGGAAAAGGATTACAAATCAACCACACCTTTTCTCCTTCCCATCACTCTCTATTTATACTAATGGCTACTAGCTACTAGATCCAGGACCACAGACTAGGCCCAGGACCACCTACCCACCTATACCCTATCAAGTACACATACGGAGCATATCTTCAATGACTTAGTTCACCCGCTCTGTTTGTTCATCGGTTTGAGGATGAAAAGCTGTACTGAACTTGAGTTGGGTGCCTAAGGTTTCGTGCAAGCTTTTCCAAAACCTTGACGTAAATGTCGCATATCGATCCGAGATAATCGACTTTGGCACTCCATGTAATCGTACAACTTCTTTATAATAAACCTTAGCTAGCTTTTCTGCTGTATAAGTCCTAGTAGGTAAGAAGTGCACGACTTTTGATAACCTATCTATGATTACCCATATGGAATCATTTCCTGCTTGGGTTCTAGGTAATCCTTCAATAAAGTTCATTGAAATGTCGTCCCACTTCCATTCAGGAATTTCTAAGGACTGTAGCTTACCAGATATTTTCTAGTGATCCGCCTTCACCCTTTGTCAAGTTAAATACTTAGCCACATATTCAGCGATCTCTCTTTTCATATTATTCTACCAATATGCTTTCTTGAGATCTTGATACATCTTAGTACTTCCTGGGTGAATAGAAAACGGCGAAAAATGTGCTTCTTTAAGGATCTATTCCTTCAACTCAGCTATGTTAGCTATGCAAAGGCGACCCTTGAACCTGAACACACCTTGTTCATCAATATCAAATTCTGTCAATCACTTTCTCTTAATTTTCTCAACATGTGTATGTAGGTCTGTGTCCTTTTGTTGTGCAGTCTTGATCTGTTCAAAAAGTGATGATTGTATGTGTCATTGTGATAACTAGTGTAAACTCCTGGGGGACATACAATTAATTCCATTTGCCTTATCTTCTTAAGCAAACCTTCTTCTTTAGTGATAAAATGCACTAAGCTGACATTCCGGCTCATTGAATCAGCTACCACGTTTGCCTTACCTGGATGGTATAAAATCTCCAAATCATAATCCTTCAATAATTCAAGTCATCTCCTTTGCCTCATGTTCAATTCTCTCTGCGTGAAAATATATTTGAGGCTCTTATGATCAGTGTATATCTCATACCTTGCACCATACAGGTAATGTGTCCATATTTTTAAGGCAAATACCACCGCTGCTAACTCTAAATCATGCTTGGGGTAGCTTACCTCATTGGGCTTTAGTTGTTATGAAGCATAAGCTATCACCTTACCCCTTTGCATCAAAGCACAACCCAATCCCTTTCTTGACGCAACACTATAAACCACAAAACCTTTATTTCCTTCGGGTAGGGTTAAGATGGGTGCTTTCACTAATTGCTACTTCAATTCTTGGAAACCACGCTCGCATTCCTGAAACCATACATACTTGACTCCTTTATGAGTCAACTTAGTTAATGAGGCTGACAGTTGTGAAAATCCTTCAACAAACCTTCTGTAATAGCTAGCCAACCCTAGAAAACTTCGAATTTTCATAATAGTCATCGGCCTTGGCCATTTCAATACCACCTCAATCTTTTGAGGATCAACTCAAATACCCTTTTCACATATTATATGTCCGAGAAATCCTATTTATTTCAGCAAAAACTCGCATTTCTTCAGTTTGGCATACAAGTGGGTATTTGATTGGCACTACTAATTTAGGGCTATGGTACCTTATGGGTTCCGCATTTGATTTAATTGACTACTTAGATACTAATTTTGCTAGTTATAAGGTAGATAGAAAAAGCACTAGTGATATATGCCAATTTCTTGAAAATATGATGGTTTCATAGTTTTCTAGAAAGAAATCTGTGTTGCTCTATCTACTAGGAAGTTGAATACATTGCCAATGGGAGCTACTGTACCCAATTGCTCTGGATGAGACAATAACTTAGAGATTATATAATAGATTACAAAGATATATCTATAAAATGTGACAATACGAGTGCAATTTGTCTAACGAATAATCTCATATTTCATTCTAGAACTAAACACATAGAGGTAAGATATCATTTCATTAGAGAACATGTTGAAAATCATGATATTTGTTTTGAATAGTTAAAATAGAAGATCAAATTGCTGATATTTTTACTAAACTATTAGGAAATGATTCATTCTATAAAATTAGAAATGAAATGGATACGATTGATATTGAAGCATGACTTTGATGCAAAATTACAAAATAACAGCTAAACATGATTGAGATGATTGCTATGATTGTTAAATTAATTTACTTGTATGAAATAAGTTGAAAGGGTAAGAAATAGAATGTATTAGACTTGGGTAGGAAAGGCCAGTTGCTCAATTCATCCCGAGTTGACTTCACCAAAGTCAACTTTGGATGATCGAAGTTGACTTCGACTCAGACTTAGGGTTCGAAATGGACTCCGTGGGCGTCATTTTCGTTAGTTTCCCTTTTTAGGCACGAACGGTTGTCACCTCTCTATCTTTCTTTTCTATTCTTAAATTTGATTCCATCACCTCTTCTTTCAAGTTCTAAATTACCAAATATATCAATCTCATCTCCTGTTCACCAAACTTCTAAGTTTTCATCTTCTCCACATCAATGGCACCTAAAGCAATTTCAAAACCAAGTAAACTTCTTATCTCAAGACCCTCCAAATCCAATACAAGAGAGGACATGCCTAGATGGCAATGGACGCCATCCAAATGTGCTAGGGATGAAGCCACAAAATCCACAAGTCGTCGAGTACGATTCCAAAAAGGTAATCCCTCCTCTACTTCTGTACGTAGAGATGAAGTAAATTTGGAATTAGTGAAAGTATGAAAATTACGGGAAAAAGAAAGAGAACCCCAGTTCCAAGGAGTAAAGTTCTCAAAATGCCAATATAATATTTCAAAATTGAGTGTCAACATAATAGATTTTATAAATATTTCTATGAGAGGAACACCTTCCTTCAAAGATCATTGATTTTAAATTTTTATAAGAGTATGAATTTGGTATTAAGGAATTGCTTGACTTTCAAGGGTGGACCGCCTTGTTAATGGAGGATGAAAAAATTTATCTAGATTTAACAAGGCTATTCTACTAAGGGAGTAGAAATTAACTTGGGAGATGCACAAGGCATTAGTGAGTTCAATGCCTATAGCAAGATGGGTCATATTCTAGGAGTTCTTATGTTTTAAGATCCACTTCTAGAAGGGTTCACACTGACTCAGATGTACAACCAGTTGACTAGGGGCAATAAATATCATTTGGGTATTAAGTTCCTACATTACATGGATCTACCTCCACAATTGAGACTATTGAGATAGCTTATAGCTCATTACATTTATCCCAAAGGTGAAGGAAGAAATCAGCTCAATCCCCAAGAGGCCAAAATTTTATGGAAAGTGGCTAACAGGGTTAAGGTTAGCCTGGCTTGGCTATTTTTGGAGGCATTTGAGTTAAAGAAAGAAAATTCTCAAGGAGTATTATGATATGACACATGGATTACGAAGATATTTGATCATTTTCATGTCAATTTGGAAGGAGAACCACACGAGGTCTTGAAGCCCACAAATGACATTAGTAGAGTCCTCTTGACTAGTTGATCTTGAGGTATTTCATGTTGCATAATTACAAGCTTGAATGGGAGGAGAATCTCAAGGAGTCCAAGATAGACAGGAACCTCAAGCAGATGCAGCTCCACTTGAGGGGGAGAACCTGCATCACCACGATTTCCAACCATCTCCACCTCTTGCTCCTAGAGCTCCAACGTCACCTGCTTCACATGCTTCTTGTTCTCCTTTACAGATCGATTTTCCCACTCTGTAGCCTAACCATCTACATCTAATGATATTTTGGACTACCTTCAACCCATGGAGAGTAGGATCTCTCAGGAGCTTGGGGCTATCAACATTTCACTCATGGAAATGCATGGTAGGTAAGACAAACTAGACTAAGAGCTTAAAACCATCAAATATCATCTTGCATCCAGTAGTAGGCAAGGCAAACGAATTACCAGTCTACCTGATTTTGATCCATAATGGGGAAAATCAGTTCAGGCCGATCCAACTATTCAAGCTCATCATCACTTTTTTCTATGCTTCCCCAAGCCAAATGTTTCCCACTCAACAGCCACTCTATCCCATATCATCATTTGCCTTTCACAAAGCCTAACTCCTTGGTTCCATTCCCTTTTGGTGATTGACAAAGAGGGAGTGAAGTATCAACTCATGAGTAGATTGTACTTAGGGTTCATGTAAGCATTTTCTTTTTAATATGAGTGCTTCTTATGACTTGAATGTAAATTTTATGATTTGAATGATGCTTATGGTGAACTGAATGAACTTAGTGAATTGAATGAAATTGGTAAATCGACTTGACTTTTTATTGTATTATCAACATGGTAAAATATTTATTTGTTAAATGAAAGGTCAATCTCAAATTAATTTTGTTAATAATAAAAAAGGAGGAGATTGTTGTGAATAAATGACAAATCTAGCACAATCTATGTTTTGATAATTAACAATTTAATGTGACAAGATTTAAGACACTAACGTATATCTTGAGATGTGTTAGGATATTTCAAAATTCAACATGGTAGATCAAGTCCTATGCCGAGTCGACTTCAAAGGGGCATTTTTTGATAGCGTTGATAAGTGGATTCATGAACAGGTGAAGTCTAAACCAAAGTCAACTTCGTATGCGACTTGGGTGAAGTCGCAACCCAAGTCGACTCAGTTAGTGACTTGGGATATCGTAAGGGGTCCAGAGCTAAATTCGACAAAGTCAAGTCGCAACCCAAGTCGACTCTGACATGCGACTTAGGTGAAGTCATATGTGAAGTCAACTCAAGCATGCAACTTGAGTGGAGTTGCAATCCAGTTGAACTTGGCATTAAACTTGGATAGATAAAGCTCAAGTCAAGGAATTCCAAGCTCAAGAATGAGAAGTTTAACTTAAGGAATACGATACTATCATCCAAGAAAAAGTCATTCAAAAAGACTTTCACTACGTATAATTTAAAGCCCACATATAGAAGCAAAGAATTATGAAGTTGAATAATGAAGAAACAAGGATAATTATATGCACAGATTAAGATCACACCGTGTCAAGGTTCCAATGAATGAAATAAAATGTGAAGTTGCAACCCGAGTAAACTTCATTTGTGACGTGGGTCAAGTCCGAGACCAAGTTGACTCGAGAGTGGAACCTGGCTGAAGAGCTAAAGACCGAAGTCGCAACCCAAGTCGACTCTAGATTGTGACTTGGGCGAAGTCGCATCTGAGATCGACTTCGCATGCGACTTGAAACATAACGGTCAAAAAAATTTGAATGTTGGCGCATTAAATGCATGCCACCTACTACCGAACGTTCGAATTTACTCATCTACTATTTAATACACATCAAGGGAAGAGAAGAAATATACAAGCACATTGATATAGCTTCAACCTTCCCGTTCTAAGGCATTCAAGTGATCACCAAAAAGACTCTCCAAGAAGAACTAAGTGATTAATTGCAAGTGTTGAAAAATTCCACCAACAACTCATTCCACACATTATTCTTTGCGTGGAAACTTGTTCTCTACACACTTGTAAAGTGTAGTGTTATTTTTGTTTATTGTTTATTTGTGTTTCCACTTGGTTTGGTATTGGAGACCAATACCAAGTGAAGGCAAAGTAGTGAGTCCCTAGAGTGCGACTTGTCACCTATTTGTGCAAAGTCTATAAAGACCCCTAGAGCTGGAATCTAGAAAAGAGCAGGTTCTCTAATTGTATTTTCATTCGCATTGTAGAACCTGAGGCACAAGGGTATCTTCTTGGAGGAGTGGAGTAGGGAGAGTTGCCCTAAACTACTATAATTTCTTGAGTTTGTTTTTGCTCTTTCTACTTTCATTTATATTGTCCACACTTTTCATTTAAAGGGATTTACTTTACAAGGGGTTATGTCTGAAACACCAAAATTTTTTTTAACTCAATTCGCCCCTCCTCTCTTGAATTTTGCTATTAACTCAGGACCAACACTTATTAGTCTGAGCTAAGCAAATGTCTTGCTTAGCTTGCCTTAAAAAATAGATTTACAACAACTTTTTTTGCTTTCTTCTTCATACATTTGTTTATATAAGTGTATTTAATATATAAACTAAGTTTTACTATTTTTGAATCTATGTATATATAGTTTTTTTAGATTTTCAAAGATAAGGGTTTTTTAAATACATATATATACATCAATATTTAAAAATCTCAAAAAATATATAAACATATCAAAAAATGATAAAATTTGATTTATATGTTAAATACGCTTATGTAAACAAGTGTATGATAAAAAATTATTGTAAATGATTTTTTTCCAGGTAGGCTAAGTGGGGCATTTACTTAATTTGGTCTAACAGGATCACTCATCTCAATTGTATGCCCCAAAATGTAATTCAAATTGTCCTGAAACCTAGATTGGTAGAAAATACTTAATTGAAATGATAATGTAATTATATGTCCTAAATTCAATAATTAAGTATAATAAAGGTTTAATTATATGTCCTAAAACTATAATTTATATTTAAATAATATAAATAAGTATGACTTTTCAGGATAAGTTTAATAAATAATAATAATTATAATATCCTTATTTACTTTTAAATAAAAATATCTGCACTATTTTAACCATCCATATAATTAGTTCTATTTATAATTTAATAAGCTGAATTTATCCATTTTGAACCGTCTACATGATTTAGAGAATCTCAAAACATAGAAAATGACTCTTGAATCACTCAAAATGAACACGAGGAGTAATAGATCTAAATAAAACGAAATCTACTGAAATTTAATCCAAATTTCTGTCCATCACGATGGATGACGCATGATGCATCACCCCTTACAACCTCCTACCAAACCCTACCTGCCATCGTCATAGCTCAAATCCACTTCCATTGGTCGTTGGATCATCGATTAGAATCGGTCGATGACTTGTCACCGGCTTCCTAACTCTTATTCCAAACTTGCTGAAATTTGAAAAAACTACCGTTGCTAATTTTTCTTCTTCATGGCGATTGATTCACTACCTCACTCAAACCCATCAATTTCATTATTGCAATCGGACATTGTCGGCAATAGAAACTCATCAGCTGCAACAACATCAAATCATTGGTAGCATCATGTCATTGCTAGCAACATCAAATTGACGGAACAAGTAAATAATAAGTGACAACATCAAATTTCAGTAGCTCCTACTCTTTGATAATAGCAGGTTGTCGACATAAGGGAAGAAAGGAAGTGTGTATGAAGCTGTAGATTGACGCCCATTTCACAAATTTTTAATTTTGCTAATGCCCTTTTTAATCCTAATCGTTCGAGACAAATTTGATGGCTAGAGATGAAGTTCCCATGAGAACGTTGCGGGAATGTGTTCCTATGTGTTGGCGTTCGCTTGAGAATATATAAAATGAGTGTTTTGAATAATAATAATTTTTTTAATTTTCATACTAACATAAAATTTTAATACATCTGATTATCACCTATTTAGCTAGAATGCATAATAAAGTACTAATTAAACGTTCCTATAATGTTCACATAATTTTAGTATTGATCTATTTAATGTAGATAATTGTAATAGTAATATATTGATTACAACAATAATTTTTTCTTTCTCAAAGTAATTTTTAGTTCATAATTTAATACATATTTTTTCAATGGTGGATAACAAGGCCTTTGATTATGATATTTCCAAGTATTGTAACTAAGAAGATAACGTTAAATGCTACGGAAAAAATACAATTATTTAAAAAGGCACATCGACAACTTTCTTCATCAGCCCATACAAGTTTAAAAAATTAAATTATTCATTTTTTACATATTTATATATTTTATCTTCTTAAATATATATCTTTATAAATATTATTTCAAAATCTTTTATTTTGTAAATTTATTTGAAAAATGCCTCTATTATTTGAATTCGATCCATACTCGATTTGGATTTGCTTAGGCCGGACTAGAATTAATGGCATGGAGTTTAGTAACAAGTTCAACCCGGACTTAAATATACAAGGTCAGTATAAGGGTCAGATTAGGGAAAAACTTTCCTTGTATGCACTCTTAGGTATGTGAAGACCGAAATGGAAGCTCTTGTCAATGATGAATCTAGCATCACATACAAATGTTGTGGTGGCCCAAGATGGGTCTAACAAGTTCAAGATAATAAAAAAGGTGGTGGGGAAAGCAAGTAGAGTTGCAATTTAGGCTCATGAAACTTGGTTTGTCTCAACTAAAATTTGAAATTGTTCAGTTTCATGATAGAATTTGGGTAAAATTATTCTATGAATTTGTTATCTGTTTTATACTCATTCAACTTCAAATCCATCATTAAAAATAAAAATGATATTTTTCTATTTTAAAGCAAAAATTCAAGAGTGTTTAAGAATGTAAAGAAAAAATCCTCATTTAAACATTCTTTTTATGTTAAGTAGACCAGTAGCCATTTCTCAAAAAAAAAAAAAAAAAAACAAACGAGTAACCTATTTTGGAAATGAAAAGTTATGTTATTTTCCTATTATGCAATTTAATATCAATATCATAACTATATACATAAACATTAATATCTAATTATAAGAAAAATCTTATAATACCGATCATAATAAAAAAAATTCAACAATCATAGTATTAAGTTAAATAAGATTACAACAAATTTATTCAAAGTAGAATAAACATCTAACTATAAATATCATATTTAAACAACCAGATGATAACTTCCTACATAATTCCTTACGTTACAACATCAAATAGAACATCCCAAGTTCTTAATATAGTTTTCATTCTTTTCGTCATCAAACCAAAATTTTTTCCTATATAATTGAACTTAAGGAGGAATAATGTTTATTGTTACAATCTTTCTAAAAGTGCACGAGTTGTGAATTATAGTATTTAAAAATATCAATCCCATAGAGAATTCATGACTTAAGACTATGGATTTAAATGCTTTATAACTAAAATCAAAAGAGGAAGGAAAGAAATAGTAAGAAGAAATTTGATTTTGAGAATGTAGAATAAGGATTAGAAATCACAAAATGAGAGCACCTAGAATCTAGGGTTTCACGTATGCCTTCTGCAATAGATTTGTGGAGTGCTTACTTAATCTAGATTTTATATATTAAAAGAGAACTAATCTTAAATCATCCTTGTACCTTTTCTCGAAACCTATACTCATGGGATTAAGTTAATTAGATTTCATTAAATGTTGTGGCAGTTTGTGGAATTTTTCAAGGTCGTCATGACTGTTCTTATGGTTTTAGATTTTCAGGTTTAATATTTTGGTTGTCGTATATTAGACTTCTACCTCTCAGTTCCTTTACATAATATATGAGAATCATTGTTAAAATATAGGCATTAACACTAAGTAAGTATTAAATTATAAGATATTAAATCTGCACAATATCATTTATTAATAAATAAAAATCACAATATCCGCTACATTTTACACATGCTACATCCTAAACCCTAAATTAAGGGTTTAACCTAACATGTTTATAATAAAATTCAAACACAAAATAATATTGTATCTAGAATATATCACAAACAAGAAAATTTAATAAAATAAAAGAAGAAAAAGTAAAGCTTACTAATTGGAAGCTTTAATGGTATCTTGATAAGTCTAAGCCATGCATTGTGTCACTTCTCATTTCGTGCTCTACATGTTCCCTCGCTCTTCGAACCTTAACCCAAGGTCAAGGGACGTTCTAAGATGTCCTAGGATGTGTACGACAGGTGTTTATATAGAGAATAGGAGAGAACCTGTGCTCACAATCCACATCACAGTGAAATTTATGCAACTAAAGGGCAACACGACTTAGGCTATGCTGGGTCCTGTGTATGGGCACTTCTGCCGATTCATTGTTCATTTCACCCTATTTTGTTTTGAAGCTTTCACAAAAAAGTTCTAGGCTATTTTGATCATTATTTTTCCTCCTTTTAATTCTTCAAAATCATCAAATCAAATGAGTCTTGATCATCGTGCTTTGAATCTTCATGAAATAGACATGTATTACACTGATTTTTCCTATTTTTGCATGAATCAATCAATCGTGAGTGATTTATATTTTCAAAGCTAAAACCATCAATATAGGAATTAAATAATCTAAATCACTCAAAGTTTCATCCAATTATTATATGAAATAAGTAGTATAAAGGTGAGTTAATAAATTTTTCCATACTTGAAATTTTACTTGTCCTCAAACAAATATAGAAGATAGGATTACGGAATTTAAAGAATTGGTCTCTCAACAACTTTGACAAAAAAAGCTTACATAAATGATTAATCAACCATCAAAGATCAGTGAGAGTGTTAAGTCAAAAACTTTGAATCATGATGTTTATCAAGAATCCTAGTAAAAAAAATCATTCTCACTCAATTAAAACTATGCACATTATCACCTTTTTTTCTTTCAATCATTATGAGTTCAAAAATTTCACAACAAAAACTTCTAATTCTCAAGTATCCTCTCCTCTTTAATCATGTCATTTAGCACAGATATTTAGTATTTCAATTCTCAAAGGTAGTGATATAGAAGAATACGAGTTAAATTACTTATATATCTCATTAAATCCTTGCATTTGAATTTCCCCTACTAATTCTATTAACCAATTCATAGGACGATAGCTGGTAATTAATAAACTATTTTATGCATATTTTGAAATAATTTGGTGGGTCATTATTTGAGTTTAATGTGAAATTTTCTTTAAATATGTTTTGGCAATTTTTGGGTATTAGATATTAATATCAAGTTATTTAAATAAATTTTGTGATCTTTTGGCTTAAAATTAAATCTTATTTACTATCACAAAATCAAATAGGCTTGAAATAATTTTAATAAATTAAATTTCTAAAATAGTTTATAAATTAATTATTGTGCAGATGTAAATTTAGCAATAAAGGTAAGAAAAATTCCACCAATCTCTTTCACATCGTTAAGATGTATAGCTCATGCACGAGTACCATTTCATGACCCAACATCATCCAAGCAGTGGGCCCCACAAGCAAGTTAATTTCATGCCAAACTATTCAATACGTCAATGGAAGCAAAGCAATCATCCTTCATCATGCCATCCAGATTAGCCGTCCAAGTTATTGATCACATGTGCAACAAGCCATTGGAATTTCTAGTAACAAAATCAAGTGGGACCCACAAAAAAAATCAGCGCACCAGAAATTCAACCATTAATCTTCCATCCAAATCAACTGCCAATATGCAACATGAATAAAATCCAATCTTAGCCATCTAAATCTGAAATAACATTGTCAAAAATTCATCCGTGCATCAAACCTGTCCAACCAGAAGCAGTACAACGTGATTTCAGCTCAACATAAAAAATCCACCGTCCATTTTTGTTACCTGCTTCAAACTATGGTAGCAGTCCAGCTGGCTTTCTAATTTACATGAGCAATTTCAATGCAGTAAGGTCGGTTTGAAACCAGGTACACTGTGTAGTGACCAATTAGCTCAAGCAGCCTGTGGATCCTCAATTTTAATGCAATTTTTAATGATATAAAGAGGGGGTGTTGCAGCTTTTGGGACACACAATTTTCACAAAGAATTTTTTTAAAGAGAGAGAGAGGGGGAACGTGTAGCAAAGTGGAGACTTCAAGCATGGAAGCAAAGATCAAGCTTAATGGAGTAGATTCTTCTTCTTTTTAATTTTGATTTTTTGTTTATCTGAGAAGGACATTAAATTATATTTTTTATTTTAGCCTTGTGTCTAGTGTAATTATGCATGGCTAAAAATTTCATTCTATGGTTGCAATGTATCTTATTTTTGAACCATGACTAGATTATAGTTTTCCTTTGATTTATATTATAACATTATATCATGTACTAAACTTGTTCTTAATGCTTTTATGAGATTGACCATCTTATAGATTGATTTTGAAATTTTGTGTGATGTCTGAAAAGGATAACATGAAATTTGACTAAACGTTAAGTGAAACATGATCTGTATATAATTTTGAGATGAGATTATCTTATGGGATATGTGAGCTTTGCTAATATGAATACAAATATCTATTAGTCATTTGTAGTTAATATTAGGGATGTAATTAATGCGATTTGTTATTTTAAATTCTTATGGTTTGCGTTGAAAGTTAAAATTAACAAGTTAGATTTATGTAGCCATCAAAAGAGGTGAATAAATAATATTTCCCTAGACTAGTAATCTATATTAATAATGTGAATCTTGGAAACATAATAATATAATGGGGATAAGCAAGTGAAGTTGTAACCCTAGATTTATTCATCGATAAGAGTTCCCATTTAGTTACTTCCGTTTGCACCAACTTATCTTTTCTCGCTTTTCTCTTTCATCTTTTCTTCGACTTTACACGTCTAATTAAATTTTAATTTTTAATTTTTAGTAATTAATAAATATTTGACATTTTTCTATTCATGTCCATAATTTTGTTGGTATGACACAATTATCATTGAAGTTTCCTCTCCATATGAATTATGCCTATGTGACTTCATAATTAACTGATCTGCTATATCATAGTACTCACAAAATGCTCTCGCAACCGTCCTATCATCATACCATTAATTATTGCGTGCCATCAAATAACTTTAAAAAAAAGAAAAAACAAAAATAATTTTGTAGAAAGAGAATATACAAAGAGAGTTAAAGTAGAGAAAGAAAGAAAAAGAAAAAACTATTTAGATACAAAGTCCTAAATAACTTTGAATTCTTTGGTGACAATGCCAAAATATTTGTTGCAATCTCTTGATAAGTGCGAGGGTTGTGAATTATAGTATTTGAAGATATCTTTCCTATAGGAAATTCGAGACTTAAGATATTAGATTTAAATACTTTATACCCAAAATCAAAGTAGTAAGATAAGAAGAAAGTTGATCTTGAGAACGTAGAATGGAGATTAAAAATCATGGCATGAGAGCACCTAAAGTGTAGGGTTGCACATATGTTTTTAATAATGAAAACGTGGAGTCTTTGCTTAATTCAAATATCATATTAAAGGAGCACTAATCCTAAATTATCCTTGCACTTTTTCTTGAAACCTACAAGGTGTAACTCTAATTTTCTTAACTACCTACTCTCATGGAATTAAGTTAATTAGAATTCATTAAGTTCTGTGGTAGATCGTGGAAATCCTTAAGGTCATGCCTATTTTTATTATCTTAGATTTTCATATTTAATATCTTAATTGTCAAGGCTTCTATTACTTGGATCCTTCATCTAATATATGGGAATCATTGTCAAAGTGCAAGCCTTAACACCGAGCAAGCATAAAACTATAAAATATTAAATTAACACATAACATCGTTCATAAAGAAATAAAAACTACAGTATCTGCTACATTGTATGCAAGCTACGTCTCAAACCCTAGATTACGAGTTTAACATAACATGTTTATAATAAAATTCAGAAACGAAATAATATTTTATCTAGAATCCATTGCAAATAAGATGATTTAATCAAAAGAAAGAAGAAAAGGAAAGCTTATTGGTTGAAAGCTTTAATGGTATCTTGACAAGTCCAAGCAACGGATGGTCTCAATTCTTGCTTCGTGCTCTATACCTTCCCTCGCTCTTGGGACCTTAACCTAAGCTCAAAGGATATTCTAAGATGCCGTAGGACGTGTATAATAGTGTTTATAAGAGAACAGGGGAAAATTTGCGCACACAATCTACATCACATTGAATTTATGCAATTAGAAGGCAATATGGCCTGGGCTGTGTTGGCTTAGCTTGAACACAACCTGGGCCTTGTTGGGTCCTATGCGTGCATAATTAATGTGCAATTCTTTGGTTCGTCACTTGTTTTGCCTTATGTTGTGTTGAAACTTCCACGACATGTTCTAGGTTGTCTTGGTTATTATTTTTCTCCTTTTAATTCTTCAAAATTATCAAATCAAATGGGTCTTAATCCTCATGCTTCGAATCTTCTCAAAGTAGATGTGTATTGCATCAATTTTTTTAATCTTGCATGAATCAATTAATTGTGAGTGATTTGTGTTAAATAAAGTTATAACCATCAATATATAACTCAGATCATCTAAATCACTCAAATTCTTATCCAATTATTATCCAAAATAAATAGTATAGAAGTGACTTAATATTTATATATGATATAAAATAAATAATATATATGAGAGGAATGAGACGAGATTTATATGGAGTATAAAATAAATATAAAATATATATGTTATATATAATTCAGGTTTGGGTTCAACTCTTGCAACCAAAATTTTTTAATTCAGGTTCAGGTGAACTCAAAAACTCGAGCTCAAGTTCACCAATAGGCAGTTTCAACACTGCTTAAAATTAGGTTTTGTAGGTCGGGTTTGGGTTGAGCCCAGACTGAGTTGCACCCCTACAAGTAAATTTATTCTTCTTTCACTGACAAAAAGTATGAGGATAAGGATTGTCTTCTCATTCAAAAAATGTATAGTGGAAAGAGAATGATTCATTGTGATTTTTTACCTCATAAGGGGTGACGATTTAAAATGAAAATACATAAATATTTGGGTATAAAATGTAAATATATGTAATCAAAGGATTTAAAATGCAAATTACCTTCACGTAGCTCGTCAAAGGATGATTTGAAGTTTTTAGGACTTGGGAGACTTTGATACTCAAACTCAGATTTATGAACAAATGCAACTATAGGACTAGGACAATTTCCCTCATTTGAATAATTTTAGCATGTATTCGAATAGTCTTATCTGATGTGCTACCAATAGAATTTAAGGGTGCAACCCAAGAACTAGCCTTGTCCAATCGGCCAGGTTTAAAACAAAAGCCTAATGTGTTGAAACTTGAGACAAATTATGCATAATTCATGTTTTGATGATTAACAACTCAATTTGAGAATAATTTAAGTACTAATGTGATTGCTAAGTGATGCCAAGGTTCAAATAATCAAAGGTCAAAAGGATAGTAGACCAAGTCACATGTTAAGTCGACTTAGGAATCGACTTAGGTCAAGTGGATACCCAAGTTGACTCCAGTATTGACTTCAAAGGCCCAAAAATTGACAACGCTGAAATTAGGATTCCGAGACAGACTAAGTCGCAACCGAAGTCGACTTTTCTTGCGACTTAGGTGAAGTCACAATACCAAGTCGACTTCAACATTGACTTGGGTGAACCTCGGTCACAAGAATTGAAAATGATAGGGTTAAGTCGCACATCAAGTTGACTCTACTATGGGACTTGGGTAAAGTCGCACCTCAAGTCGACCCCAATATGCGACTTGGGTGAAGTTGCATATCAAGTCAACTTAAGCTTGCAACTTAAGTATAAATCTACATTAAAATTCTCTCTAGAACTCCTTATTAGAATATGGAAGTCAAAATCAAAAGGCTATGACAACCTTGAGTCAAGATCTCTGAAGAGGGTTGTTTTAAGTGTATAAAGGAACATCGAACATATCAAATTTCAAAGACTAAGACCAAAGAAGATCACGAGCAAGTTTAAAGTTCCAAGAAGACATATGGATAGTGAAGTTGCACCCGAAGTTGACTCCACCTACGACATAGGTCAAGTCTAAGACTAGGTCGACCTAAGTATGAAACTTGACTTGAAAGCTAAAGGCCAAAGTCGCATTCGAAGTCAACTGCAGTCTACGACTTGGGTGAAGTCTCACCCGAAGTCGACTCCACTCTGTGACTTGGATGAAGTCGCATCCCAGGTTGACTCTAAGTGCGACTTGGCTTGCAACGGTCGAAAAAATTCGAACGTTGACAGATTAAATGCGCGCCACCTATCATAAAATGTTTGAATTTATTTCTCTCTATTTAAGGGACTTCAAGTGAATGAGGAAAGTAGATGAAAGAGCATTGATTGAGTTTAACTTCCTCATTTTCTAGCATTTAAGTGATCTACAAGAAGTTTGTCAAGAAGAACGCTACATACAACTGCTAAGAATTGAATTGCTTCATCTTTGACCTCTTCTACAAGTTCTTCTCTACGCTTGAATCTACCTACACACCTTTAAAGTGTAGAATTCTTATTTATTCATTGATCATTTGTATTCTACTTAGTTTAGTATTGGAGACTAAGACTAAGTAAAGGCAAAGTAGCATGTGATTAGAGTGGAACTTATCACATACTTGTGCTATGACTGTATAAGGCCCCTAGAGCTAAAATCTAGAAGAGAGCATGGGCTTTGCTGTATTTGAAATCCTGTTTTAGTGGAACTCAAGACACTAGAGAGTGTTCGTAGAGGAGTGGAGTAGGGAGGCTTGTCCCAAACCACTATAATATCTTGAGTTTTGTTGATTACTGCTTTATGTTTTACATTTTTCATTCAAGGGGACAAAACTTTCAAAGGGATAAGTTTTTCCTGTTACAAAAGAATTTCTTAAAGATCCAAATCACCCCTCCCCTCTTGGGCTTTGTCATAAACTCGGGACCAGCATAATGAACATTTGAATTTAATTTTAACTTATCTCAAAATAGATAGGCATTGGAATTAGGTTGAACCCAACTATTCATAAAAGAAATCCACCCGACCTCTTTTCACAACCCTCCGTTGTCCATGACTGCCTTGGTCCTCTCTCTCTCTCTCTCTCTCTCTCCCTCTCCCCCACCCCTCCTTCCTCCGAATTGTTGATCTCTAATCTTTGATGGCATTTACTTCTAGTGTGTTATTCACGGTAACTAAACCATTCCTTTTCAGTGAGTATTTCCTTATCTCTTTTGCATATCCCTTCTTCCTCTCTCTACCTATGACTAGCTGCAACACCTTATTATTAGATAGTGCTGCGATGGATTGATGTACTTTCCCAACCTAAAAAAATAAATGTGTGATGTAAATGTAGATGTCGTGATGCAAATAAAGAATAATATTGTTTGTACAAAGCTTGTGAATTAGTAATGCTTGAAAAATAAAATAAAAAAGCTAAAAAATGAAGCTAAATTAAAATAAAGAGCTAAGAAAATAAAAAAGAGTCACCACTAATCTTTTTAGGAAATCAGAAATCAAATTGATTTATTCAAACTAGAAAGGCACTAGTATTATAGAGAATGAGTTTGAGCCTGTGATCAAATAATGCGGATGCTTAACATCTTTATTTCTTAATCATAAATGATTGAACCATTATATTTTGTGGACTATAACAAATAATGGAGATAGCATTAGTTGGATTGGCTATCTAAAATGACAGGGCTGATTATTTGGATTGTACTTAATTGACAGGATTTTGGATTCGATGACTAGAGTAGATGACTATATGGAATGTGTTGAGTATGGGGAATCTTCTATCATCTTTGGCTAAAAGCTTTACCTTGAGGGAGCTATGTCCGATGTCAAAAGGTGAAGGAATTCCTCTATTGATAGACATTTTGTTGCTTGTGTAGTTATCCATGTTGGCACTGTTTGATTGGTTATTGCATGAATTTTATGGCACACACTAGTATTTGACTGCTCGTTGCAAGTTTTTATCTTGCCTCTTAGCCCATTGAATGTACAATGGATAAATCTTTGTTCTCTTATTACTTCGTGTCTAATTAATTACCTTGGTGGCCAAGTAACTAAGTTGGGGCTATGTGAAACTTTGGCATGTGTGACATAGCTACATTGTTTCGTGTATGGCAGATGAGATTTGTGGCAATAGTAATTGTATGGATTTGACAATGGCTCTCTAGTCTCTAGTTATAGGGTGTTAACTAATCAAATAGTGGGCACATCCATCTATTGGTTATTGGTAGCCAAGTTTAAGAGAAATGAGTTAGGGATGTTGCATGTAGAGATTGCAAGTGAGAATGCTAAATTTGCAGTATTAGCAAATGGATTCTTTGGTTTGGGGAAGATGATTTTCGATCAGGGTGCTCTAGTGGTGCACAATTATCTATATACATGAAGCCATGTGTAATGATTTGGACCGTTAAGCTCCATGTATTATTTCTGTAATATGTAAATCTAGTTCTAATGTTGTATTTTTATCCATGATGTATTCATCACATGTACCAACCCAAAATTGGCTTGAAAATGGGGTGTTTACAGTTGGTCCCTTTTGTCAAAGTTGACTTGTTGATCAATGATAAAGATTATAACACCCCTATCACTTTTTGAGGTCTTTACTAGGTTCGGGTCTTCGTAGCTGTCAACTTCTTGTCTTCTTCTTTGTTGCTAATCCATCAGCAACATTATTTCTATTTTTTTGTTTTTTATTTTATTAAAAACTATACATGTAAATACCCATTTTGTGCCACTTTTTTCCATGTTCCTAAACTTTGTTTGAATTAAACATGACTCAATATGAAAGTAATAGTTTTTTTTTTTCAAAAAATGCTTGCCCTCCATGTTGATTTTTGATGAGTGCCTCACGTACCTTATAACTTATAGGGGTTGCTACTTGACTTGATATGTTGATGTTGATCCCATTTTAAAGTTGAATTAGTGCCTTGCATATTTTATGGCTTATAGGACTTGATCGTTTCACGTGGTGATGAGGGGAATGCCCCATTTTTGCGAAGAGTCTTCAACACCTTTTTTTACTTATAGGCCTTACTGCTTCTAGATACTAGAACTTCTGTTCACAAGTGGTGCCTCTTTTGAGTAAGACATTCATAGAATTTGTTAAAGATCTTAGGGCATACAACCATTTTAGTTTTGGTGAGGGAGATTTTACTTGTGCCTTTTTGCTTCTTTTGTTTGGTCCTTTGATGGATTCAAGCGTAAAATCTTTTATGGTCAAGAAGCGGACTTGAAAAAAAAAACTTCTCTTTTTTCTTGTTCCATTCCGCCTTCTATTTATTGTTAGAATGATAGAGGTTTAGAAAACATGGTACTTGTTCCTTAGATTTTCCTATTTGGTATTGATAGCTCGTTGAAGGTAGTTTGGACAAATACACTGCCATGCCTTATAAGTTGGAATGGGTGAGTTACGTCGTGTTAATAAGTCAAAATGGTGCCAGCCTGACCTGCTTCTTGTCCAAAGTTGATGCTTTTATTTCTATTGATGAAGTGCAATCATTGACTTTGCAAGGTGTTGAAATTTAGCAAATGGCTACATGATGATTGTTGTCCAATGTGTTGATTGAAGACTAAAAGCATTAATGTGTGGCTGTTGGTTGGATGAATAGAGTCTAGTTTAATAATTGAGAATTGATAGATGTCTTTTGGAAAGTTAGGTTAGGTTATGATTTTTATTAAATAGGGTGGTGGATAAAGGACGTTCCCCTAAGACATGCAAGTTGGGTAGAAGAAAGTTAGTTGGATGTCTAGGAGGTGGAGCTCAAGGATATGGCGTGGCTTTAACAATGGCGGCTACAATTGCATATATGGATATCGAAGGCATATGTGGCCACAGATCTAATGATGAATGCATGCCTATTCACTAGATTTGTTGTTGTTGTCTAATATATTAGATTATCTTCTATCTATTGCTATCGATTGCTGCTGCTATTTTCTCTAGATTAGGATAGGTGGTTAAGAAGATTAGAGTTATGCCTTGTAGGTTTTGATAAAAGGTGCAATGGTAATTTCGGATTAGTTCTCCTTTAATATATAATATTTAGATTAAATAAGTACTTCATGTATCCAATAAAGAGGATGAATGTGAAACCCTTGGTACTCTCATTTTGTGATTTCTAATCCTCATTATATGAGTTGTGAAATCAATAGCAAATCAAGCGCAATCTAGATTTTCATGATTAACAATCTAAATTTGAGAATTTAAAGGTACTAACAAGTATGTTGAAATATTTTAAATTAGAAATTTTCAAATGTCAATCATGATAGATCAAGTCAAAGAGTCGATTCTGCTCAAGTATTGATTTAAGTCAAGTTGATATCCAAATCGACTCAAGAATCAACTTCAACAAGAGATTTTTAGTTAGATCTAAAATTATGGACGCGTGAGCAAGAAAAATAGAAACCAAAATTAACTTTGCATGTGACTTAGGTCAAGTCACAACCGAAGTTGACTTTACTTGCGACTTGAATCCATTCGAAACCCAAGTAGACTCAACATGCAACTTGGGATGCAAGTGAAGAATCTAAAGAGGCCAATTCAGACCCCAAGTCGACCTCAATGTACAACTTAGTGAAGTCCTAACTGAAGTCGACTTAGCTATTCGACTTGGGTAATAAAGTTTCTAGATTGAAGATTTTTTGAAGTCCCACACTTATAACGAGTACTGAAGTCGCATACCCAAGTTAACTCCATATGCAAGTTAGGTCAAGTTGCAAGCCAAGTCAACCCGGACACTTGACTTCGACACTTGAAACTCAAAACACAAAATGACATTCAAAGATCAACAAATAATGTCCAAGCAACACATACCTTATTAAATTAAGATAAATGTCACAAATTATCATTTAAGTTAAAATTAGTTGATGTCCAAGTATTCGACTCAAGATGAGGAAGAGAATATTTGAAGATTGAAGATTATTGAGAAAAATAGAGCAAAGATTTGAAAATATATGTCAAAGCACTTCATTCATGGAGTCTTAAAGTTCCATAAAAAAAATGTCCAGTGAAGTTGTATACCAAGTCGACTTCACTTGTGACTTGTGTCAAGTCCCAAACCAATTCGACCTCAAGATGGAGCTTGAGACTGAATAAAAGGAGAAAACTCTTTGGAAGGAAGCGTAGAAAACCGAAGTCGCGACCCAAGTTAACTCAAGCCTACGAGTTGGGTGAAGTAGCGCACGAAGTCAACTCCAAGTGCAACTTAGATCATAATGGTCGAAAAATTCAAATGTTGGCACATTAAATGTGCATCACCTACATTCCAATGTTAAAAACAACTCATCAATTATTTAAAGGATGATAAGAGGAGTTATGAGGGTTAGCTAGAGCATTAATTGAGCCTTTACCTTCCCACTTACAAGTAATCAAGTGATTATTAAGTGCTCTAAAAGAAAGAACTACATCATTCACTACAAGTGCTGAAGTTTCTCATCAATTTCAAGTCTGACAAGTCCTTCTCTATGCTAAAATATTCTCTACGCTAAAATATTCTCCGCATAATGTTGGTCCCGAGTTTATGGTTATTACCCAAGAGGGGATGGGTGAATTGGGTACTTTGAAATTTTTATTTAAATAGAAAATTTGTTCCTTTTTAATTTAATCCCCTCAATGAAACAAATGAACAATATGGAGAGTAATAAAGCAATAAAATTAGAAATACAAACCACAACAATAGATAAGGGTTTTATAGTGGTTCGGGCAACCTCCCCTACTCCACTCTTCTAAACTCACACCCTTTATGACTTGGGTTCCATTATGTATTATCAAATATAACAAGAGCAACAACTCTCTTCTAGATTCCAGCTTTAGGGGGGCGTACACAAATCTCAACACAAGTAGGTGACGAGTTCCACTCAAGTCACAACGCTACTCTGCTATCACTTGGTTTAAAACACCAATATTAAACCAAGTATCAAATACAAATAATAAATTAAATAAAGAAGTCTACACTTTACAGATTGTGTAGGCAGGTTTCAGCTTATGGAAGAACTTGTAGAAGAGATGATTTGATAAGCTTTAACAAATACAACAAGTTGGGGCATAGTTCTTCACTTGAAACTTGTGTTGATCACTTAATGCTAGGAGAGGATGGTAGTTGGATCCTAGTAATTACTTTCTCTAACCTCTAGCATGATCTCTTGAATGCACATTTATAATGGTGGAGTAAATTCGAATGTTTGGAGGTAGATGGCGCGCATTTAATGCACCAATGTTCGAATTTTTTCTACCGTTGCGACCCAATTCGCAGATGAAGTCGACCTTAGGTGCGACTTCACCCAAGTCACATATTGGAGTCGACTTCGGGTACGACTTCGGTTCGCAGCAAATACCTCAAGTTCCACTTTAGGTCGAATTGGTCTTGGACTTGACCCAAGTCGTAGGTGAAGTCGATTTCGGGTGCGACTTCACTTTTTGTATTCATTTGATGAATTTGAATTTCTTCTAGAACTTGCTTGCTTGTCATTTATCTTGTATTTGTTCTTCCACTGAATACCTAATCTTGAAATTTTATTATTTTCAATTACTCGTAGGGACTTTTTCTTCATGCCTTGGATTTAGAATGTTTTGATATTCTTGATTTTGCAATCCTTAGAAATAGCCAAATGATTTTTCCTTGAGTAGAATATATTCTTATGTAATCTTACTTATCTAGACTATATTCATTTTCAATCTGACTCAAGTCGGATATCTGGGTTGATTTGGAGATCAATCGCATGTGGAGTCAACCCGGGTGTGCGATTTCACCCAAGTTGCACATGAAGTCGCCTTTGGCTGCGACTTCACCTATCCTAGATTCCCAGTTTCAACATTGAAAGTTTTGAACCCCTGAAGTCGATTGTGAATTCGACTTGACTTTGCGACTTCACCTGTCTTGGATCCAAGGTTCAATGCTGGAAGGTTTGAGTTTTTGAAGTCGATAGTGGAGTCAACTTGGTTTTGCAACTTCACCCAAGTCGTATATGGAGTCGACTTGGCCTTGTGACTTCATCTGTCTTTGATCAAAATTTAGCTCTGGAATGTTTTGCTTCTTTCCAATTCGATCTTGAGGTCGACTTGGCTATTGACTTGACTCAAGTCGATAGCTGAGTCAACTTGGTTTGCAACTTGATTTGTCAGATTTTGATTTTGATTTTTTCTATTGTTTAAACATTTTTCACAAAACATATTAGTATCCAAAACTTACTCAAATTGAATTGTTAATCATCAAAAGACAGATTTTGTTTAATTTGTCATTGATTCCAACAATCTCCCCCTTTTTAATGATTGACAAAATGAATTTGAGTTTACACCTTTCATTTACTTTAGAACATACTATTTTATCTTGTTTAGACATTTTAGGATATTCATGAGTGATTTGCATTGCATTTCAAACTCAGTTAACATTCATATTTTATTTTTCAACAAGTTGCATGCATATAACATAAGTTAAAGTCATTCATTTCAATTTCAGTTCATTCACAAAACATAACACAAACAAAACTTTTTCATTCATTCACAAAACAGAACTTTTTCTTATATAATCAACCATTTTATATAAAATGCAAAATAAAATGCAAACCTATGTGAGTACAAACTACCCAACCCGTGAAAGAACATAAACTAACCTAAAACTTAACTCCTATCTTAGAAATGCACTCAACTTAACTATCCTCCCCCTTTTTGTCAATAAATAAAAAATAGAGATGGAGAACTTGAGATTTGGCAAATTGAAAAGCTGAGATTGGATAGGGTGATTGGATGGTTGGTGGAGTAGGTTTGACATGGGTGGATGAGTAAAATGAGGACATAGGCTTAGCTGTGGTCACACCCTGTACAAACTCACTAACAAATGAATCCAAATCGGGTATAGGCTGAACTCTACCGCTCCCAAATACAAGCCAATATTTAATTGTCTTGAGTTCTTGATCCATACAGTCCTATCTTGTATGCATATCCATAATGGCTGTATGGATTCCAGCAATCTGGGAGGTCAGTCTATCCTCCATTCGCTCTAAGTGCTCCTTAATGGCATTTACTGAGTTGTATGTGATATGTGGACGTTGATGGAGATCGGGAATCTCAGAGCCTTTAGGGGAACAAGACCCATGTGAATGGGGTGATGCGGGCTCAGCTAGGACTGTAGGTGATGGAGATGGGATGGCCGGTGGCTGTGGTGATGACGGGGCTGCTCCCCCTCAACTCGTGCTTCCTTAGCTTCCTCTTGGGCCGTTTGTCCCATTCTTTCTTTGATTCTTTCTACCCTGAATTGTTCTACTTTGATCTTCATCCTTTACAGCAGTGCCTTGTTTATGGCATTTGTTGGCTTTAATACTTCGAATGGCTCACTATCGAGGTTCGCACCCATCTAATGCATAATCCGGGTGATCCAAGTCCCATAAGGTAGTACCCCTCGAGGGTTATCCTTCTTTGAAGCCAAGACTTCCAAGAGTAGTGCAGGTAGGCTAACCTTGACCTTATTTTCTACTTCCCACAAGATTTCTGCCTCCTATGGGTTCAACTGATTTCGGCCTCCTCCTTTAGGGTATATGCAATGAGCGATCAATAGCCCGAGTACCCTAAGCCTAGGAGATAGGCCCATATAGTGAAGGAATTTGATTCCTAGGTGATACTTGTTGCTCTTTGTCAGCTGATTTTATATTTGGGTGGGTGATAACCCTTCTGGAATTGGTTCCTCTTCTTCAGGAACATCCAACATGTGTGCAATTCTTTGAATTGCATTTTCCTTGTAATTGCTAGTTCTAATTCCTAGATTGATGTCTTTATTGTGAACTGCCACCTACATGGAAGTCGACTAGAGGGCAACTAACACTTTCAAGCGCGGGGATATGCTCTATCATGGGAAGATGTTATTCTACATTATCTCGGCCAGACTTATGCCTTCGACCCACATGAGTGAGGTGACTATGGATAGGGCATTTCTCTTGCACACTATCTACTCTGGGTTGTCTATCGATGTGGGGAGGCTTCTATACCACTAGATATGAGCCAATGCGAAGGCACCCCAAGGCAATTGCTGGTTCCCCACACTCATTACTAGGCTGTGCAAATGAGCGGGAGTCCGATGGAAGGCAACAGAAGAAGTGTTGAACTACTAGGCTATGATGGATGATTTCTCATTCCGCACACAGCCCCAGTCCGAACCGCCACCACTTGTCCCACAACACAACCACTTGCGGGTTCCTCATCTCAGCCACCTTTGACCAATGAGAGGCTGACCAACCTAATGAACTTAATGGCAGCCCAAGTGTAACGCCCCATTTATGGAAATACTCAATAACTAATCAATGGGGCTACACATTCTAAGAAAAATTCGGCAGCATCTCCCCTTAATATACAAGGGGTAATGCTGCCGAATTTTTCTTAGAATGTGTAGCCCCATTGATTAGTTATCGAGTATTTCTATGAATGGGGCGTTACAGAAAGTGGTATCAGAGCATGAGAATGTTCTAAATTGTTGAGTTAGTGAAG
>JAXCLR010000063.1:13623411-13640067 GCA_035584095.1 Annona squamosa | reverse complement strand
TTGTATATTAAGGGGAGATGCTGCCGAATTTTTCTTAGAATGTGTAGCCCCATTGATTAGTTATTGAGTATTTCTATGAATGGGGCGTTACACCAAGCTTGGTTTCTACGGCAATCTAATCAGGCAATGGAGGCACATTTTCGCAGGCTTATGGAGGAGCGACACATCGACATGATGACCTTACCTCCATTCCCGTTGACACCTCCTGAGTTCCGGGCCTACTTCGGTTAGTCCTCACAGCAGTAGGGTGGAGAGAGCGAGCACGACGATAACTCAACCGAATATGACACCTAAGGGAGTTCCGGTCCTTTCCATTTAGTTTTTCATTTTACATTTCTTTATTAGGATTCATTTAGTCTCATGCATTGAGGACAATGCATCACTCAAGTTTGGGGGGTGTATAATTCTCGGTTATAAGTTTGTGTTTCATGTTTTGATTAGGTTGCATGTTATGTCAAACTCTGCCGATGAAAATTCTTTTGTTTCAATTCATTTTGATGAAAATGTGCAAGGTTAAGAAAAATTTTAACTTGAAATTGATTTTATAAAAAATTAGCAATTCAGGGTAAGGAATATGTGTAAAGAAAAGTTGCAAGTGACATGTGAATGAATGCAGAGAATTTCATAGTACATTATTCTAATTTCAGTCCATGCTAATTTTTTCAACTTAAATGATAAGAATTGAGTTAAACAAATGTTAACCACGTGCTTTAAGTTATTAAATGGTCTCAGAGATGGTAAAATTTTGCAAGTTTTTCTGATGGGATCTAAAATGGGTTAACTTGCATGCATAGTACCCTTACCAAATTGTCAAAATAATAGAAGAGGTTGACTGACCTAAGCTGAGTAACCAGGACTTGACATCAATAAATGTCAAGGTTCGTGTAAAAAGGCAAAGGAAAGTCATAGTAATAACGCTTTAAAAAGAAAACTCTCATTAAATACCCTAAAATATGGTGAGGGGAGCTAAACAAATCAAACAAAAAATAAAAACCGCTCTCCAGATATCCTAAAATATGGTGAGGAGAGTCATGCAATAAGTTTATGGGGGGAAAGAATGTGCAGTTGGGCAAAATGGGATCCAGTGAATTATTATCATGTTCTTTAACCAGAAAATTATGTTTAAACTTTAGTTCACTTGTTTTATATTGATTTTCTAACCAGTGTTTTTTTATTAAGAGAAAAATTAGCATGATTGAATTATTACTTTGAAATAGAAATACTGTCATTTACATGTAACTTGATTTGAGAATGAAAAATAAAAATGCGTGTCCTATTTTGAGAAATGGATGATTTTTTATGAAATATTTCAAGTTAAGGTTATTCTTGATCTTGTTGAGTAGATATATATGATTGTTAGAAGTATAATGGGAATCTGGTTGAGTTGACAATTTCATTTATTTATTCATTCATTCATTCATTGTGTTTACATGTGTTGCTCGAGGACTAGCAACATTTAAATTTCGGGGTTTGATAACTCGCGAAAATGCGAGTTACCATGGCTCATTTCAGGCTAGTTTTGCATGTTAATCCAAGAGAATGTGGTTAGTTTGCAAGCATTTAGCTTAGTTTTCACTCACTTTGTATTTTAGGAGTATTATGTAGTTTCTATGCGTTTTTAGTATGAAATAGACATTTATAGTTCCTTTATTTAGTTTTAGTGATTTTGTAGGAAGGATGAACAACTACAAGTGTGCGAATGAGTCGAATGAAAAACCGAGTAGAGTGAAGAAGTAAGTTGGTGCCCAGGCACCAACCTACATGCCTTAGCCAGATGTTTCAGCACTTCACACGGAAAAAAACTTCCAATGAGATGGTGCCCAGGCGCCACTTCACTAGCATGCAGAGACATCTTGAAAAGTTTCTAAGTCAAACAACACCCAAGGAATTGGTGGCCAGGTATCAGCTTGGGGCGCCTAGGAACCACGGTGAATGGACACCTAGGAATTCATGCCTTGGGGAAGAGAAAGCCAATGGAGCAGCCACAAAAAGAAGGAAAAGGACTTCGTTTCCAGCGCTTTCAAAGAAGAGATCCGATCTCGTTGGTGGAAGCTCACGAGATTCAGTCTTTCTTTCTCTCATTCTCTTTCCTTTTCTCTGTTTCTTGGAATACTTTTACTTTGGATGTAATGGGAGTTGATGTCATGTTCTTGAGCTAAACTTCCATGATGGAAAGTTGAGATGAATTGACATCTAACTATATTGTTTGGTTCTTTATGATTCATAAATAAATCTTGAATTTCTATATGATTATGCTACGTGGATTTACCCTTGCATGTGTTGTCTAATACTTTTTACAAGATTAGCTACCTTGTAAGATGATTTAATTGCAGGATATGTCTTTGGAAAAGGAAAATCCATGTCAGATCCATGTGTATGACATAGGTTTCTTAATTTGTCAAGGAAAATTATTTAATAGACAGGAATATACTGTTAAACCCTATATAGTCATAACAAGTTATGTATTTATCAATTCCATTTCAATTAATTCCATTGAGTGTTATGTAATTATCTTTATATGTGTTAGAAGATATATATAAAGATTATTGAACTTGGACTAAGAAATTTTTGCACAATCTAAAGAAAAGGAACCAACTCCATATAGTTTAGATTCAAGGATTCCCAACTATCCCATCTATTATCCCCAATTGATAATTCTTTTTTAGTATTCTAGCTATTCCGTTAAACTCTTCTCTATTTCTTTTACGTATCTTTTTATTTTCAACTTCAATCACAAAATCCTTGTTTACTCACCGAAAGCAACTGAACTAATTAATAATCTTAATTAGATCATATCCTCATGGGAACGATACTTAACTCTCTCTTTTTTACTTGATCGACATGTATACTTGCGTTAAAACGAGCATTTTAATTAGACATATCACAACTCATCACCATCCACTATAGATTGCATCCCAATCAACTTCTATTTCTATATTTGCTGAGGGCTAATCTCTCACAAAGCCACTTTTATTTGATGGTGGTAATGTCAATTACTGGAAGTTGAGAATGAAATAACTCATTATGGAAACTGATATGGATTATAGGATTGCTATTTAAGATGAGGTTACTTTACCCACAAGAAAAAAAAGCCTCTGAATGAACCGAGAAAGAAGTGAGATTAGTAAAGAGTAATACCAAGGCAATGAACTCTCTATTTTGTGCCTTAATAGTTGTCGAGTATGATAAAGTGTCCTCTTGCTTAACTACTAAGGAGATGCAAAACACTCCAACCTTAATATATGAGAGTACTTTATAGGTCTAAAGGATAAAAAGAAATATTTTGATTGAAAAATTTGAAACTTTCAAAATGCTTGATATCTAAAATACTTGCTAGATTTTCAAAATTACTAATACTTTGAATGGCCTAGGAAATTTTTTTTTTTAAATTTTGAATCTGAATAGGTCATGAAGATCTTGAGAGCTCTACCTAAATCTTGGACCCTAAGATTATTGTAATTGAAGAGGCAAAAGACCTCAACATGCTAAAGCTAGAAGATTTAATCAGCTTATGCATGTCTCAAGTGCTAATTAAGAAAAAATAAAGAGCATCACAAAAGAAAGAGAGTTATTGCTTTAAGACCTACATGGAGCTCAGATGAATCCATCTAATCATCACAAAATGAAAATGAGGATATTTTTCTCCTCCTAAGAAAATTCAGAAGATTCGTAAGGAAAGGAATGAACATCAACTTATCCAAAGGTTTCTAGGAGAGAAGCAAAAGAAAAAAGAAGAAACAAGTAACTTAGTGTTTTAAATGTGGTGAAGTGGGGCATATGTTAGCTCAATGCCCCACACCTGAAGAGAACAAGCCCAAAGAAAGGCAAGAGAAGAAAGATAAGAACAATGCTAGAAGGTTCCCAAAGCCTAAGGGTAGAGGGAAGTATATCAATGAGGATTCATCATCAATACGCAGCTCTTCAAGCAAAGATTAAGAGGCTACACATTGTGCTAAAATTTGTTGTCTAGCAAAATTATAGAAGAAAATAAACTAAATTGCCTCACAACAATTGAATTGGTGGAAGGTTTAATTGCCTCAACTGATTGCACAAGTAGAGAGGTGGTAACTTCTAAACTTAATCACTTTATTTCTAAATCCATATATTCCTCCACCGTATGATTGTCTCAAATGAGCTGAGTTAGATGAATTACAACAAATATACGATTGTTTGATGAAACCAAGAAACTGAGCAACAAATATATGCTAAAGGAAAAATAATGTGACCAAAGAAAGAAAATGTAGTACTAAATGAATCATTAGTAAAATTCTTTAACCTAGGAAAAAGTGTTAAAATATTTCTCAACATGACTACCCAAACAGGTAGAAGGGGATTTGAATGCTCTACATTTGAGCAAGGAGAATACAGTAAATTGAATGCTCCAAAGTGGGTTAGATCCTAAGCCAAGGTAGCTACAACAATAGGAATAGCTTAGGTAAGAAAGCCAACATAGCAACTAAACTGTGCATGGAGTCCACCCCAAAGAATTCATGGGGCATGCAATGTAACAAGTTTGGTCACAAAGTTTATCAACGTACTAAAATTGCAAAATAAATGTGCTAAACTTGAATTTGTATAAGTCCAAATGCTTAGTAACCTAAATGGACCTATGAAAAAACTTGATGAGTTGTATATATATCTAATTAAAATTTTCATCATAACATAAGTATACATATACATCAAGTAATAAAGTGTGAGTAAAGTATCGTTCTCAGGAGGATTGTGTTAAATGAATTAGTACCTTAAAATTCAATTGTCTAAAGTGAATTAGTAAATTAAATGAGAATTGTAATTGAAAGACAATTTAACTTAACTAAACTAATTAGAAATTGACCAAATATAGGGTAGCTACTAGTGAGATTTCCTTAAGATGATTTTAAATAGATGAGAATATAAATTCATTGACTCATAGCTATGTCATATTGGATCCTATTTAAATTAGTTGTGTAGAGATTACTAATCTAGGTTCCTTTATATTCATCTATATCTTCTTACACATACAAATCTAATCTTGTTTTAGTTATTTGTCATGTTCTCATGAACCTAAGTAAAACAAGGCTGATAACCACATAACCTAATCATGATTACATATGGGTAATAGGTGTATTCCTATCCATATCAATATCCAACCCCGTAAGAGCTAAAAAACCTATGCCTTGTATATGGATCTCATCAAAAACTTACTTTTCCAAGCATAGATTTGGATATGAAATCAATATACAAGGTTGTAAGGCTTGTAAATGCTCCAAGTATGATATATAAGGGCAATCTTAAGCAACACAAGCTACAACAAAATCATTTTCTCATTCAAGAAGGAAATTATTAACATAGTCTATGATATCAAATCATCCATATCTCCCACTAGAAGGAGATTTCGCTCATTAACATGATTTCAACTTCCATAAAAACTAAGTTTACAATCATCCCAAGAGAAGAGAATAATAAAAATAGGATCAAAAATGAGAAAAGGAGATGAAACTCTATAAATTTGTAGTAAACAGCTTGTTCTTCACTTGCTTTTCTCTTCTTTCCTTGAAACCCTTGCTTTTCTCCTCTTTTTTCAGTAGCCACAGACCCTACAAGTTATGTTCTTGAAACCTAAGAGATATACTTATACCCCTTGCATTTGAAGCTTGCATGTGTAGAATTTTACCTTGTGGCCTCGACAACAATGCTCCTGGACAGGTGGACAACTTATCGTTTCTTAAGGTGGTGAATTGGTGGCCATGACCATGGACATGCTGGAGATATCATTGCTCTTTGACAGCATTAAGTGATTTCTTTCCATTCCATCCTTTTTTACCTTAATTTTTATGGGAATTGTCCTCCTTTTCAAATAATAAAAAGCAAAAACAAGTAAATGCACTCCTAAATAATCAAATAAAATTAGAAAATTAAAATTAGATGAATTTTAACTAGATGCAACCTAAAATGCATGAAAACAACACAAGATGCAAGAATTTCGCAAATGATGAAAACTAATGCAAACCTTATGAAAATTTACATGTTTTTCTCGAACTAGCATACAAAATAAGTCTTGATAACTCTATTTTTATAAAGTTATCAAATAGATACCAAAGAGATGAGCTTTAATTGATTATTTTTGCAGATTTATTTTAAAGCAAGAGCTAGCGAAACTTGGATTATGGACAGTAGTTCCTCAAGATATATGACCAAAGATAAAACTTTATGCCATGAACTTAAACCTTGCAATAGTGGAATTGTTGTTTTTGGCAACAATGAGAAAGGTAAAATCAATGATAAAGATAATGTTTATAGCATTTCTAAGGCAAGCATTGAGGAAGTTCTATTTGTTAAAGGACTCAAACATAATCTAACGAGTATTAGCCAACAATATGACAAAGGTTACAGAGTTGTGTTTAAAATCATCCATATGTAAGTTTTTTGATGAAGAACACATAGTATTTAGTAGACAAAGATATGAAAAAAATATATTTAGTATGCATTGATGAATTAGATAGAAAATATATAGTAGCATTTAATAATGATTCATGGGTATGACACGAAAGACTTAGATATATAAACATATCAAATATTAAGAAAAAGAGCTTGTTAGCAGGTCTAAAGCTTAAATAAGATAAAGACAAAATTTTCAAGGCCTGTTAAATGTCCAAACAATTAAAAGTATCATTTTCACCAAAGAATGAGATCTTTATGGATCATCCAACATATTGAGTTTTAAGAGAAAGGCATATGTCTATGTTATTGTAATGATTTCTCAAGGTCCATTTGGATAATGCTATTAGTTAGCAAGAATAAAGTCTTCTTAATATTTGTTAGTCTTTCCAAGTTGGTGCACAATAAAAAACAAAATACAATTATATTAATTAGAAGTGATTACGGTGGTAAATTTGAGCACAAATGTTTCATAAAATTTTAGAATGAAAAAGGAATTCACTATACATTTTCTGAACCAAGAACTCTTCAACAAAATAAAGTCGTTAAAAGAAAGAATAAGACCATTCAAAAGATGGATGGAACTATGCTAAATGAAAGCAAATTATCTAAGAAAGTTTGGGATAAAGCTATAAGTATAACTTGTCATGTTTTGAATTGGATTACTATTAAAGCAATTTTGAAAAAGATCACATATGAGTTATGAAAAGGAAGAAAATCAAATATATCATATTTTTATGTCTTTGATTGCATATGTTGTGTAATGAATAATGGAAAGGACAACCTTGGTAAATTAGACACCACGAGTGATGAAGCAATATTTCTTAGCTACATCTCCAATAGTGAGCATATAGAATATTCAACAAAAGAACTGAAATTGTACAAGAGTCAATTCAATTTACCTTTGATGAATTTAGCCCAACTTCAAAGAAGGAGGATGAGCTTAATGAAGTAGATGATTTATTAAAGGATTGTAGAAAGCTACAAGTGAGAAAGCAATGGGAGAAGAGGTCAAACAAGATCAAAATGCAAACTAAGAAGTAAGTGAAGGTAATATTTTTTCTATAAGCCTCTTAAATATTTGAAATTTGAAAATGATCATCTAATTGAGCAAGTTATATATAGACAACATACTCCATCTAAATGCACACAATATGAGAAAACCACCTCCACAGGCCAATAGGTTCAATTTAGGGAAGGTAACCCTTCTATATCCATTCCTAGAGAGGGAACTAGTGAAGAGGAAGAAGTTTTAGGGTAAAAGAGAGGAATTCTAACACCAAGGGGACAAGTTTTAAAAATGTCCGTAGAGTACTTTAGAATTGAAAGGCAACATAGTAGATTCTACAAGTATTTCTTTGAGAGGAAGACTTTTTCCCCAAAAAATTATTGATTTTGAATTCTTACGATATGAATTTGTAATAGAAAATTTTTTTAATTTTCAAGGTTGGACTAACCTCTTAAAACGAGATGGAAAGATTTACACTTATTTGACCAGACAATTTTGTTATCTATGGTATCTAGAAGAGTTGAAATTCTTTGTTAAAGGAAAGGAAATAGTTTTAGGTTAAGGAGCTTGTGTCTTAAGAGATTTTGCTCGATTTAACATTAGGAATAACCTAGGAGTGCCTTAAGATGAAGAGCCAATCTTAGAGGACTTCACACAGACAGACAAGTATCATGTCAGAATCAAGTTTTTCATTATATGGATTTGCCACCCTAACTACAAGTATTAAGGTTACTCATTGCACATTGCATATGTACCAAGGGCGGTGGAAGAAACCAAGAAAATCCCCAAGAAGTTGAAATCTTATGAAAGATTACAAATAAGAAGAAAGTCATCTTGCCTAGTTTATTTTTGGAGGCTCTGAAGCTAAAGGAGGATAATTCGTGTGGTATTCTACCATATGGAATGTGGATCACTAAAATCCTAGATCATTTTGAGATCTACTTGGATGGGAAACCCTTTGGAGTCTTGAAGTCTACAAACTCCATCAACAAAGCCCTCATAACCAGAATGAAGATAGACATTGAAGCATTTAGGGCTGCCCAAGTTCATGAAAGAATGAGAGGAGGACACCGAGAAGCACCAATGAGAAGGGAATCTTTAGAAGTTCCCCCTTAAGTAGAGGCACTTGTTGAGGGGGAGGGTCACTCACAGCATACTCATTCTCAACCACAACCTTCACCCATTCCCTAGGCCTCGGCCTCACCTGCTTCTCATGCTTCTTTTTCACCTTAAGGTTCTAAGGTCACAAACCAATTTTCCCTTTCCCCATCACATCCTACCACATCCTCAGCCATTCTTGACTATCTTAAGGCTATGGAAAGTAGGATTTCACAAGAGCTAGGATCCATTAACATCTCTCTAATGGAAGTCCATCATAAGTAAGACAAATTTGAGCAAGAGAGCTTAAACACATCAAATACACCATTGCCTCCAGGACCAAACACAATCACCTTATGCCTAACCTTCTTAATTTTGACTCCTACAAGGAGGAATTCCACATTTCCCTTGCTACCTTTCAAAACAAAACCTTCTCTTTTACTCCCTGTGATTCCTTATCCTCTCCTCAACCTGAACAATTTGATAATATATCTTATCCTATCTCTCCTTTCATCTATCAGAAAGCATCCCATATTTTTCTACTTTTTATGTCTCATCTTTCATAATTGACAAAAAGAGGAGAGTAGTTTTAACAGTTCATGTTGTATTTTTGGGTTGGGTAGATTGTATTTAGGAAAATCTTGTACTTTTTAGATTGTAGGCTTTTGACTTGACATGAAATGATCTAAAATGAGATTGTTAATTTTTTGTTGTGTTATCATTTGGTTGAAATAATATCTACACATGAGGAACAAATGTAACAAAATGCAATGCCTTAAATTTGAGAATTCTTGAACTATTAAATTCCATGTGATTGCAAATAGAAGAAAGGTTAATCTCCAAAGGTTTTGTCAATCATCAAAAAAGGAGAAATTGTTGTGAAATCAATAGCAAATCAAGTGCAATTCATGTTTCGATTATTAACAATCCAAATTTGAGAATTTAAAAGTACTAGCAAGTGTGTTAAAATGTTAGAAGATAGAAATTTTCAAATATAATTCGTAACAAATCAAGTCGCAAAGTCAAGTTGACTTAGGAATCGACTTAAGCCAAGTCGATACTCAATTTGACTCCAGGATCAACTTTAACAGGTGATTTTCAATCAAATATGAAATTATGGATGCATGAGAAGGCAAAGTCACAATTGAAGTCAACTTCGCACATGACTTGGGTCATGTTGCAACCCAAGTCAACTCAGCATGTGACTTAGGATGCAAGTGAAGAACCTCAAGTGGCCAAGTCAAACCCCAAGTTGACCTTGATGTGTGACTTGGGTGAAGTCCCAGATGAAGTCGGCTTATCATGCGACTTGGGTAACAAAGATTCGGGATTGAAGATTGTTGAAGTACCAAACTTACAACAGGTATTGAAGTCACATACCCAATTCGACTCCATATGCAAGTTGGGTCAAGTTGCAAGGAAAGTCAACTCTGACACTGGACTTATACACTTGGAACTCAAAACACACAGAATTATGTTCAAAGATCAACAAATGAAGTCCAAGCAACACATACCTTGTTAAATCAAAGACAAATGCCACAAATTATCAATCAAGTTAAAATAGGTTGATGTCCAAGTATATGACTCAAGACAAAGAAAAGCATATTTCAAGATTGAATATTATTGAGAAAAATAGAGCTAAAATTTGAAGATATATGTCAAAGCACTTGATTCATGGAGTGTTGAAGTTCTAAATAGAAAAATGTTAAGTGAAGTAACAACCCAAGTCAACTTTACTTTCAACTTTGGTCAAGTCCCAAACCAAGTTGTGTTGGAATTTAAGGCAAATTAAGCATAATTCATGTTTTGATGATTAACAACTCAATTTGAGAAATAATTAAGTACTAATGGAGTTGCTAAGTGTTGCAAAGGTTTAAAAATTTAATATTCCAAAGATAGTAGGTCAAATCGCAACCCCAAGTCGACTCAGCCATCGACATAGGTAAAGTCGCAAACCTAAGTTAACTGTAGATGCAACTCGGGTATGATCTTGTTGAAGACTTTGAAATCTTAGAGTCAAGTCGCTTTTCAAGTCGACTCAATCATGCGACTTAGGTAAAGTCGCATCTTAAGTCGACCCGAGTATGCAACTTAGGTAAAGTCCAAGTCCAAGTCAACTTAAGCCTGCAACTTGAGTATAATGATTCAAATATGTCTTGTTAAAGAATGAGCAACAAGATCAAGAAAGAACAATCATTATGAATCAAGGCCACAAGAAAGAATCTCTCAAGAGACTTCTATATTGTTCAACTTTAGCAAATAATACACCAACAAAGACTTCTAATAAAGATCATGAGAAGAAAGAAGATAAGTGCATCATATAGATCACTTATAGAATCTTGAAGTTCCAAGATAATCAATGGCTGGTGAAGTCGCATCCGAAGTTGACTCCACCTGTGACTTGGCTCAAGTCCAAGACCAAGTCAACTTGAACTTAGAACTTGAAAGTGGAAGATGAAGATCGAAGTTGCACCTGAAGTTTACTCCAACTTGCGACTTGGGTGAAGTCACACCTGAAGTCAACTCCGCCTTGCGACTTGAATAAAGTCGCATACCAAGTCGACTCCAAATGTGACTTGGTTCACAATGGTAGAAAAAATTCGAACGTTGGTGCATTAAATGCGCGCCACCTACCGCCAAACATTTGAATTTACTCCTCATTATATAAGAAGCATCAAGTGAACATAAATGCAATTGGAAAAACATTGAATGAGCTCACCTTCCACTCTCTCTTGCATTTAAAGTGATCTACAAGAAGTTTGAAGAAAATTTGTACTTTAAAACTACTAAAAGTTGCATTGCTCAATCAACTACTTCTTCCACAAGTTCTTCTACGTGCTTGAAACTGCCTACACAAATCTGTAACATGTAGATCTTTTATTTGTTGCTTACTTGTTGTTCGCACTTTGTTTGATATTAGAAATCAAAACTAAGTGAAGGCAAAGTAGTGTGTGATTGGAGTGAAACTCGTCACCTACTTGTGCTGAGATTGTATAAGTCCCCTAAAGTTGGAATCTAGAAGAGAGCTGCTACTCTAAGTTGTATTGAAATACAATAGAGGAACCGAAGCCACAACAAGTGTGTGCTTGAAAGAGTGGAGTAGGGGAGGTTACCCGAACTACTATAAATCTCTGCTTCTTGAAGTGGCTCGATTGCTTGTGTTTTATTCTTTCTATTGCATCATTTCTCTCTAATTTACTATCCGTTTTATTAAGGGGATAAATTCCAAAAAGGAAAAATTTTTGTTTAAGTAAAGAATTTTAAAATACTCAATTCACCCCTCCCCTCTTAGGTAACTGTTATAAACTCGGGACCAACAAGTCGACCTTAAGATGAAACTTGAGACTAAAGACAAGGAGAAAACTCTTAAGAAGGAAGCACAGAAGACCAAAGTAGTAACCCAAGTTGACTCTGGCCTGTAACTTAGGTGAAGTTGACTCTAAGTGTGACTTGGATCAAATTGTCCAAAAATTCAAACGTTGGCGCATTAAATACACACTACCTACCTGTAACATTCAAAATAATTCCTCCACTATTTAAAGAATTTCAAGGGGAGTTATAAGGGTTAGATAGAGTATTCATTGACTTTTCACCTTCCCACTTACAAGCAACCAAGTGATCATTAAGAGATCTAAGAGAAAGAACTGCATCATTCACTGCAAGTGCTGAAATTTCTCATCACTTTCAAGTCCGACAATTTCTTCTGTGTTGAAACATTCTCTACATAATTTGTAATGTGTAAACTTTCTTCATAATTTATTTCGGTGTATCACTACTTGGCTTGGTGTTGGAGATCAAGGCCAAGTAAAGATAAGTAGTGTATGATTGGAGTGTGACTCACCGTCTACTTGTGTTGTGATTTTGTATTTATATACTTTTTTCTCTTTCTTTCTTTCCCTATTCTATCCCTCTTTGCATATTATCTTTATAGATACTTTTTTCTAGAACTTATTTGATAGCATGCCATAATCAATCGTATGATGATAGGATGATTAATAAAGCATTTCATGAGTAGTACAATATAGCAGATTAGTTTATTATGGAAGCACATAGGCATAATTCATATGGAGAAGGGACATCAACGATAAATGCACCATACTAGCAAGTTTGGGGACATAAGTAGCAAAATTTTTATAGTCATGACTGTTGGAAATATGTGAAAATAAGCTAAGTCTATGTTTTGATGATTAACAAATCAATTTGAGTAAGTCTTTGTTACTAACATGTTTGTGGAAATGATTAAAGGTTATACATTTGAAGAATATGAAGCATGGTAGGTTAAGACGATTTTCAAGTCGACTCAGGCATCAACTTAGGCCAAGTTGATCCCCAAGTCGACTCCAGCATCAACTTCGAGGCGTCATTTCCTTCCAGAGTTGAAATCGAGTAGAGCTGCCGAAGTCGCAAACGAAGTCAACTCCGCGTGTGACTTGGGTGAAGTCGCAGACCAAGTCAACTCCAGCATCGATGTTTCCTTCCAGAGTTGAAGTCAAGACTGAGAGGTGGCGAAGTCGCGCCCCAAGTCGACTCCACTTGCGACTTGAGGCGAAGTCGCAGACCAAGTCGACTCCGGTAGCGACTTGGAGGCGTCGTATCTGTCCAGAGTTGAAACCAAGAACAGGGGCTGCCGAAGTCGCATCCCAAGTCGACTCAGCATGCGACTTAGGCGAAGTCGCAGGCCAAATCGACTCCGGAATCGACTTCAATCGGACAGAGCAGATATTTTAGAAGACAAATTGGGATTAGATCGATTTCAAGGCAGACTTGAGTAAAGTTGAAAATCAAGTCGAATTAGATGTTCAAATTGGAACATATGAAGACTAATCCAAGTCCAAAGAAAGCAAGATGCATAAACTCAACTATTCTAATCAAGATATATTGAACTTGCTCATGAATACAAGATTCAAGACTCAAGGACTCAAGGCTTGCAAATCATGGAGCTAAAGGGAAACAAGCTAGAATGAAAACACAATGGTCCAAAAAGAAATAAATCAAGGAAGAACCACAAAGACATGAAGGAACCCAAGCAAGAAAAAGCATTCCAAGGTTTTCAAGTTCGTCAAGTAAGCTGCTGAGGTGAAGTCGCGCTCGAAGTCGACTCCACCTGCGACTTGGGTCACAACGGTCGGAAAATTTTCGAACGTTGGCGCATTAAATGCACACCACCTACCTTCAAACGTTCGAATTCCCTCCACAATTATAAAAAGCATTCAATATGAATGAGGAGGGTAGCTGAGATTCATTAACTATTTATAACTCCTATCTCTAAAGAGCTTCAAGTGATCAAGCCAATTTTTAGAAGAAGAACTTTGCTTCAAACTGCTAGGAGTTGACTGCTGATTCTTTAAAGCCAACATTACAAGTTCTTCTCTGTGCCACAATTGCCTCTACACAACAGTAATGTGTAGAATCTTTCTTTTATTCTCTTTGTTGTATTAAACTTGATTTAGTGAGGGTAACTAAAATCAAATGTAAGCAAAGTAGTGTGTGATTAGAGTGGAACTCATCACCTACTTGTGCTGTGGATTGTTGATGCCCCCTAGAGCTAGAATCTAGAAGAGAGCAGTGGCTCTAGTTGTATTTGAGAAATACAAGTGGAACCCAAGTCACAAAGGGTGTGAGCTTTGAAGAGTGGAGTAGGGAGGTTGCTCGAACCACTATAAAATCTTGTGTGTTGATTTATATTTTTGCTCTCTACATTACATTGCTTTCTATTTTATTTCTTTATAAAGGGGACTAGATTAATCCGAGGTAAAGTTTCTGTTTAAATTGTAAATTTTTAAATACCCAATTCACCCCTCCCCTCTTGGGTAATTGCCATTAACTCGGGACCAACAAGTGGTATCAGAGCAGGTCTTTGAGTTAAACCAAAGAGATCTATTGATATGGCATCCCAATCGACTTCCATTCCCGCATTTGCTGAAGGCCAATCCTTCACTAGGCTACCATTGTTTGATGGGAACAATTTCGGATATTGAAAGCTTCGTATGAAGCAACTCATCATGGCTACAGATATGGACTCTTGGATTGCAATTCAAGATGGTGTAACCTTGCCTATTGATGAAAGAGCTTCCAAATGGACCGAAGAGGAAGTAAGAACTGTTAAGAGCAATGCTAAAGCTATGAACTCACTATTTTGTGCTCTTACGGCTTCTGAATATGATAGAGTATCCTTTTGTCTAACTGCGAAAGAAATATGGGATACTTTAACATCTATTTATGAAGGAACTTCACAAGTCCAAGGGACAAGGAGAAATATTTTGATAATAGAATTGGAAAGCTTTAGAATGTTAGAAGCAGAAAATATTACTGAAATATTTGCTAGATTCTCAAAAATTACTAATACTTTGAAAAGTCTTGGAAAGGCTATATCTGAATCTGAAGCTGGTTATGAAGATTCTAAGGGTGCTACCCGATTCATGGACTCCAAAAATTATTGCAGTAGAAGAAGCCAAAAACCTAAACACATTAAAGCTAGAAGATCTTATTAGCTCATTAATGTCACATGAGCTAATCAAGAAAAGAAATGAGGATCAACATAAAGGCAAGAGAACCATTGCATTGAAAGCGGCACATAACCCAGAAGAGTCCACCTCCTCGTCTCACAACGATGATGAAGATATTGCACTACTCACTCGCAAATTTCGAAAGTTTATGAGAAAAGAAAAGAACTTCAAATACTTCAAAGAAAGACCACGAAAAGAAAAGAAGAAGGAGGCTACAAAATGCTATAGATGCGGCAGTATGGGACATATGCAAGCTCAATGTCCTACACCTAAAGAAAAACCAAAGGACTATCAAGAGAGGAAGGAAGGATATGAAAGCAGAAAATTTCAAAGATCGAAAGGAAGAAGAATGTACGTGAATAAAGAAACTTCATCAACAAGCAGCTCCTCAACCGATAATTTTGAAGCGGCAAATTGTGCAAGAATATGCAGCATGGCGCAGATTGATCAAGAAGAAAATCTATTGTGTTTGAACACAACGGAAGTTTTGGTAGAACAAACCATCTCAACAAAGTACACAAGTAATGAAGAGATATGTTTCAAGGCAAAGGCAAGCAACGTTTTGTTCATGGATAGTGGTTGTTCAAGGCATATGATGGGAGAAAGAAGTTTATTTCATAAACTCAAGCTTTGCAACGATGGAACTGTTGCTTTTGGAAATAATGAAAAAGGTAAAATCAAAAGTAAAGGAAACATTTATAGTATTTCAAATGCATGTATGGAAGATGTTTTATTTGTTGAAGGACTCAAGCACAATCTAATAAGCATTAGCCAATTATGTGACAAAGGGTACAAGATTGTGTTTGAATCATCTATATGTAATATATTTGATGGAGAACATATCATGTTTAGCGAAAAAAGACATGGAAATATATATTTGATTTCACTTGATGAACTAGATGGTCAATGTCTAATGGCCATTGACAAGGATCCATGGGTTTGATATAAGAGGCTTGGGCATATAAACAAGGCAAATATAAAGACCCTATAGAAGAAGAGTTTGGTAGAAGGTTTGCCAAAATTGAAATATGACAAAGATAAAATTTGCAAGGTATGTCAATTGCCAAAACAACCTAAAATGACTTTCTCTACCAAAAAGAAAATTTCCACCACTAGGCCACTTGAATTGCTACACATGGATCTATATGGGTTATCCAATGTTTTAACCATTGGTGGAAAGAAATATATGTTTGTAATAGTTGATGATTTTTTAAGATTCACATGGGTAATTCTCTTAGCTAGTAAAGATGAAGCCTTCTCTATGTTTGCAACTTTTGTAAATTTGGTGCAAAATGAAAAACAAAGTACCATTATGACTATTAGAAGTGATCATGGTGGTGAATTTGAAAATAAACGATTCATGGAATTATGCAATGAAAAAGGAATTCATCACACGTTTTTTGCACCAAGAACTCCACAACAAAATGGAGTGGTTGAAAGGAAAAACAGAACTATACAAGAGATGGCTAGAACAATGTTAAATGAGAGAAAATTATCCAAAAAATTTTGAGGTGAAGCTGTAAGTACAGGTTGTCATATTTTAAATCGGGTTACCATTAGAGCAATCTTGAAAAAGACCCCATATGAGCTATGGAAAGGTAGAAAACCAAATATTTCATATTTTCA
>JAXCLR010000063.1:13600799-13614131 GCA_035584095.1 Annona squamosa | reverse complement strand
TCCATAGTCTTTTTAAGGTACACAAATATCTGTACACTTGACGAAAAAATAAAGTTAAACTTGAGTGTCAAATAGTTCTTGTGTAACAATTGTAAAAATTACCACATTCTCTTAGAAACATGAGCACATTACTATATCCAAATATTCATGAACCAAAGAGGCAAAAACAAGGCCAAAGTACTCTGTAATTTTTAATTATAGATAAGGTTAAGTACGTTTTGCTAAAAATATTTTTTAATCTTTTATTATTTAATTTAATAGTGATTGTTTATTATTTTTTAATTAATTTATAATAGAAAATTGCAAATAGGCAAATTCAGATTGATTCTCCATCCAACAATTCTGGGAGATGAAAAAATGAAAGGTGCAAGAGATGGTCAGTGGACAAAAATATAATTGAAGAAAAAATAATCGCAAATTTTGATTGATTCTCCACCTAAAAAAGAAGGTTAATTTTCTGCTACAAATTTCTTATGTGTAACTTTGTAAAGAGAAATTAGTATAAGGTTAGTAACAAATATTTATTTACTTCCAAAATTATTTCAGAAAAATAAACAGCTAAATCATGTTTTTGGCTTGTTTGAAAGATTCTTTTCTTATTGTCTATGTCACGAACTGTATTGAGATTAATCTGTAGTATGTTACCTTCAATTAACCACTCATATGAAAGTGGATTATCCATCTGGGCATCTCTGTCCGGACTTGGGCAACACTCCGGGCTACTTCTTTGAACCGACAAATGATCTCAACATCTTTCTACTACTACTACCACAGTGGAAATGCTAATCTTAAGATGGGTGCTTTTCAACACACAAAATGTAAGGTGCTGCAAAAAAAGAGAGGGGCAATGAATACCTCTGCATTATAGATTTATCGCGTAGGGAAAACCTGCAAGAGCTTACTTGAAACGAGGATTTCCTTCACTAATGCAAAAATTAAATTAAAAACGGATCTCGTTTTGCTGCATAAAATGGAAGGGGGAAGGAAGAGGGCTTGGTCGCAGCTACAAAAATAGGAAGGGGAAATGGCGATTCATGAAAATCCCAAAAATATTCAGCAGGAATCATCCTTACCTAGCTGTTGGAGAAGGAAATGGTGGCAATGGTAGCGGTGATGGCAATCAAGTAACGACAAATCAAGTAGCAAAGGACGAAAAATCAAGCAACAAAGGACGGCAAATCAAGCAGAAAAATTCCTCCTCTATTTTTAGCGTCCAACGACGATAGTGAATCAAGGAATGGCAGACTTCTCTTCTCTTCTCCTAAATTTTCCTTTGTAATTCCTCCTACGAGATCGACTTCAGTCTTTACCTCTCTCACTATCTGGACGAAAAGGAAGCTATGGCTTCAGTTTTTTCAAATTTTTTGATGTGCCTCTCTCCCCTTCTACACCATGTGTATATACGCACTAAAGACCTACACGCATATCTTATTTTCAACAACTTGGATTGCGCCCGCTTTAACTGAACGGTGAGATTTCACACCTGCATGGGAATTCGGGTGCAGCTTTGCTGCACCTGAATATATCCCATATATATATATATATATATATATGTATATATAATCCTCAAGTCTCAAGATTCAGATCAACTTGGTATCCGACTTCGCCTTAGTTGAAGGATGAAGTCAATTTGGGGTGCAACTTCAGTGCTCCAAATTCAGTTAGTAAAATTTTTATTGTCTTCAAGATTCTAAGTTACGTTTTGGAGTTAATTTCGATTGCAACTTTACTCAAATCGCGGGCTAAGTTGACTTGGGGTGCACATTCATACTATAGCCCAAGTCAATGTCTAGGTCTACTTGACTTTGAAACTTAGTTGTTTTCACTTGAATTTTAAAGTTCCTGCTTCAATCATTAAATCAAACTTATTAGTATCTTTAATGTTCTCAAATTTGATTTTAATCATCAAAACTTGAATAAATCTTGATTTGTAATTTAATTAGTTGAGTTCACACAAGGAACATTGTCTCCTCTCCTATATATTGGTCATTATCAATCAAGAAAAACGTACAATAAAAATTATAAGGTGAATTGGGCATGAATTATAGTAGAAAAAAATATTGTAAAAAGAAATTTAAAAAAATCCGTGTCCATTTTTATTTTAAAAAAAGTTAACTTAAGAAATGTCTCTTTTATTTTTAAATTCCAAATAAAGATATATAAAACCACTAGGCCCGCTTATGAAATTGAATTTTTTAAAAAAATTTTGAATTTTGGTTTAGTGCAACGGATGCACTAGACCTGTTTCCATTTTCGAGATATGCCCACTAATTTTTTTTTAGAGGAGTATGTCCACTAATTTTAATTGGGAACCGGTCCCGTGCTGTTGCTGCAAGCCGACTTTTTTTTTTTTTTTTGTTGGTTTAATTCTTTAATGAATACCTTGGCTCCTACATGGGCTACATGCGAATTTTTAAATTTATAATATTTTTCAAAAAAGATATATATCTTAGCTCTTTTTATTTTAAAATGAAAAACATGTAAAACATCAAAAAAGTAAATTTTGATATACTAAAAAATCTATAAATGGTCCACATATTCATAAAAAAACAAAAAATAATATTTTTTTGGCAGTTGGATTTGCATCGAGCCACACAGTATAATTGAGCATTTAAATTTGTCAAAAAAAAAAACGTGCATTTAAATTTTAGAAGAATTGAAAATTCCCTACGTAGTCTTCGCGAAAGAGATTTGCCGACTATTTTAAAGTCTATTTATTCGGGCCAATCAAACAATGTATAAATACTATTTTTCTTTTTCTGAATTTTTATGCTCTAAGCCTGCGAGCAGTACCAGAGTACCTGATGACGACCAAGAGCGACGGTGAAAACTAATAAGTGCCGTTGATATCTGAAAACTTATGTACCAATTCCCAATTTTGGCAAACCTTAGGGCTGAGTGCAATTTACCCCAACCGACTGCATGCGAAAAGATACCCCATATGCAAATATTAACCGTAATGGTTAACCTGTCAATCTGCTCTTTTAACTCATTTATAAATGAATTTGTGTTAGAATTTTTAAATAAATAAGTTATGATCCGCCAACTCATTCAACTATTTAATTAAATAAATAGATTATTATTGAAATTTTATAACACATTAACCATTTTAATAACCCATTTAACCCTGAAATTTTATAACTCATTAACTATTTTAATAACCCGTTTTACCTGTATAGTCATTTAATGTATTTAACTCATTTAACTCGTTTAACCCATCAAATTTTTATATATGTAACCAATTAAATTTTTATATATAAAATATAAATTCGTTAGTTATTTTCCCTCGTTAAGTTTTACTCCTATCAACTAATTTTTATTTTTCATTATTGTTATAATTTTATTTTTCTATTATTGTCCTATTTTCATTTTCTTAGCGCCGAAAAGACCCTCTCAACTCTCTCCGCAAAATCATCATTTACCAAAGTCTAAATTTTTAAGTCATCTGTTATACAACCTAACAACCCGTTTATTAAATGAGTTGTAAATTGATTAAGATTAAAAAATTTTAATTGGATTAATAAACAGATTATGATTAAAATATTTTAAATAGATTAATATTAGGATTATGCTGCAACCCTATCCATCAACACCCTTACCTGCAAGTGGGTCACGTCATCGACGGCCAGCTTCTCCGTTACTTCTCACTTCTCAGAGCTTCTTGGCCTCGTGGGTTTTTTTTTCCCCAAAAATCGGTCCCTAAAATTGTTCCTAATTGTAAATTAAACGATACAATTGGGCATTTAAAAAAACCCACTATGTTTACAAATGTTGCATAAAAGTCCAGATTATGCTAATATTTTTATTTTTGGCTTTATGTAGACAAAATATATTTAGTTTATTAGAGCTTGATTATATACATCATGTTGTATTTTAAGCTAAAACACAATATTCATTTATTTTTATAATTAGTTTTATTTTTTATTTTTTCTTCATAAACATGTTTTCTTAAGTGTTTTCAATCTACGTACAAAATTTTGCCATTTTCTAATACTTTTATGTATTTATTTTTTATTTTTTAAACCAAGCTTTTCAAGGTTAAAAATGACTTAATGCCCTTGGCGATTTTTCAAAAATAAAAAAGTAAAAATGCAAAAATATTGTAAAATTAGAAAATTTGATATATAGATTAAATATAATTAAGAAAACATATTAGAAGAAATAATCAAATAAAATAAATAGATAAATTTTATATTTTAGCTTAAAACATATCATGTTGTATCAAATCACGCACCCAGTTCATATACTAAAATTTGCCGTTTTTAAGTTCTTGCATTTTTTAGAGAAATTAAAAATAAAAAATTCAAAATTTTTCATATAAAAGAGAAGAAAGCTGATTACATGCAATTTATGGCTTGTTGGTCACAATATGATATTTATTTATTCAATTTTTGGCATTGTTATATATTGTTTATGAATAAACATTTTAATGCGTATCTAATTCACATACTAAGTTGTATCATTTTACAATTTTTTTATTTTTTATTTTTAAAAAATCAAGTTCTTTGAGTAAAATTGACCAAAAAACTCTTGAAATTGTTGATTTAAGTTTGTTTGGAAATAGATAAAACTTTTGATAAATAATTTTGGAAAATAAAAAATGTCAAATAATGTAATATGATAGAGATGATGATGAAAAGTAAAGAAGATAAAATTAAAAATAGATAAGTTAGTTGTCTAGGTAGTTTTGTAAAAATGATTGAAAAATAAAATAGTTGTATAGAAAAATATAAAAAAATAATTAAAACATATGATATTTGTAGAGAGTGAAAAGTTTTAGATTAAAAATTTTTAATTTGACATTTTTTGCACATTGCTAAATACACCCTTAAAATAAGAATATTATAAAATGGTAAAACTTAGAATATGAGTTAGACGTAATTTGAAAAACATATTTATAAAGAAAAATATCAAAAACAATATCAAAAAATCAAAAAGATATACATCGTACTGGGACCCACATGCAATAAATCGCATGCAATCAACCCACCGGATAGAGTGAGATGGATGAATTTTTTATTTTTGAAATTTTGGAAAATATATAAAAATAAATAAAAAATGGTAAATACATGACCTAAATGCACTTGGGCCTACAAAAAAGTCGAGAAATAAATCTTGAAAAGTGCAGAAAATTTTAAAAAAATACATATGATTGTCATTTGACTCCGTAACAACCTATTGGAAAGAATCATTTCCCCAAAAACCTTGGGATTGATGTTTACAAGATGGAAGTGAGTTGAATGTCGCTTTCAAATGTTTCGGAATAGACTCAACGACACCTATTGGGATTTATTCTGCAACATACTCAAACTTGGAGCCTACTCTGGAAATACCCAAACGATATCGCCTAATTTGCAATTATGCAAAATTACAATGTCTATTTTGCAAAAAGCCCCTTGCTTGCGTCAGTCGCTTATTAATTTCCAGATAAAATTTTTCAGGGACATTTTCAGTACTGTCAAAAAGTGAGCAGTCTAAGATTTATGTTGGCAGTTAACAGCAGATACCAATGGCTGCATGGAAGCAATTCTCTGTCAATGCTAACCACAGGATCCAGTTTTATTCAACTCACACGAGCAAAAACTTGATCAGCATCAACTATATAAAAATGACTTTAGATTGGATTCTTCAGAAATAACATCTCAGGTTAATATATGCATGGATACAAAATACCTAACTGGTGGAGTGATGTGGGAATTTTGCTATGTTTACCGTGGGAAGGAGGGTAGATGGAATTCCTAATGAAACTCTAGGTATCATAATTCAAGATTCTCCAAGATAACAACCTTTCAGACATGCACTGGAACAAGCGTCAGGCGATGTTTATTCATGCAAATGCCCAGTCGGATCTGTAAAGCTCTCAGGTGGGACATATTTCATAAATGCAAACCGCCTTCTTGGTGTTATGATCCAAAAGCATCAATGATCTAAAGGCTCCACGGCAGTCTTAAAGAGAAGAATGTAAACTTTATCAATGGAGAAGTACAGGAAGCCTCCCAATGAATGTGTGACGTAGGAACCAAAGCTTGTCCCCACGATGCAATGCCAAGCTGGTCCATATGCTGAATCAAACTCCTGAATCAAGAACAAACCAGAAGTCACATATAATAGAAAGAGGTGCATACATAATTCTCTTTGCCATCCACTTGACAGGATTCAAATGGGCATTTGACAGGAAATCATAGAGTGTTTTGCTGAGGGAAAGATCATGAAACATTCTTATATGCAGGTTCCACAAATGCATCGACATAGGAATTTATGAAAAATGATTACCAAAATAAAAATTAATATGTTTTCATGGGTTTCTCTTTAACTTTGATAAGCGAAGCTAATCACTGCCACCTACAAAACTTATTGGTCATTTTAGCAAGCACTTGTTTGTCTGCTTTACTTTGAGAGCTTCTAACCTGGAAGCCACTGGGCTTTTCCTTGTAGAATTCTTCCTGTGGATGAAGCAGGGGGCAGAAAAATAATAAAATACAAATTGACTGGACATAATTCCTGAGATCTCTGCCTACACGGCTAGCAGGTGGTTCCGTATATGAATTACTAATCACAAGATGTTTAAGAGCACTCATACATTCCTCTAAGTTAAAAGCAAGAAGCCAATTGATTTTTTATTCTTTTGTTCTTCTGAGTTGCAAGTATGTTTCACAATTTGACCCATGGATGATGGACTAACCTATTTTTGGTGCAATCCGGGTACACAGTAGGCCTGGACACAAATTTCTCAGCGCTTAGACCATCCACTCTCACAAACAGGGGCATTCCTCCACAAAAATTTCTGCCCGCAGCAAATAACATCCCAGTTGTCAGTAGACATGATATGAAGCACCCGATTCAGTTTATCATTTGGTCAGTCACACTCACTTGTGTCAAAGCTTAGAGAGTGCAGTACGGAAACCTTACAGAAAATCATCTTGTCCAATAGCAGCAAGACTGACGTGCTTCACCTAAATTTTTTTTCAAACAAATGTCAATGTTTTCCATCATCTTTCTAATGGCAATCTATGCATGATGGTTTTGAAATGTTTAAAAACTTTGCACAACATTATTATCAAAGATGTTCGAAAAATACATACATACTGGTCAATTGTAAAACTAATGGTCCATTAATACTGCCATGTCTCACCAAAAAATGGACCGAACTAAAAAAATTCTGTTAAAACATTTAATTAGATCTTTAACTCAACAAAATTGCTACAGATAAAGGCACTCTGTCATAAATATTGCATCGACCAAACCATCCAACTCCACTTTCCTTATTTTATCAGCAGTTTCTGTTACTCCTGTGTTAACTGAATAATTAAATGTTTTCCTCATGAAGGGCCTACTAGCTTGGATGCAAATCTTGGTAAACAATGGAGATACTTCGGGGAAAGAAAATTGGTATGCTTATCCATGCTTATCTCCCAGTACAGGACACAGCTACTTCAAGCGTAAGTATCATTAAAACCAATTCTAGTCTCTAGAAAACTCGCAAAGGCCTAATTAGTAAAATCCAGAATTCTCAGGAGACAACAATATCTTCAGGGATACAAATCATCTGAAACGGAGTGTTGCACAACAACAGCAAATCCGAGAAGTATTCCGAAGAAAAAACAATGTAGCATCCGAGAAAGACGGTAAAGAAGAAATCCAACAGGTGCTTTTCTGTGGAGTGGTTTATTCATGAGGAACAGAATTTTTTCATGACTTAAGGTCCTCCAATCAGCAAAAGATTTTTCTTCCAGGTTTCCCCATTCGTTCCATCTCCACAGTCACTCAATTGCTACCTAATCTCTAATCCCTTCACTCCTAAAGTTCCATTAACCAAACCTTATTCTTCCAGATTCAACCAACCCGTGCATTCAAAACTCCCACTCCTTTCAAGAATATCCACGACAAAATCTCATCGATTGAAATCTTCTTGAAGGTTATTAATCTCTATTCAAACCACCACCGACAGCGAATACAACAAAAATCCTCCATGTCGCATTTCTCTCCAGGACTGACAGTACGAGCTTCATTCAGACCCAGCACACAACCAAAATTTTTACTTTTTCCTAAAGAAGGAAAAAAAATACAAACGGAGAGGATCTTGCTTACTTTCTTGAGAGCAAGGGCGAGACGCTTGCTGTCGAGTTTGCTGTGACGGGGGTCCTTGTGGCGGCCGTCGCCAGACGCCTGGAGCATCATGGCGTCGAGAGATTCCCTGGCGCACCGGAAAGCTTGGTTCTGGAGAGCGATCGGCATGTCGGCGGCGCGGACGCGGATGTTCAGCTGCTGGAGCTGCTCATGCTGCTCGCTCTCCTTCTTCTTCTGTATCAAGCCGCTCAGGAATCGGCTCCGCCTCTCCAGCTCTTCTTCCACTCCTCCTCCCTCCATCTCTTCTCATCTCCTCATTTTCTCGTCTCTTCTCTTCTATTCTCGCTCAAACTTTGGACTGCGTCGCTGCTCGAGAGCCAAGGACTGATGCCGGAGGGAGGAGGACGTAAAGGGGAAGAAAGCGAGCAACGAGGCCGGCCCTCTCCCTCTCGAGTGCCGGGTAAGGTTGTCTTTTTGACCTTTTCTTCCTTTTTAATTTTTCTTTTGCTTTTGGCGTTGGGCGCGGCGATCCATTCATGCCGTGCTTCGCGACTGGAAACGGTACATGTGGCACATGCATCGGATGATCAGAACCATGTCCCCTTCTTTCTAGCGGTTGATTATGGGCTAAGGAAAATCTGTTGCTTGGATGAGTCATCTCCTCCGTCGGTTGGGACGGGTATCGTCCAACAGTCTGGTTTGTTTCTGCTTGTATTTCATAAGACATTTGGAAGCGAGCTTTGGAGCGTTTGGTTGATTGTGTCTTATGTTTTTTTACATAAAACTGCGAATAATACCTCATAAAAGAAGGAAACAAAAGGACCCGTGCATCAAAGAGTCCAAATTATGACCAGCCAATACTGGATTAATATAAGTTATCGCTAGGGTACACCCATAGTGGCACTGATTGTATACTATTAACTTAAAAAGGTATATTAGGGTTGAAAAATATATATCAAAAATATAAAGTTAGGAATTTTTTGGGAACAGGACAAGTATTTTCGGGAAATAGAAGATTCCATTTTTGGATTATCTTGTCCTAGCTATGAACAACCCTTAATTTTCGATCTTGCAATTTATGTTGGATAATGAAGTTGAGTTTGATGAGATGTAAAAAAATATATTTATTTAATAAAAATGAACAAAAGCGATTGAGTGCTCCCAAGAGCAAATAGCTTTAGTGTGCTTGGTATACTATAAAAATTATTCTTATTTCTTAGAAATTTTTCTAACATATGAGAAATGATTTTTTTCAAATTTTAAAACTCAAAATAAAATATTAAAACCAATCAAAAAATATAAAAACTATATATAAGGGGAAATTCATGCTTGGATCCGCGTATAAATTTCAAAAAACTAAAAAACATTAAAAAAGAGTTATATACCTAGGTACACTAAAGCTAGTTCATCCAAGAACACTAAATCAATACTAAAATATGGTTACATAAGGCAACACATTATTAAAAATGAGAAATTGTACTTGAAAATGATAACTGATTTTTTGGGATGAGAAAGTTTATCTCATTACATTATGTTCTACATTGCAAAATTGGCACAACAAGCATAGAGGCTTCAATTCCATGCTTACCCTTTTAATTTAATTTTAAATTTTTTTTTAAAGTCTAAACTAGTTATCACATTTAACACCACTTGTTTTGTCATGGTATTAAAAATAATTTTTATTTGCCAACAAGGGGTTGCCCTTGTGGTAAAGCTGAGTGGCTTACTTACAATAGACTAGTGTTTCGTTCCTAACATTATGTGTGCCATGTAGAGATATTTTTATAGATTTTCTATGGCATGCGGGTATTTATAGGAAAAAATTTCTACATGTTATGAGGGTTTTGAATTATTTATTATAATGTATAAATACCAATCAAAAAATTTATTTAAAATTTATATCTTAAAAAAGTAACATGTTTTAGAGCCAACATTTGGCTATTAAAATTTTCTTTTAAAAGTCTAAACTAGTTATCACATTTAACACCATTTGTTTTGTCATGATATTAAAAATATATTTTTTTTGCCAACAAGGGGTTGCCCTTGTGGTAAAGCTAAGTGGCTTGCTTACAATAGACCAGCGTTTCGTTCCTATCATTATGCGTGACGGGTAGAGATATTTTTATAGATTTTCTATGGTGTGCGGGTATTTATATGAAAATTTTTCTCCATATTATAAGGGTTTTGAATTATTTATTGTAATATTAGTTGTTATAATGTATAAGTACCAATCAAAAATTTTATTTAAAACTTATATCTTAAAAAGTAATATTTTTTAGAGCCAAAATATGGCTATTAAAATTTTTAAAAATATATAATATAAATATGTGCTCTGCTAACTAGAAGTGGAGCTATGTAACTCCCTCAAATTTTAAGTTTTTGATCGTTGATAGAAAATTCAATTCATTTATTGTATTTAACATCATTTGTTTATCTAGAAAATCAAAATTTACCCCGACTAAGTATATTTATTGGCCATATTTGTTGAAAAATATATATTCATGTGTAAATTATAAAAAATGCTTAGATTCATTTACACATGTATTAAAATATAATAATATTTTACAGAATTATTTATTCACATAGAAATGATATTTTAAAGTGTTTACATGTTGAATATACAACTTTAAAATTGATATTTAACATTAAACCATTTTATTATCTTGATTTTCAATGGGATCACACACAGCTATATTTCGTTTATGTGTAAATTATGAAAAATTCTTATATCCATTTATACGTGTATTAGAATGTAATAATATTTTATAGAATCATTTATTTACGTAAAAATGATATTTTAGATTATTTAAATCTTGAAAATACAACTTTAAAATTAATATTTAGAATTAAACCATTTTATTACACTAATTTTCAAAGGAGCTTATGCACAGTGATATTAGACAAATAAAAAGGTTTAAAAGATATTATAAATTATGATAAATACAATAAATGAAGTGAATTTTCATGGGCCATTGAGATATTAAAATGGAAGAGGTTACATACAACTATAGTATACATGTGTTACGTATAATGTAATAAATATAGTATTAAAGTTTGTAACACGTATAATTTCTCCAATCATAAACAAATAAATCCACATGAATAAATATGTTAAATAGTTTAAATTTTTAAAAAATATTTTAAAATTAAAAATTAATGATAAGCGTAGAGTCTTCATGGTCAAGATAAATATTGAATCATTACTCATTTACGGTTTTGCTTTTACAAATAACATTCTTGCTTTTTAAATTTGTCCGTAAGTAAACCTTACTTTTAATCTTTATCTGCAAAGGACCTCCGTAATAGGTTTGCCAAATTTTAGAATTCTAAACGAAAATTAATTCACAAATAACATTCATGGACTGATTTATACAAACTAAAATTAAGGTTCATGACTCCACTCCATGTGCAATGAGTTTCGTGAAATAAATATATCGCAGTGCTTTCTAAAAACAAAGTTCTAAAGTAGAGGATTATTATAAAATCAAAAGCTATGGGATAAAATGCAGGATTAATAAAACACAGGGTTATTTGCAAATATCCTCATTTTACGTTATTCAAACCCGACAAAAGATATTTTTTTAACTTTCATAAAATTATTATTCTAGATAATTTTAATCTATTAACTATATTTTACCTTTTCGGAGATGTATATATATTTATTTTAAATTTTTAAACATAAAATTATTTTAGTCATGCTTCAACAATTTAAAAACACAAAAATACCCGTGTACTTAAAAAGAAAAAATAAATACATGCATATCTATTAAATGATATAACTTAATCAATAAATTAAGTATATCTAGATTAATAATTTTATTAAAATTTTTGAAAAAACTGAAAAGTTAATGTTTTTTGGAATAATGAAGCCCCGTATTCATACGTTCTTTACCGGTCGCCGGCGAGCGTACCCTTGCACTTTCCAGAAATTATAATTCCGTTTTGTGGTGGTCCTCACTGGTTGGGTCTTCCAGCCAATAAATGTTAATAGAACAGCCGTTTTAAGTCCGAGATTTCCCGTTGATGTGGCCCACCTGATGGTTATGGACGGCTATGACTTGCCGAAAATTCGGGCTTGTGGCCTGACTGAAAAGTGAGAAGGAATGATTTGAGGGTATCTCTCAACATCATTTGGTTCCAGCTTCTCTCCAACAGCTGGGATTTTCCCCTCTCATTCGGTAACGTCCACATCGTGGGACGCGGGAAAGGTTCCATCGTCCTTGTTTCCCTGCAAATTATTTAATATTTTAACAATTCTTTTTAATTTTATTTCATCGCTTCAATTATTTTTCCTTCAAACTAAACTCCAACATTCCTGTTTATTTTAATTTTTCTTAATTATTTCATATCAATCACATAAATACCAAAATATTTCATTTTCTATTAGTAACATCTAGAGTTAAAAACATTAAATTCATATCATCATTTCCAAGACAATTCTGAATTCTCAATACAACTTTTTTCTATTTTAACACGATTTTATCCATTTTCAGTATAATTTTACTCATTTTAAATGCACGTTATTACATTTTTATATTGTATACAAATTCGATGCAAGAATTTTGTAGGATTTGAAACTAGCTGTAAGCATCTCTTTAAACATTTGCCAAACGAACTTTCATGGCGGGAGATAGATTTTATGCTCCTGGTGCTCCTCCGACTAGCATTTTTTAATTTTCTTATCATTTACACGTGGGACCAACCACGTAATTTTTATATATGCAATTTTTTCATTTCTTATTTTTAAATATTTTTGAAATTCAAAAAAACCCCTTTCCGTGTGATTTGCCTCATAGATTCTGCTACCTGAACCCCGACTAATTTATATATCTTTTTATTTTTCGTCAAAATATTGATCAAATGTTTGGAAAGTGATAAAACTTTTGATGAAAATAAAAATTTAAAAAACGGGAGAAAGTGATATGATATAATAGGAGTAATGATGAGGAGTAAAGAGAATAAAATTAAAATAGATGTTTTAAATATACAGGTGGTTATGCAAAAATGATTGAAAAATATAATAGTCGTATAAAAAAATGAATAAATAATTAAAAATAAGGTGACCGTAAAAGTAAAAAAATTTAGTTTGAAATGTTTTTAGCAATAACAGACATCCCCTAAATGTATTTCATTCCCAGATAAAATATTACAATTTTCTAGAATGGTAAATTTTTTAAAGGTAAACAATATGTATTCATATATTCAAAAATTGCATAATTTAATATGTGAATTAAGTATACTTAGATTTACCTCTTCAAAAAAAAT
>JAXCLR010000063.1:13588329-13600386 GCA_035584095.1 Annona squamosa | reverse complement strand
TAAAAACAAAACTATATGCCATTGCGGGGCTAACACGGAGGCTCCAATTCCAAGTCCACCCTTTGTTTTTAATTCAAAAATACTTAAAAAGAAAATCTAAACTTCTTAGCATCTTTAATACATCTTATTTTATCATGCTACCCAAAATAATTTTCATTTTTAAAAATTATATCTTCTAAAATAGCATCTTTTGAGAGCGGACATATAATTATTAAAAATTTTGAAAATATAATATAAACATAGTATAAAAGTTCATAATATATAATTTTTAGAATCATAATAAATATATATGGATAAATATAATAGATAGTTTTAATTTTATAAAATAATTTAAAATTAAAAATCAAAGATAAGCATGGAGTCTTCGTGCTTAAGATAAATATTTATACTTTTGATTCTATAAATAGCAACCTTGTTTTTGAACTTTGCTTGTACGTAATTGGTACTTTCGACGTTTATTTGCAAAGGACCTCCACTACCGATTTGCCAAATTTTAATTAATTCACAAAATAGAATTCATGGAATGAGTTTATAGAAACTAAAATTAAGGTTCACAACAAGAGTGATCCTGTTAGCTTAGGCTAAATAAATGGGATCCTGATTCAGTGCTCCCGGGAGCATGCGGTAGTGCTGCATGCTCTTGGGCGCATACATATATTTTTTTTTACTTTTTTTGAAAATATTTTCATAAACATGTTAGCCCAAGTGTATTTAACATATATATCAATTTTTACCGTTTTTGGAGATTTTTAGATTTTTATTTTTATTTTTGAAAATCAGTAGCATTTTAGTAATTTAAATTATGTAAAATGCCACTAATTTTCAAAAATAAAAAATAAATACCTAAAATACTCTAAAAATAGTAAAAATTTACACAGAGATTAAATACACTTGGGCTAACATGTTTATGAAAATATTTTCAAAAAGAAGTAAAAAATATATATATGTATGCGCCCGGGAGCATGCAGCACTGCATGCTCCTGGGAGCACTGAATCGGGGTTCAAGTAAATGCTCCATTTAACTCATCTTAAAAAATTCATTTATAACAAGTTTTTTTTACTTTTTCCATCATACACTTATTTATCTAAGTTTATTTAATATATAAACCAAGTTTTACCATTTTTGAATATATTTTTATATTTTCTTAAGATTTTTAAACATCTATATGTATATATGTATTTAAATACTCTTATCTTTAAAAATCTAGAAAAAATATCCATATATCCAAAAATAAGAAAACTTGATTATATATTAAAGACACGTAGATAAACAATTGTATGAAGAAAAAATAAAAAAAATTATTATAAATGAATTTTTTGATGTGGCCTAATTGGAGCATTTGTTTAGCCCGGTCTAACAAGATCATTTTTCAGCTCATAGCCACTGAGGCAGAAAGGCAAGTTGTGTCAATTCAACCGTGTTGTTTCCAATGATGCCAATAGCAATTTTTGCTAGTTTTCTTGTCTTTCCATTAGTAAGGGTATTTCCTGTCAGTGGTGAGGGTATTCTTTAGTTCCTTCATATTGTAATAATTATGCATTTACTGATTCGTAATATCAAATGGCTTGCATGTATATGCTTAAATAAAAAAATTTAGGTTCAAAATTCCACTCCATTTGTAATGAGTTTCATGGAATAAATATATTGCAATGTCTTTTAATAACAAAGTTCGGAAGTAGTGGATTGCTACAAAATAAAAAAAATGAGATTAAGGTATTTTGAAGAAAAGTTTTTAGTGTAAAACTTTTTTAAATAAGAGCAAATGATGTAATATGATATTGGTGATGATGAAAATTAAAAACAATAAAGTTAAAATAGACAGGTTAGTTATATAAGTAATTGTACAGAGATAATTGAAAAGTAAGATAGTTGTATAAGAAGATACGGAGAAATAATTTAGGGTTATTCCCAAATATGTCTACTATGTTTAGCTCTAATTTCAAATATTCACACTATGTTTCTAAAATCCAAATATATGCATTACTTTTGCATTTAATCCCAGAAATGCCCATTCCATAAGCTAAAGCCGTTAGAGAATATGTGAAATTACTAATATGTCCCTCAAATGTAAGATATAATCAGAAAAATTGAATGTTGTTATAACTCACTAATGCCCTAATAGCACATGAATTCTAAATTTAAAGCACTTTAAATTTTTTTTATTCATTTCATCATTTATTATTTTACAAACAGAGAATTTTGAGTATTTAAAAATTTTAACTAACGGTTTTTTATAGAATGATCATTTCTAGAATTAAATGCAAACATAATAGGTATATTTCGGATTTTGGAAATGCAATGAGTATATTTGGAATTAAGATCAAACATACTGAGTATATTTGGGAATAACCTAATAATTTAAAAATAGGATAATTATGAAGAATAAAAAATTTTATGATGTGTTTGGAGAATGATAAAACTTTTAGATAAAAGGTTTTTGCGATAAAATTTTAAATTAGAAGAAAATGATGTGACATGGGGGTAATGATGAAAAGTAAAGAAGATAAAGTTAGAATAAATAGGTTAATTGTGTAAACATAATTGAAAAATAGGATAATTGTGCAGAAATATGTAAAAAATGATTAAAATAAAGTAATTGTGGAAATTGAAAAATTTTAAATTGAAAAATTTTTGTGGCATCTAAACATGCTTAAAAAGTTTTGATGGGAAAACTTTCCTATTTTAAATCATATAAGATTCTTGAATATAATGTGTATCAAAAATAAGAATATAATAACGTTTATTAGGAATAATTAAACTCGTATTGAAAATAGATAAAGTTATGTTGAAAATTGAAAAAATTGCATTAAAAATCGTGATGCAAATTTAATTTAATAACCTTGCATGGTTTGGAATGGGCTTAAAGCATTCCTTAACATTTGAGGATTAACAAAACACCGGGTTTTTCGGAATATCTACATTTGATGCTAGGCTTGTTAGTGGGTGCAGGCAAGCTTGCACTTTTCAGAAATTATAATTCCGTTGGTCTGGTGGTCCCCACTGGCTGGGCTTTCAAGCAAATAAATGTGCATAGAAGAGCTGTTTTAAGTCCGAGATTTCATTTTTTATTTTCCTCAAAGTCCGAGATTTCCCGTGAATGTGGCCCACCTGATGGGGATGGAATCGTATGACTTGCTGAAAATTCGGGCTTATGACATTGACTGAGAAAGAAATATTTGACGGCATCTCACTAGTCTCAGCACCGTTTGGTTGCTTGGAATTTTCTTGGATTTAGAAACTTACGCCCAATTCGATGTGTTCTTGGTCAAGAAAAACTCCCAGAGTAGCTACTGAGGTCGTGCCTCAGTGGTGCAGGACATGGCCTCACAAGTAGGTGGTCCTGGGTTCAAATCTCTCCGGAAGCATTTCTGAAGTGGTGGCGTTGCAAGTCTCCTCAAGTTTGTGGGAGCCGTCCACCGATGGGAAAGTTTAGAAGTAATAGATAATTGTTAGTAAATTATAAGAATGTCTCAGAATTTAATTGTAATACCAGTTGAGATTGTAATGTATGAATACTCATAAAAAAAAAAAAACTCCCAGAGTAGGCTTTCTCTGTGAGACGAAACGAATAACAAAGGAAATGCAAACTGTGAGGACGAAACTCAAGTTTGACAATTGCTTGGCAGTAGATCCGGATGATAGGAGAGGAGGTTCAAGCCTTCTTTGGAACGAAGATGTTGGGGTCAAAATCAGGAGCTACTCAAAACATTATATTGATGCTAATTTGTCCGGATGGAGATTCATGGGTTTCTATAGTCACCTTGAATCCGAAGAAGAATTGAGAGCTGGAATCTCATTTCTCAGCTCCATACACAATCCGATGCACCATGGCTCATTATGGGAGATTCAATGAGGTTGGGTGGCCTTCGGAATATCCAAGTTGCAAGGCAAGATCTGAACATCAAATGGATCTTTTTTGTGACATGATAGACACTTGCAACCTATTAGACTTGGGCTTTGTTAGCCCTCCCATGACCTGACACAACAATAGAAGAGGGAGACATAAGGTGGAGGCAAGATTAGACAACAAGCTGACATCTCCATAACGGTTAACCATCTTCTCATTCGTAAAGGTCTATCATCTCCCTATTGCCTCATTCGATCACCATCCCATTCAACTAATTCTAAATGTCATGTAGGATAAGAAAAAACCAAAGCAAGATTTTGAGTATGAGCTATTTTGGGTTGGAAATAAAGAAGCACACAATATTATCGATCATATATGGACCACAAACAATTAAGGGGATCCTTGCCTTGTGAAACTCTATTGAGGAAACTTCGGAAGTGCAGTACCGAGCTATCTAAATGCAATAGAGACAAAAGGGGTCATCTTAGCTAGGTCATAATCGAGAAACAAAGTAAATTACACTATCTTGACTCCCAGACCTTGTCTGACCAAAGAGACAAAGTCATTAAGAGAGTTCAAAAATAAATTCACTTTCTTTGGAGGATGAAAAAAATGTTATGGTGGTAAAGAGCCAAGGTTCATTGGCCCCAACAAGGAGATAGAAACACTTCCCTTTTTCATAGAATGGTGTCCAACAGAAGACGATGCAACTCTATTGAGGCCCTCACTAATGGAAGCGAAAACTTGGATAACTGATCAATAGAAAATGCTGGATCTCACTCTCTTGCACTTTAAAGATGAGTTTTCCAGTTCCGGACCATCAAATCTCCACAAGATAACAATTTTAGTCACATGACAAATATCTAATCTATCACGGGCATATCTTGCTAAACCTTTATCCATGAATGAAGTCCTGAAAGCAGTAAAAGCCATGAACCCATCCAAAGCTACTGACCCTGATGGTATACTTGCTGGTTTCTATTAAACACATTGGGACACAGTTAGTCATGATGTCTTTATGGTGTGTAAATCTTTCATGGAAGCTAAAACCCCTCCACTATAGTGTCAACAACTTCAAGCTCTCAAGTCCACCAATACTGGTCTGATCCCGAAGAAGGTTGGCGCAGAAAGACTCTCTAATTTTCGCCTCATCAGTTTCTGTAATGTAGCTTACAAAATATTAGCAAAGGTCTTGACAAATAGACTGAAGAGTTGCCTCCATGAAGTCATATCTCCTCAACAGAGTGCTTTTGTTCCTGGCGTTTTAATCATGGATAATATATAATTGTCTGTGAGGTAATACACTCTCTTAGGTTGAGGAGAAGGGGTAACAAGAGAGAGTTGATAATAAAGTTAGATATGTCCAGGACCTACAATTGTGTGACTGCTATGAACTTTGGCATGGCATGGCATGGATAAACTGGATTATGAGTTATTTGCAATTTGTCCGCTATTAATTCTTGTCAATGGGCACAAAACAAATTATTTTACCCCATAGAGGATTGCGATAGGGTGACCCACTTTCTCCATATTTTTTTCTTATCTGTATGGAAGGTCTTTTACTCCTTATTTCTTAAGCACAACAACAAGGGATGCTACAAGGCATTAAATTAAGTCCTAGAGGACCTACTCTTTCTCATCTTTTCTTTACTAATGATGCCCTCAGTTTTACCAAGGAGAGTGACATTCAGGTAAGGCAATTGCTTTATGTCCTCAAGCAGTACAGTGAGTGCTCAGGACAAGTCATTAACATAAACAAGACTGTGTTGTTTTTCAGCTCTAATATCAACTAACTTGCTAGGAATTCCATTGCTGGCGTGATTGGCTCCTCTAATAAGGAAATCCATTCCTATTTGACGCTTCCTACCTATCTAAGGAGATCGAAAAAGAATATGTCCAAAGATTTGAAGGAATAAATTTGGCAAAAAATTTAGGGTCGAAAAGGTCTGCTACTATCATGGGGAGGTAAGCAGATTCGCATCAAAGCCATGGCACAGGCTATTCCTTCATATTCTGTGAGTATTTTCCTCTTCTCCAAAAGTTTCTGCAATAAAATTGGAAACATGCTTAGTAGATTTTGGTGGGGTGAAAAAGATGGAAAAGGAAAGATAAGTTGGGTGGCATGGAAAGAGATGTGCAAGGCTAGGGCTGCAGGGGGACTAGGCTTTCGAGATCTTATAACTTTCAATTATTCCCTTCTTGCTAAACAGGTGTAGAGACTTGCCTCAAACACTAATTCTCTCTGTTATATCACTCTAAAGGTCAAATACTTCAACAATGGAAAACGATGGACTTGTACAGAAAAGGTAAATGACTTCTTCATGTGGAAAAACATTCTTAAAGCCAAAGATGCGATTCTCAATGGCTACTGCTAGCACATTGGCACCCTAAAATAAGCGGCTTTTTGGGAGATAGGGGGCTCCTACCCTCCTTCAAAAGGCTGCCCTACTACTCATTCACATCCTCAATGACGCAAAGGTCAATTTCTTCCTCCGCGAGCAGAAATGGAAGCAAACCTTATTGTTACAAGAAGTGAGTGAATATGGGAGCCAGATCATTTACTCTAATCCGCTTCCAAATAGGGTAGAAGATGACTGCTGTTTCTAGGAGCATGAACCTGATGGACAATATTCTATAAGATTAGCATATAGACTCTTGAGGAAAACCACTGACCACCCACCAGGGAGTTAGGAAATTGGACCTATTCTAGGTCAAGAAATTTACAAGTTCATCTGGAAAATCAAGCTCCTAAGCAAAGTCCTTATTTTTTGTTGGCGATTGTTTAAAGATGTCCTTCCCACCTTAATGAATATGCAGAGGCAATGAATCTTGGTGGACATTACATGCCTTTTTGTAGGAAAGCAGCGGAAAACATATTCCATCTTTTTGTTGCTTGCTAATTAATCCAACTAGAATGCCATAACATCATTGGTAACTATCTCTCACAGATGATAGGACATCAATCTAGGGCATCTTTTGGGTGATCATCACTACAAAACACACAAATGGGTTTGTTCTCTTTCTTCTCTTCTGTTGGTGTGTGTTTTTTTTTGAGGAATCAACTTAGGGAGGAAGGCGTTCGACTCGTGCTACCGAATGTCAAAGATTGGTGCATCAACTTTAGGGATCAGCATCAAAGGGTGTTAGACCTCATGGGATCAAGCTTGATTGATAAACCTCTTGCTACTAGATGGACCAAGCAAGATGAGGGAAAATTCAAGATCAACATTGATGAAAGAAGGAACCTCCACAAAAACTGTTACGCACAAACCTAGAAAAGAGACCATTAGACCTGACGCATAGAGCACACAAACCCAAAAAATATTTATTAGCCTGTGGGCTATGGGCCTCACAGTGTGATATTGTCCGCTCTGGCTTGGTAGCTTAGCCACACGGTTTTAAAACGCATCACACCATATCAAACTTGAGACTCACTTATAAACTATCAAGAACTTTTTTTCCCTTTTCGATTTTGGATTCGGTTCTAGACTATTACAAGCCTACCAGCTTCCGCCCGGTTTATCCCCAAACCACAACCCAACTCTGGGCTTCTGTTTACAACCCCAACTTTCACTTGTTCAACTCTTTGAACCACATCTGCTGGATGGGGAGCCGCTCCGATACCACTTGTTATGCACAGACCCAGAAAAGCGACCATTAGGCCTGACATACAGAGTACACAGACCCAGAATGTCAATTGGGCCTGTGGGTTATAGGCCTCACAGTGTGATATTGTCCGCTTTGACCTGACAGCTTAGCCGCACGACTTTAAAATGTGTCACATTATATTGAACTTGAGATCCACTTATAAACGATTAGGAACTTTTTCCCCTTTTCGATGTGGGATTCGGTTCTGAGCTATTACAAACTCACTAGCTTTCGCCTGGGTCGTTCCTGAACCATAACCCAATTTTGGGCTTCTACCTGCAGCCCTGACTTTGACTGGTTCAACTCTCTGAACCACACCTACTGGAGGGGGAGTTGCTCTGATACCACTTGTCATGCACGGACCTAGAAAAGTGACCATTGGGCCTGACGCACAGAGCACACAGACCCAGAAAATGTTCATTGGGCATGGGGGCTACAGGCCTTATAATGTGATATTGTCCACTCTGACTTGACAGTTTAGCCACACAGCTTTAAAACGTGTTACACCATATTGAACTTGATACCCACTTATAAACTTCCAGGAACTTTCTCCCATTTTCAATGTGGGATTCGATTCTAGGCTATTATAAGCCCACCAGTTTCCGCTTGGTTCGTCCCCTAACTACAATCCAACTCTAAGCTTCTGCCTGTAGTCCTGACTTTCATTGGTTAAACTCTCTAAACCACATCTACTGGAGGGGGAGCCGCTCTGATACCACTTGTCACGCACAGACCCAGAAAAGCGACCATTGGACCTGACGCACAAAGCACACTGACGTCTATTGGGCCTGTGGGTAATGGGCCTCATAGTGTGATATTGTTTACTCTAGCCTGGTAGCTTAGCCGCACGGTTTTAAAATGCATCACAACATATTGAACTTGAGACTCACTTATAAACTACCAGGAACTTTTCTCTCTTTTTCGATGTGGAATTTGGTTCTAGGCTATTATAAAAACCGTATGGGGTTTATTGCTATCATTAGAGATTCATGAAGTTTCTTTATAACCACCAAAGGATGGACTTGGGTAAGAATTATGAAATCATTAACAATGAAAGCTACTGCCATGTGGTTGGGGGTGATATGGGCTTTAGAAATCCAACTTCGACAACTACAGATGGAGTCAAATTCATTGTCTCTTAACAATTTGTAGGTAAATGAGCAGCCCATTCGTGCTTTGGTGGGGATGATTAATTTGTAGATATGGTTACTTGCCTCACAAGCCCAATCCATCTCATTGCACCATGCCATGAGATCGGGAAACTCAGTTGCTCATCTTCTAGTTAATTTTGTTTCATGTAATTTTTTTGTCTTAACAAGTATGGTGGGCTAGCCCGCCATACTTTCTTCAGGAAAAACTTTGTACAAATAATTTTTTGTCAATGATATATTGTGATTGCTTTATCTCTTCTACCTCTGATCCTCCCATATTCAGAGGTTGGAGGGATAGAAGTTGTCTTCCTTTCCATAAAAAAGAAATCGTTTGGTTGCAGCTTCCCTCCAAACTGTAGGATTTTCCCTACACATTTTTTTGACAAAACCCTGCACATTTATTAGACATTTGCAAAATGGACTTTCATTGTGGGAGTCTGATGCTATGCTCTCAATGCTCCCCCTTTCATGAGCCTTTTTTTTCATTTCTTATCGTTCATATGTGGGCCCAAGGATTCAATTTTTATACAGGCTTTAACTTTTAATTTTTAAAATAGTGATGATTGATGCAAAATATATTTTAATCATTATATTTAATATCACTTGTTTAACTAGCTGATCAAGTTTCATCTAAGTATGTAAATAGCCCACATTTTCATAAAAATAGATACATTTGTATGTAAATTAAAAAATGATTAGACCTATTCACATATATATTAGAACTTTCATGAACGTTCTAATATATATATGTGAATAGATCTAATCATTTTTTAATTTACACATAAATGTATCTATTTTTAAGCAAATGTAGCTCATATGCATATTTGATTTGGATGAAACTTAATCTCATAGCTAAACATAAGGGTGTAACTTGGTCTGAGTAGGTCCCAATAGAGGCAGAACCTACCCTTACCAATTTTTCAAAAACTCTACCCTACTTTATGCTGGCCGAGTTGGTTCAGAGCCTAGCATAGCTTATTTTTACAAGGGCATATCGATTCTAGTTCTATTACATGTAGCCTATTGAATTTGTTTCACTATAACAACTTACTTTAATAATCTATAACAATTTCAATAATATATGAGAAATTAAGAATTCACAAACTCAATTCATAATAACAATGAACATATAAGCAAGAAACAATTCACAACAACATATATAATTTCAGTAACAAGTCACAGTAGCATATATAATTTCAGCAACCACTCGCAATAACATATATAATTTTAGCAACAATTCATAGTAATAATATTATTCTAATTCATTTGATGAATTAAGAAAGAAGCAGGGATGTACGGGACCATTTGTAGAAGACAAAGAAGAAAAAATAGGGACATTGCAGTAGGGGCATGCGAGATTGCTAATAATCAAGATAAAAAATATAAAAATAAGAACACGATAGAATGGAAGTTGAAGAAGAAGAAGAAGAAGAAGAAGGGGGAATAGGAAAAAATAGGAGGACAAAGAAGAAGAAGGAAATAATAGGGAAACAATAGGAAGAAGAATCGAATAGAGGAGAAGAAGAAAGGAAAAAAGGGAAAGCAATAGAAATAGGCAGTAGAGAATCGAAGAACAAGAAGATTTGAAGTTAAACATTAGAGGAATGAAGAATTAGAGGAGAAGAATCAAAGAAGAGAGGGAGAAAAAAGCAGCAACTTTAATGGAAGAGATAAAAGTGACAAACTAATAAGTAGAGGAGAATGGGAGGATGGAAGTCTGAATGAAAGCGGGAACCAAAAAATAAAAAAATCTCCAAAGTTTCTAAAGCTTACATCGTCCGTAATAGCGAAGTTTATCTTTTCTAGTAGATTACTCTTCAGAGATAGCATATCCATTGGCTTGAGCTTCACCAATGAGAAGGGAGTGTCCAAGAGGGAAAAGTCGTATCCCTATCTGATGGCGTTGTGGAGGACAACATAGAAGATAAAGTCCTCAGAGTCATTGACCTTAAACGAGAGGTTGCCCAGTTCTCGATGAGGAAGGAGTAGTTGAGTAGAGGTTGCTGTCAATTTCAACTATGCCAGAAGGGAGAGAAGAAGCAGCACCTAGGGGTGCAACTTGGGCCGGGTTCGGCTCGAACCCAATTGTGAGCAGTGCTAAAACTTAGCATTTTCAGCCCAAACCCGTACTGAATTCAAACAAGTCTCAGTTTCAGGTTTAGGTAAATCCAAAATCGAGGTTATATTTACAAAATATTATTATTTTATTATAATATATCAACGTCAGCCAGCTACCACTACCAGTTTTTCCCTTTCGGCCTCTTCTCTTTCTTCCAGACTCTAAAGTTCCCATCCCTGCATCCCGAAATCCTGAGTCTCATCCTTGCTACCCTCTCCTACCAGTGACGACATATATTTCTTCCCCATTTCTGATTGTCGATGACAGGCAACCTCCTCGTGGTGGTAATAGCAGCGCCCCATAAGCAGCACAGCATCTCACCGCCTCTAGCTCTCTTTGTCGCCTTTGATAGTTGGCGAGCTCTTCTCAGTGATGACAACAACAACGACAATAGCCGATCACCCGACAACAGGCATAAAATCTTCGCCTGCTTCCATGTTCTGTTCTGTGCTTCCATGTTCTGTTCTGTGCTTCCATTTCCTACTTTTCTTTGAGGCTATTCTTCTTTTTTGCTCTCTATTCTTTTGTCTTTTTCAATCTTGTAGATATATGGTTTCCGGGCTTATTCATTGATTTCATTATATTCTATTTGCATTTTCTTTATTGTTTGGAAATGACATTTGGGTAGAGCAAATAAGAAAGGTAACTGGCATGTCAAAAAAAAAGCAAACGTAAAATTTTAAGGCATTTTTAAATACCAAATTGAGTGTTTTACAGGTGGTTAAAAAATTTATTAATTTCTCGAATTGGGTACAACATCAACTGGCATTTTTATGGCATCTGTAAATTGGGTGTTTTACAGGTGGTCAAAAAAATTATTTGATTTCTTAATTATTTGCTGAGATTTTTATATGAGTAGCTAATAATGATTTATAGCCATGTCGAATAGCTATTTTACAATGTTTGATAAGAATGATGTGTTTGTAGATTTTTAAAATTTTATTTTCAATGAGATTGATGTGATTTAGACTTCTAAAATTTTATATCTGATAAAAATGATGTATTTGTAGAATTTTAAATTTTCATTTTTGTTTAACACGTGAGTTGTTTTTAATTCTTATATTATCATAAATTATTCAATTGTTTAATCCCTTAGCAATTATTGATCTACTTTATTTCTTATTGTGCTAGATATGTTTATAAAAGTGCAATGCATAGAGTCATCGTGATCAATAGGGCAAATATGAGAGTCAAGTGTTGTGGAACCCCGACCGTATACGCGTCATTTCGACATTTGTAATTTTGTAATTATTTTATGAATAAATGGAAATTCATGAATTATATTAATGAG
>JAXCLR010000063.1:13549580-13563717 GCA_035584095.1 Annona squamosa | reverse complement strand
GGCATGTTTTTCAAAATTTAATCCATTCATTATGCTGGGTATATTAAAATAGGGTTGCTCCAAAAGTTTCATTTCAAAAAATCTTATATGTATTAAGATATTCATTAACTAAATAATTATATAAAAAAATTAAAATATCAACGTCTAACTGCTGTACGTGCATGTTGTGCATGAATTGCTTTTGGGTACGTTTTCTGATGCACTCAAGTTAGGTAATTTAGTCAACTATGTTTTATAATATGATCCATCTAGATGAGAGAGCACATAATTTGGTACTTTCTATTAAATTTTTATATGATTCTAAGTTATGCATGCTTAGATATAATGAAAATAATATAGATGAATAGAAGCCCTTAGTTAAGACCCTGATTAGCCAAAAAAATTTCATTTATTTTTATCTTTTCATAAGCTCGGTAAATTTAAATAGTTTCAATATGTATAATTCTGAATTTTGAAATTCCTTCCCAAAAAATTTGTAAAAATTCATTTTCATATTTAATATTTATGAAATAATAAATTACCCTATATTTTCTTATAAATCTCAAATGTAACCTTTGTAAATTCTCATTAAGTCCCCTTTTTGTCTATATTCTTGTCAAAATTACCAATCAATTATCTTTTCTAAATTTACAATTTAATCTCACTTTTATAAAATTGTAATTTAGTCTTTTTGTGATTAACTTATCACTTTATCTTAATCACATGATTATTATTCATGTTTGCTAATTATTAAATTAATTATTTGGTCATTCAAATCCATATATTACAAAATTATATATTTAAAAAAAATCAATAACCCAAGGTTCATGACCTTAGGGTTTCATACATGGTTCTAAAATTTGGGGTTCCACACTAATATATGGGTGGATTTAAGGGTAAAATGCCATAAACTTAAGGAACATGGGAAATCCAATATGGGGATGGAAGGAAACGCAAAAATCTGATTTTTATGGGACACATGTTGTGGACATCCTAGGGTGACCAAGACATGCGTAAGAAGATTCTGTTTTGGGAAACTAAATTATGGACCTTAGGTATATGAAATTACCCTGAATATGGGACAAGAAAAGTATGATGAAAGGCTAAAATTTGGGAAATATAAATCTGTTATGGACTATATGTCAAGATGGACATTGAAAGTGGCAAAGAATGGTGCCAAAGTTGCTATTTTGGAACTATATGATTAAGGGATTAAAATCCTATGAAAATATCCTAAATTATGTACTAATTAAGTGTTTCAATTATGCCAAAGTAAAGGGCAAGTTTTTGTTTTGAAAAAGATAAAAAAACACATAAGATATGTGTAGTAAGAAGGGTGAACATAAAAGGTATAGATGACCAAGATGAGAAATGACTAATGTGATTTGCTAAAGTGCAAAGATGAACGAAAATGTGATAAAATGTCAAAATAAGTGTTGTTTTGTTAATGACTTGAAATATCAAAATTCGAGATTAATATATGATGCCTAATCTATTAAGTATGTGCTTAAAGTGAGCATCAATGTGTAAAATGTGAAAAATAAATGATATGTGGTAAATGGGTAGCAATGAGCTTCCATATGTAGAGTAAATGGAAGGATACGATATGTTTAAAGGTTTACTCTACATAAGGATATTAAAAATAAAATGGATTGAATGATATGATATGTTATGTTGTCATGTTGAATACCTGACTTGGAATACAAGTGGGTTATGTATGCTAATGAAAAACATAAGGGTTGGAAAACTATGTTATATGCAAGCATATGAAGTTATATGTATGAATGCAATATCATTCTCACGTGTATAAGCAAAGGCAAAGAAAAGGTTGATAAGGAAGACTAATGTGATTTAGGCAAGCAAACAACTTTCTAAAAGCTTTCTCAAACTATGATAAAATGATTGCAAATTCCATGCAAATGATTTGAATTATTTAGAAAATAGTTGTTTCAATTATTTTTAAGATTATTTAAGGATGGTCATTCCTTATCTCAACATGGTATTGAAATGTTGTTCTAACTACGACAAATGATTTGTTAACGATTTATCAAATGTGTTGAGCAACCCATGGTTTACATGTTGCTTATAAAAATGATGCTAGCATGTTCAAGATCATGTTTATGATAATTTCATGGTGCACAAGGTACACGGTCCACTTCAAAGGTGTAAGCGGACCAATTATCCCCCTTTAGTGTGATAAAGTCGCTAAGATAGGCCAAAGGCCAACTGTGCCGTCCTTGAGATAGGAGAAGACAGAGATGAATGGTTAATAATTAAAAATTAACAGTACATTATAAGGGCATTTTATAACAATTTTATGGGGAATTATTTGAGTTAAATTTGAAATTTGGTTTAAAATGTGATTTTTGCATCAATCCGGTGTTGAACATAAATTTTAAGATATTTAATAACTTCTATAATCTTTTGGCTTGAAATTTTATTCACCCTATTCCATTCTTTTGTCTAAGGGAATTCAGACAAGAAGAAACAAGGAACACTTAAGAGCTTGATGGCTGGAAGAAAAGAGAAACCGAAGCAAGCAAGGGTGCCGGCACTAGGCGCCACCCTAAAGGCCCATGCCAGAATCTCCAACACAACACTTCAGTTTGCTTCTAAAGAGTTGGCTCCTAGGCGCCACTTAACCAACTTGCTGAAAGTCCAAAAGGGTTTTGGAGATCACAAGGTAGAGTTATTTCTAAGGAGTTGGCGCCTAGGCACCATGGCATGCTCATATAGGACTTCTAGGAGGATTTTCAAGCCCCAAATCATTCAGAGAGTTGGCGCCTAGACGCCAGATAGGGGCTCCCCAACGCCACTTCCCCACCTTCAAGCAAGTTCGAACATCCTCAATCAACAATTTCTAGCAAGTTGGCACCTAGGCGTCAATTAAAATGGCGCCCCAGTGCCGTATCAATCAGAAGTTTCAAGCAAGTTGGCACCTAGGCGCCAATACGCAGACCTGCGTATGATTGCTAGCGGCTGTCTCATTTGAAGAGATGTATAAAAACCCTTTTAGGGTTCCAGATCAAGGGGAGAATTTTTTGAAGGAGGAGATTAGAGAGGTTTTTTGAGAGAGAAAAAAGAGAGAGAGAGAAAGAGGTGGAGAGCACAAGCTAGAGGAGAACCAACGAGTTGTGTGAGGTGTCCAGCACATCATTGAGGCTTCAAATCAATAAGCTTTTCTTTTCTTTGCTTTTATTGTCTTATTTAAGATGAGACATTATGTTAATTCTCTTTTGGACTTGAACATGTTAGGGTAAACCTTTAATCTAGGGTTTAGGATGTAGCATGCGTACAATGTAGCGTGGTGTGGATGTTAATTTATTTATGATGGATATTGTTGTTAATTTACTATCTTGTGATTTAATTCTTGCTTGGTACGAAGGCCTGCACTTTGGCAATAATTCCCATATATTAGGTGATGGAACAGAGAAGTGGAAACTTAATATACGATAATCAAGACATTAAACCTGAAAATCTAAGACCATGAGAATAGGCATGATGACCTTAAGGAATTTTATGAACAAACCACTAAACTTAATTGATTCTAATTAACTTAATCCCATGAGAATAAGTGATTAAGAAGATTAGAGTACGCCTTATAGGTTTCAAAAGAAGGTGCAAGGATAAATTAGCGATTGTTCTCCTTTAACAAACAATATCCACATTAAATAATTATACCACTACCTGTTACAAAAGATGCATGTGAAATTCTAGACCCTAGATACTCACACTCTCGTTTTCTCCATTCATTCTAATTTTTATTTTATTTTCTCTTTCACAATTTTCTTTTCTTTTACATTTTATTCACTATATCCTCTATCAACTTTCCTAATCCATTTAATCTGACGAGAAAGTGTTTAAAAAGCAGAATTTTTAGTCCTAAATTTCCCTGTGGAACGATATTTTATATACTATAATCTACAACCAGTGCACTTGCGGTAATATTGCGAACAAGGATTTTAGCGCCGTTGCCGGGGAATTCGGCGTTACTTTAAGTTTTGTTTTTAGATACTTTCTTTGTTCTTTTATTTTCTTTATTTATTCTTTTTCTTTTATTGTATTTTCTTCTTTCCTCTGAATTAGCCAGTAAATCTTTGTATGCACCCACATACTCGAAGCTTTGCAAAGCAACTAGCTGAAAAACTCTTTATTGCTGACCCTAAAATTAAATATTCTTTTAGGAGAAGAATTTGTGAGTATAAATAGCAACAAAATCCTAAAGACAACATGGTGGAATACAACAATCCAAACCCGCCACATCAGAAGCAGGAGGAAGGCCAAGCTGAGAACAATGCTCCTCCAAGAAGGGTAACTCTTAGTGATTGGAACCGCCCAAACCCTCGTGGATTTCGATCATGCATAGTTGAACCAGAGATCGATGGAAGAAATTTCAAACTAAATCCCGAACTCATCCGGTTGGTTCAACAAGACCAATTTGCAAGACTACCCTCTAAAAACCCAACCGTTCACATCACTAAGTTCCTACAGTTGTGCAACACGATCAGGGTACAAAATATCCCACATGAGGTAATCTATTTGCAATTTTTTCCATTTTCTCTTTGCAACAAGGCAAGCAAGTAGTTCTATTCTATGTTGCTCGATACTTTCAACACATGGGACGAGCTCTCCACTGCTTTTATGAAAAATTCTTTCCACCTAATAAAACTAAGAAAATTAGAGATGAGATCAATCAGTTTGTCTAAAAAGACGAGGAAACCCTATATGATGCGTGGGAGAGAATGAAAGATCTACAGCGCAAGTGTCCACATGATGGCATCTCGCAGGGTGATATTATTGAACACTTTTTCAATAGACTTGATCGACCTAGCCGAAGTGCCGTTAATTCAACCGCTGGTGGCTGATTCATGTGACTCACTAACGAGGAGGCTCTCGAGCTTCTCGATGACTCAGCGCTTTATTATTCTGAATATGGCGACGTCCGAGGACCCTCTCGGCAAGGTAATGTATATGATATCGAGTACCTAAATTCTCTTCATGCCAAAATTGATCAAATTTTATAGCAAATGAAACAGGAACACGTGACTATCCATCTATTCATTCCTAAGTATTCTAAGAACCAATAAACAATACAGTTTAGAATTTAATTCATCCTGACTATCCATCTAATAGAGGTTTAGCTCAAAGACATGATCTTAACATCCAATAAATCCAAATAAAAAGTATCCATAAGGAAGAGAAAGAAAATTAGAAAGAATAATAAAAATTGTTTTTCGATAGTTTCCACCAACGGGACTTGAATTCCTTCATCAATCCTAGCTTTAATCTTGATTCTCTCTTCCTCTTGCACTGTAGTTCGTTCTCTCCTTCTCCTTTCTTTTTTCTCGCACACGAACCCCTAGGAACTATATATAGAGTCTCCTTTTGCTCACCTCACACACTGGACTATTCGCACACGGATGCATATTGGCACCTAGGCGCCCCTGGTTGGCGCTTAGGCGCCAACTCTGTGTGTGCTGAGTAGTTTAGACACATTGTGGAACCCTAGAGATTTTTGCATAGTGCTTAGGTGCCAATTCCTTGGAAGTGGTTTCTAACTTGTGGTTTTAGCCATGTTTTCACTTGAGTTGCATGTTAATGAAGTGGCGCCTAGGCGTCAACTCTCTGGACTACTCCTTCATGTTAGCTGTGTGTGCTGCAAATGATCAAAGCGTGTAAGGTGACACCTAGGTGCCATCCATCTACCTCTAGATGCCTCAACTGACATTCAACTCGTTCACTTTGCTGACGTACATCCCATCCTTCCTGCAAAAGATGGAAAAACTAAACAAATAAACTAAAAATGCCTAAATAATGCTAAAATTGCCTAAAAACCAATTAATGCTCCTAAAATGCAAAGCAGATGAAAATAAGCTAAAAGAGTGCAAACTAAGCCTAATCTCTTGAACTAGCAAGCAAATTAAGTCTGAAATGGGCCATCAACCACCCCATTTTTATCTTTTTCTAATGCTTTATTGAGGGTACTGAACATGTTTGAGTAATTCCTGTGAAATAATACCATTTCTAAACCTGTTAAAGTACTTGGTTAGCATTTATTTAGTTCTGTATTCATCATCTCAGTCTAAAAGATATGCTTGTTATTGAATTAGAACCTTGTATTCTAAAATTCTTTTTATACTTGGTTCAATCTGAATTGCCCATTCTTTCATGAATTTCATTCCAAATTAGAATTAATCACAGCCTTGCATATTTTCACAATCAGATGAATTAAAATGAAGACAACTTTCATTAACTGGAATGGAAATGCATGCAACATTAACTAAGGCATGAAAATTAAAATGCAAAACTAACCTATGATTGAGAATTATATAGCCCCCAAACTTGAGAGATGCATTGTCCTCAATTCATGATCCTAAAATGAACTAAAAATGAAAATACAATGAAAAGTAAAAAAAAAGAAATGAAAAACAAAAAGAAACACAAAACGAAAGGACTGGGACTCCCTTAAGAATCAGACTCTGTCTTGTCCTCGTCGTCCTTGTTGTCGGGTTGGGGCTGTGATGATTGCCCAAAACAAGCTCAGACCTCTAGTGGTGTCAGCAGAAAAGGTGGGAGGGTGGAGATATTGATCTAACGGTCCTCTGTGATCCGCCGTAGGTAAACCTCCATCGCCCGATCATGCTGCCATTGGTATCTGACTTGGGCGGCAACTAGATTCTCCAGGTTGGTTAGCCGCTCAGCTGAAGATAGCGGCTATGAAGATGGTCCTCCTGTGGGTGGAGCTGACCTGGGGCGTGTAGTGGCTATGCGAACCTGGGGCTAGGTGCAGTAGGATAGGTTGCCAATAATGGCCTGACAGTTCAAGACCTCCTCCGTTGGCTCCCATCTGACACCGGCCCGCTTGTAGAGCCCGATGATGAGGATGGGAAGAAATAGTTGCCCCGTGGTGCGGTTGACAGGCGCAAATCTAATGGTATATGAGCCTTTCGACGTCGATCGTCAGCCCACTGTAGATGGTGTATAACAGAAGGGCCTGTCCATCGTCACCTCACTGACGTGGGTTAATGGCATCATCCAAGCCGAGATGAAGTGGAAAATCATTCGCCCATCATACATCATCTCACTGCACTTGAAGGACGTCAGTTGTCCTCCCGTAGATTTCCAATCCGATGGCTTCTGGCAAAACGGTCTAGTGATGGATTTTGTATCTCGATCTTCGCCCTCCAGGAATGTCTCATAGTCGTCTGGGTGAGGAAAAGAGTCCAGCCCATAGTATGCGCTGATCACCTCTGCATGGAAGGGGACGATCTTGCCCCTAACTTTCACTTGCCCTTCTTCATGCTCCACTACATTGGCATAGAACTCCTTGACCACAGGAGTAATAACTACTGGGGGTTGCCTCACGAACTGCTGCCAGCCTCGAGTATGCAAGTTATGCAGTGGGGCATCAGAGAACTCATCTATCTTGATTCCTCTCTTTGGAATCAGATGTCTTTTCTAAAGTGCATCTATGTAGCGCTTGAAAGCCTTAGCGAACACAAATCTATTTGCATCGAAGTCGATGGGCTCCTGAACTTTCTTTCTCTTAGCAGATGATGAAGCCATGTTATCCCAAAGTAGTCTCAAATGGCTCTTGCTAACCAAATTCCAACACAACCAAGACATTCAATAAACCAATAAACAACCAAGCAATTCAGCAATCTAACAAGTAGTTCAACACGTCTATAAGCCCAACTCCAGAATGCGCCTGATACAATCACTATGCAACCAATACCAAATAGACACCAACCAATTCCAAGCTAACCAAAGAACTATCCACCCAAATCAATCTCCAATCTGCAGATCAATCCACAAAAACCCACCAGTCCAATCGAATTTTTCACTCAAGCAATCACCAAACACTTCATAGCAATGAAAAGGCACCACAAATGGAGAAATTGTTACCCACAAAGCTTCCCACCTGAAATTCTGAAGAAGCCTTACTTTTGCACTAGCTCCAAGGTTTGGGGATAGCGGCGCCTAGGCGCCGATTTGATGTTAGTCATTTCCAGCACCACAGTGAATAAAAGATGATGATGGGGTTCAAATTAGTGCCCAAATCAAAGGGAAAGTGATGGAAACTTCAATGTGGGTGTTAGGCCTAAGATTTAGTGAAGAAAAATTGGATTTCAGGATGAATTTGAGTGAATCCAAACAAAACGGAAAAGAAGGGAATGAAGTGGATGGAGTGGGAAGATGATTCTTTGATAGAATGCAGCTTAATTTGAGTTGAAATGACTTGAAATCACTTTGACAAGAATTGGAAATGAGAGGGGAGAAAGAAACGGCACTAGGGCATGAGGGTTAGGGTTTAAACCCTAACCTGAAGCTTTATAGGTCGTCGGGGTCGTGTTGTCCACGACCCGGCCCTGGGGCACCAGAACATGGTGTCAGGGTACCCCTCTTTGGTGCCTAGGCGCCATTTTTTTAAATAAACAAAAAGAATAATAAAATAATAAAAAAATAATTGCAATTCAAACTAGAACCAAACAATGGGTTGCCTCCCATTCAGTGCTAAGCGTAACGTCCTCAGCATAACATTTCTGCTATTTAGTCCTTTTTCAATTTCAACACCTCGAACTCTTAGTCAATAGGGCTGCAACCTGGAAGTATTGAACTGCTCTTAGCCCATCATTTCGTAAAGTTGTGCCAAATTTGATTTTTTGGCCGATTAGATAAGGGTATTTTGACATGAAAATTTTTAGTTTTATCAAATGCAAACTCCCCTATTCCTTTATTGGCTTTAATATCCCTGTCTTGACTTCCCAATGGCTCAGTTATTTGTTTAGGCCTGATATAACCAGCGAGTCAATCTTCAACCTCGACTGATAATTTATGGCCCCTATTCGTAATCTCCTCTTGGTCTTCCACAAAACTATCTTGAGGCCTCTTGTTAACCTCTGAATTGCCCATATCAACCCTCAAGCAATCCTCTGGGTTAGTCGGGCTGTGTATGGGCTTGACCACTTTGAATGTGACCTTTTCATTCTGCACCTACATGGTTAATTCTCTGGCTCGTACATTAATTATCACGTTGCCCGTTGCTAGAAAAGGTCGATTGAGAATAATGGGTACATCTCGATCTTCTTCATAATCCAAGATAACAAAATCTGCTGGAAAAATGAATTTTTCCACCTTGACAAGGACATCCTCAATAATACCTTCCAGGTATGTAATGGATCGATCCGCCAGTTCTAGCGTCACGGTGGTAGGTCAAGCTTCCCCGAGGCCCAACTTTCTGAAAATGGACTTAGGCATGAGATTAATGTTGACTCCCAAGTCGCATAATGCTCTCTCGAAATACTGGTTGCCAATTGTACACAGGATTGTGAAACTCCTTGGGTCCTTGAGTTTAAGAGGTAGCTTTCTCTACACCCTTGCATTGATTTCCTCTATTAGCACCACTTCTCGAATTCCATCAATCACCTTTTCTTTGATAGCATGTCTTTCATGAATTTGGCATAGCTTGACATTTGTTCTAGGGCTTTGACGAGAGGTATATTAATGTGCAGCTACTTCAGTACCTCGAGAAATTTCTTGAACTGAGCCTCCTTTTTAGATTTTTCGAATAGCTAAGGAAATGGATGAGGCGACCTTGGATTCATGGAGATTTCAGCATCTGTTTGATTCTAAGTTGCAGCTGGTTCCTTTGTCTCCTGTGATTGTTGAATTAGAGGGTTAGTGGGTTCAGTCACCAACTCTAGTGGAGTTGGGTCTAGTAACTACTTTCGATTACGCCATATGACTACTTGGACTTGTTCTTTGCCTTTGCCTTTTGGGTTTTGCTCGGTGTCACTCGGTAACGATCCTCGTGGTTGGTTGTTTAGGGCTGAGGCCGGTTGGCCTATTTGATCTTCCAAGTTCTTATTCGTCATGATTTAGAATTTTGCATAAAGTGCATGAAGAGATTTTCCAGATCCGATTTCTTTTCTTCTCGCAGTGGTGGAGTGAACTGCATTGGTCTTATGGGCTGTTGCTGCAACTGCTGCTATGGGAATCCAGGTGGCTGATCCGGTCTCATCTAATTTTTCCATGAGAATTTAGGATGATTTCTCTAACCTGGGTTGTAGTTATTTCCATATTGATTAGCTAGGTTTCTCTGGAAATTTCCCACATAATTAATGGACTTCGGGTTGGAGGCACATTCATCATTGGGATGGCCGAATTCACCACACCACGTGCATACGTCTGCTGCTGTTGACTACTATGGTGTTGACATCCCTAATGCTCTGACATTGGCTGGCCTGGACAAGTTCCGAATTTGCCGAGACAAAGCATCAATGTGGGCCTTTATTGATGAAACCACGTCCAATTGGAGTAAACCTGCACCTCTGCTTCTGTCTAATGGCAATTGATAAGCGTTGACCACCATGTTTTCAAGCAGGGCATATCATTCCCGATAGCTTTTTCGTAGCAGAGATCCATTCGATGAAGAATCCACCATGTGACGGGTGAAATCCTAGAGACTGTTATCGAAAATTTGAATTTGTACCTATGGCTGAATTCAATGATGCAGGCACTTTCGGAGCAGGTCTTTGAAACGATCCCATGCCTCTGATAGGGTTTCCTCGCCATGTTGCTTGAACAAGACTATATCCATTCTCATCTTGGCTAACTTGGCTGGCGAAAAGTATTTTCTAAGAATTTCTGGGCCAAGTCATTCTATGTGTTGACGGAGTTAGGTGGCAAAAAATCTAGCCACTCGAAAGCTCGATCACACAGAGAAAATGAAAATGTTCGAAGTCGCATTGCTTCATCAAAGACTCTGTTCTGCTTGAAAGTGTTCATAATTTATAGAAAATTCTGCAGATGACGGTGTGGGTCTTCACATGCAAGACCTCCAAACTGCTGATAGATTGGATCATCTGGAAAATCACCGGTTTGATTTCAAAATTGTTGGAGTCGATTGGAGGAGGTGCAATGCTAGTCTGAATAGCATTTTGGCCAAGCGCAATCAGATCCCAAATTGGCTAGTCCAAATCATCTTAAGGTGGACGATTTGGGATCTTGATCCTCTAGTTTTTCGACTGGTTTGCATGGATATTATCTCCTTAGTTCTTGATATGCTCCATCGTATGCTGTTGGTTTCTAGCCTCCTTGCTCTTTCGGCGCCTCTCAAATAGGTTCTTTCGAGTTCTAGATCAAAAGGGATGACAGTTTCCTTTCTGGCTCTGCCTCGGCACATGCAATATGAGATAACTCTACAAAAGCTAATGAATTTGAACTAGCAAAAAGAAAAAGAAAAGAAATTCTAATCTAAAAGAAATAATGGAATGAAGATGTTCTACCAAATTATACAAAAAAACAATAAAACTAAATATAATTGGTTAAACAATTCCCTAGCAATGGCGCCAAAAACTTGACAAGTTGCGTATATGTCTATTAAATTACTCGCTATTTAAGCAAGTCTATGTGCCGAGTCAAGTAATAAAGAGTGAGTAGAGTATCATTCCCACGAGGAATTGTTAACCAGAATTATTATTTAGCTTAACTACTTTCAAAGGTTATGAAATTTTAGTTTTGTGAATTAACTAAGCTAACAATTGTGAAAAAGAAATCAGAGTAGAGATCACAAGACTACTGGATACTAAAAGCGAGTTTACTAATTAGGGATGACAGATGGATAGATCGAAATTCTTGAATCTAAAATATATTGCTCTAGTTTCTGTTAAGCGGATTGCATATGAATTTCCTAGCCCAAGTTCATGTATCTTCATATATGTCTTCTAACAGTATATAAAGCTAATTACACCCTATTTAAGTGATATGTTCCCACGTTATTAAATAAAGTGAAATTGATAAGTTCATAACTTGTATAATAACTACACAGGGTTTAACGGTATATTCCTATCCGTTAAACAACTCTCCTTACACAAAGGTTGAAACCCGTGCCTTGCATGTGGATCTGGCAAATATCTCCCTTTTCCAAAGGTACATAGAGCAATTAAATCATATTATAAGGTAGCTAATCTTGTAAAAGCATTAAACTCACACATGCAAAGGTAAATTACATGCAATCATATATATAAGCTTAAATATTGATTCCTAAATATTTTAAGAAACAAGAAAAATACAGTTTAGAATTCAATTCATCCTAAATATCCATCTAATGGAAGTTTAGCTCAAAGACATGATGTTAACATCCAAATAAAAAGTATCCATAAGGAAGAGAAAGAAAATTGGAAAAAATAAGGAAAACTATTTTCCGGTAGTTTCCACCAACGGGAATTGAATTCCTTCATCAATCCTAGCTTTAATCTTGATTCCTGCTTTCTTTTGCACTGTAGTTCGTTCTCCCCTTCTCCTTTCTTCTTTCTCGCATGTGAACCCTTAGGAACTATATATAGAGTCTCCTTTCGCGCACCTTACACCCTGGAATATTCGCATATGGATGAGTGTTGACGCCTAGGTGGCAACTCTCTGTGTGCTGAGTAATTTAGACACATTCTAGAACCCTAGGGATTTTTACACTAGCACCTAGGTGCCAATTCCTTGGAAGTGATTTCTAACTTGTGGTTTCAGCCATGTTTTCTCTTGAGTTGCATGTTAATGAAGTGGCGCCTAGGCACCAATTCTCTAGACCGCTCCTTCATGTCAGCTGTGTGTGCTACAAATGATCAAGGCGTGCCTGGGCGCCAATGGGTGGCGCCCATTTGCCTCTGGATGCCTCAACTAGCATTCAACTCATTTACTCTGTTGGTCCCGAGTTAATGGCAATTATCCAAAAGGAGAGGGATGAATTGGGTATTTAAAAATTTAAACTTAGATAGAAACTTTACTCCAAATTTATCTAGTCTCCTTTATGAAGAAACAAATGGAAAGTAATATAGTGCAGAGAGCAGAAATAAAAATTAATACGCAAGATTTTTTAGTGGTTCGAGCAATCTTCTCTACTCCACTCTTCCAAGCTCACACCTCTTGTGACTTCAGTTCCACTATGTATTTCACAAATACAACTAGAGCCACTACTTTCTTCTAGATTCTAGCTCTAGGGGGCATCAACAATTCCCAGCACAAGTAGGTGACGAGTTACACTCCAATCACACACTACTTTGCTTACACTTGATCTTAGTTAATCAAACTAAATCAAGTTCAATACAACAATAAAATTGAAAGAGAGTTTCTACACATTACTGGTGTGTAGAAGCAGATTTGGCACAGAGAAGAATTTGTAAAGCAGTCTGAAAGATTCAACAAGTAGCCTTGGCAGTTTGAAAGTGAGATTCTTCTTCTAAATGTTGGCTTGATCACTTAATACTCTTAGAGATGGGAGTTATGCACAATTAATGAAGTTTCAGCTACCCTCCTCGTTCATATTGAATGCCTTATACAATTTGTGAGGGAATTCGAACGTTTGGAAGTAGGTGGTACACATTTAATGCGCCAACGTTTGAAAAATTTCCGACCATTGCAACCCGAGTCGTAGGTGGAGTCGACTTCGGGTGCGACTTTGGCTCTCCGCAACTTCTTCAAGTTCCAGTTTGAGTCGACTTGGTCCTCAACATGACCCAAGTCGCAAGTGAAGTCGACTTCGAGTGCGACTTCACTTCCTCAGCTTGCTTGATGAACTTGAAATACTTTGGAATGCCTTGCTTGCTTGAATTTCTTCATGTTTGATTGTTATTCTACCATTTTGTATTATTTAAGACTCATTTATGATTCTTCTATCTTGAAACACTTGATTCCATATCTTGGGTCTTGCATCTTGGAATGTATAGAAGATGTTCGAGTATGGGTTTATGATTGAACATGATGAATTCATGCAACCCTTCTTGCTTTGGTCTTCATTTTATCCTTCATTTGATCCAAGTCGATTATCGTCACTTGAATATAACACTGAATCATCTTGATCTGCAAGTTCCACACTGAAGTTGAAGCTGGAGTCAACTTAGTCTGTGACTTCAGTATCTCTCGTCCTCATTTTCAACTCTGGAAGGAGATGATGCCTCGAAGTCGCAACTAAAGTCGATTTTGTCTATGACTTCACCCTAAGTCTCAAGTGGAGTTGACTTAGGATGTGACTTCGGCAGCCCTCATTCTTGATTTCAACTCTGGAAGGAAATGACATTTGGAAGTCACTGCTTGTGGCGCCCCGACCCAGGGTGCCTAGAAGCCTTACTCCGGGATCTTTATCGATTGGTAAACGTGACTCAGGATT
>JAXCLR010000063.1:13513755-13530837 GCA_035584095.1 Annona squamosa | reverse complement strand
GTGTTCTATCTTCTTTTACTGCTTCATTTTTAAATTGCTCTCCATCTGCTTTAAAAAGGGGATTAATCTTTCAAGGGTTAAGACTTTTGATTTACCAAAGTTTTTTTTTTAAAAGAAGCCAATTCACCCCTCCCCTCTTGGGTTTAGCCATCAACTCGGGACCAACAAAAGCATCTTCCGATTCTAGGAGAGAAAGTTGCACAACAAGCTAACCATTTAAATGAGAACTTTGATAAACCTCCTATTCAACCATGCATGGACTATATGAATTTTTCCGAGAATTACGATGAAATTATCTCGACTAATAAAGATCAAATAAAGAATGAGATGCATGCAGAAGAACAAGTACAAATTCCAAACCATCCTTATCACGAAGGCGTTCTGAATGATGAGAACCAAGAGTAGAATGAGGTGCAAGATTATAATATAGAGCAATTCCAAAATCAATTAAATTTCGAGTAGAAGCGAGATAAAAGCAGTGAGGAAGAGATGATAATCAACCCATTCGAAGAAATAGAAAAAGAGAAGTTATCAATAGCATTCAAGCCATATTAGTCATCATTTATTTTTCCACAAAGAGCCACTGAATATTGCATAAATTCTAAAGAGATGCATATTGCTTATATAACTTTAGAAAAATTTCTCTCTCATCTTATCTAAATCTATTTTTAGACAACAATAATATCTATGATTTTGCAGGAAACCACAACAAGATGATGCTATAGGAGTTTTTGGATATCACATCCAATGATAGTCCAAATCTCACAAGTACTGGGGATGAAATACAATAGCTATTTGAGAAAGACACACATGAACTTGTATTTAAAAGATTGGGTATTGGTTGACACAATTCCAACCAATCAGGCCAAAGACGTTAAACTTAGCGCTGCTTGTCAGGCAACCCAAGGTTTAGTTAAGGGAGTATCAATTTTTTTCCTAGTATTTTTATTTTTATTTTTTTGAATTTTGATACTTTTTAATTTCAAGCTTTATTCTTTGTAGAGCATACATGGTAGGAAGCACCGTGGGAAGGAGAATTGATTCAATTCGCCAAAATAAGGAAATTAACATCTCACATTGTTTACAACTACTCCCTTAATTTTGATATATCTTTTGAATTGAATACTTTGCATTGAGGACAATGTCAGTTGCAAGCGTGGGGGTGAATGCATTGCATAATCTTTTTGATTACCCATTTGATTAAAAGAATACTGTGTTGATTGAATATTCTGTTAAATTTTTCATAGTTTTTTGAATTTTTGCTAAATTTTATTGAAAATGCTCAAGAGTGTTGACTTTGGATTGATTTAAATCCCACTTCAAACTCTCGTTTCCTTAAGTAGACCATGTTTAGAATTTTTAATACTTTGAGTTAGGTAAATAATTGAATCTTATTGAGATGTTAAGTTTGTTTTTGAGCATGTATTTATTAAAAATACCCATATTTTTGTCATTAATCACTTGATAAATCTGATATACTCAAGCACTAACTTGGCTTTCTTTTAATCTTTAACTAATTCTCTCTAATTTGTTAAAATTGGGTCCAATGAACATAATTGATGAATCAAATGAGGTAGTTTTTCTCATGTACATGAAAATCTCATTCTAGTTGAAGGATTTCTAATGCTAAATACTCACTTAACTTGTTTGTGGAATATGATTAACATATTTGTTTGTTTGATGAGCATATTTTTGAGAGTGTTACTGTTGATTATCCCTTTCAGCTTGAAATTTCTTTCTAAACATTAATTCTCACCTTTTGAATTGAATGGACTTTAAATTTGAATTTGAAGCGAAAAAGAATGATAGGAATGTGGTCAACCACATAGCTAGTGCATTAATGAAAATGACTTCCTAGATACCCAGAAATATAGTGAGGAGATTTGTTTGTGAAATTTTTTTTCTAGATACCTTAAAATATGATGAGGAGAATTATTGCTAGACTTGGTTTTAAAAAAATTCAAAAAAAAGTATATTAAACTAAGGGTGAGAGTTGTCTTAAAAAAGGCACTAAGTGTGAGGGGTAACACTACTTCTTGTTGTAAAATGAGGCTCAAATCAATGTGAAAATAGTTCAATTTTTAAAATTTTATTTCTTGTGCTAAACCTAATCATTGTCCCATCATGTCCTTATGATCCATAAATTGGTTGATTGAGTTGGTAGAGAAAATTTGAATGTAAGACTTTGAGGAGATGTATATGAGGTAATTTGAATGATATTTTTCTGCATCACTACCATCACTTGAATTTTTGAATGTTTGTATTAAATAACCATATAAAAGGGAAGGATATTTGATAACTGGAAATTTATATTGCTGGAATTTAGAACTCTTATTGATTGAAAGTAGAAATGGTAACAAGGTGTACAGTATTAATATAATGAAAATGGATTTTTAATTGAGATTTTGACAATTGCTCTGTTTTAAAGTCTTTTATTCAACATCCTCACTGGTTTTAATAATCATTTAGCTTTGGTTCTTTCTCAAAGTTCTTGAAAGGCTAAATCTTGAAGTTCTGTGATTTGATTATTTGTATTTGTTTGAGAGCAAGCAAATGTTCAATTGTGGGGTATTTGTTGAGTCACATTTATATTATTAATTTTGATTATTAATTAAGAAGAATTTAAGTATTTAAGATACTTTAAATCATATTTTGATTGATTTAACTTTACAAAGTATAAAACGCTCACAATTAGCTGATTTGTGTAAAGCAGGAGGAATATGTGCAATTTTAATATACAACATTGACAAATTGTTAAGCGTTGATGAAAGTCGAAGTAAGTTACAAATTCAAGACTCAAATTTGAAGCAAAACTGCAATTCAAGCAAGACACTATTCACACGTAGTTACTATTCACGTGTGGTACTGTTCATGTGCAACCGTTCATGTGTGGACTGGTCATGCGCAACCGTTCATACACTCACTATTTGTGCACTATTCATGCATACTATTCACCTCTATATAAATACTTGTGATGAATGTCCTAGGGCATCTGGGAATGTCCTAGGAGCTTGGGTTGAGGTTCGAAGAGTGAGAAAAGGCGCAAAGAATGAGGTAAGAGGAGAGGTGGCGAGTTGCTGGAAGCAATCAAAACACCATCGGAGCTTCCAATTAGTAAGTTATCCTTTTCTTCTTCTATTTTGATTTAGTTGTCTTCTTTGTAATGGACTTTGAATACAATATTATTTTATGTTTGATTTTTATTATAAATATGCTAGATTAAACTCTTTATCTAGGATTTAGGATATAACATACGTATAATGTAGCGAATATTATAGTTTGATTTATTTTTGACTGATATTGTGTGTTAATTTAATGCTTGCTTAGTGCGAAGGCCTGCACTTTGGCAATGATTCCCATATATTAGGTAATAAAATTAAAAGGTGAAAGTCTAATATACGAAAATTAAGATATTAAACTTGAAAATCTAAGATCATGAGAATAGATATGATGATCTTGAGGAATTCAATAAACTTTCATAGAACTTAATAGATTCTGATTAACTTAATCCCATGAGAATAGGTGGTTAAGAAGATTAAAGTATGCCTTGTAGGTTTCGAAAGAAGGTATAAAGATTATTTTGGGATAGTTCTCCTTTAATACATAATTTCTGGATTAAACAAACACTCTATGTATTCGTTGTAGAAGACATATACGAAATCCTAGATTCTAAGTGCTTTCAATCTTGTGATTTCTAATCCCTGTTCTACGTTTTACGGATCATGTGTGCAATCTACCAAATTCATTCTTTGATCTCTCTTTGTGCTTTTGCCCCTTTTCTTTTATTAGTTCCATACGGGCTTAACATTTTCCTTTTGCTTTTTTAGGGACTGTTGTTGTAATGCTCGTGATTTTACAATATACATTAGTCTATGCTATAAATTAATAAGTATATTTTTGCGCTAAATAAATTAAATTAACTAAGTTAAGTATAATTATCTAGAAACCCAGAATTTTTAATATTGTAAGCCTAAACACGTGTCATATATAAGTGGAAAATTTATGGAAACAAAAGCAGCGAAATTGAAAATAAATTAATGGCTTGAAATTATAAAGAAGGAAAAGAGATAATCATTAAATAAATAATGGTGAGTTAAACTTCCTTTATTAAATGGAATAATAAAAATTATGTTAATTAATCTTAAATGAATTAATTCCAGTTAAAGGACCGTACTTCAATAATTTAATCGATTTAAATTATTTATAATGATAAATAGCCCTAATTTAATGGCTTAGATGCATACTATGGGTTTAAATTATAAAATTTGAAATTTCATGACATATGACATGTAAACATATATGGGTATATATGTATAAATCACATGAGATGTAATGAAATGTATGTATGTGTGGACTACTGAATGGGGATCATAAAAAAAGGGGCAACCCCTTTCTTGATCGTGGCAGGGAGAGGAGAGGAGAGAAAGGGGAAGAGAAGAATGAGAGAAGAAAAAGGGAGAAGAGAAGAAGAGGGAAGAGGGAGAGGAGCTGGACCAGATGATCATTTTGGCCACCCATGTCACTAACCTCGTCATTCCTTCCATCACCGGCGACCGGAGGAAATAAGGGAATGGACTTTTTTAATGGGGTTTTGGATTTTTGCACTAAATGGTGTTAAAATTGTAGGGTTTTGTTATATCTATGTTAATCTATTAGAATAGAATGAGAAATCATGGAATAAAAGAGCATTGGATTTAATAGTGATTGGGGTATATTAGGATTTTGAATTTCAATTTATGTGGTATATTAAGCATGTAAATCATTTATGGATTATAAATCTTGGGTTTTATGTCTAAAATCATGTGTTTATAAACGAATTTGAGCTTACATCTAACCTTAGAAGATGGACAAGTAGAGAAAACATGAATTGGGCATAGGGCTTTTGCTTTTATCATACCTTAGATGATTTGGAGATGACCTTTGTATTGATTTTCATGTTAAAATTTTATAAAAACAATAGGAACATGAAATATACGCAACCTTAAATTGCTAAAGCGGGGATGTGGAGTAAGCATTGGAATTTCATGGAATATTCATGGGATCGTGAAAAAAAATTAAAATGAGAGTTTGAAGTAGTAATCATTTAAAAATCCTGTTATCATGTTGAATTGGCAAAACTCAATTCATGCCATAAATGCATATGACACACATGTGAATGAAACTCATGCATGGAAAGTGAATGAAGGAGGCTTTGTCAAGGTTGGAAGAGGACAAGTTGCCACCCTTGATGTAGCCAAGTTAGTGCACTTAGCACCTTTTAATAGAAAAGGTTTTTACGGGTGGATGATCACTTAATGAGTGTCATCTATCAAATGGAAATAATGTCATTAAATAATGCATGTAAGTGCATTCAATACATTATCAAACATGCATAACGTGAATATAAGAATTTTATAATTTTAGTTGATGCCTTGGGTTCTGGAAATTATATGTATTTCTAAATGCTTGCTTATTAAGTATTTTATACCCATTATTTTCAATTAACTAGTGAGTTCAAATAATGTAGATTTGATAGAAGACATTTTTTGGAATTTGGGACTTAAGACATTTTTTGAACACTTACAACAAACCCAAAGACGATAAAATAAAAAAGAAAGAAATAACATAATAAAAGTTGATCATAAGAACACAGAACGAGGAATTAAAAGTCAATAAATGAGTGCACCTAAGATCTAGGGTTTCACATGCGACATCTGTAGTAAAGAAAATGTGTGCTTATTTAATCTAGATTTATGTGTGAAGAACAAATCTTCAATTATCTTTGCACATTCTCTCCAAATTTGCAATGTATAACCCCAATATTTCTTAGCCATATATTCTCATGGAGTTAAGTTGATTAGAATTCAAGAAGTTCTATGGTTGTTTATAGAATTTCTCAAGGTTATCATGCTTATTCTCGTAGTGTTAGAATTCCATGTTTAATATCTTGTTTGTCATACATTAGACTTCCACCTCTCGGTTCTTTCACTTAATATATGAAATCATGTCGAAGTGTGGTATCGTACACTTAACAAGCGTTGAGAGCATAAGCTATCAAATTGACAAAAAAAAATTTAATAATCAAAATAGAATATCTGCTACATAGTACGCAGCTTCCTCAAGTTTATCATGTCTCGACCACTTTAAGTAACTTGCTGTCTCGATTATTTCCTCATGCTCTTCGCTTTCTCTTGCTTCTAACCTCAAATCCTTGATTAAAAAATTTCTAAGATGCCTTATGACGTTCTCCACAAGTGGTTATATAGAATAACGGGAGTACTTGCACATAATCATTGAATTGCACATTGATTTCAGCGCATGAATAGTAACACATAGTGACTTGCATAGTGCATGAACATTTAGTAAACAATGCATAAATGTTCGCAATCTCAATGCAAGTGCATAGATCGTAAATTGTAGTATATAAATTATCAATCCACAGGGAATTCGGAACTTAAAACCTTATTTTTAAAACTTTTCTATCAAATATGAAGAGAATAAAGTGAAATAGAAGAAATAGAAAAGTAGATATAGAAAATAAATTTAGAGCATACAATTAAAAAATAGAAATTAGATATGCTAGTATCTAGGGTGTAGGGTTTCATATATTTTGCAACAACTAGTGAAATAATTATTTAATCCGAATATTATTTATTAAAGGAGAACAAGCCCTACTTTATGTTTGCACATTCTCTTTAAACCTACAAGGCATACCCTAATTTTTCTAACAATCTATTATCATGGGATTAAGTTAATTAAAACTCATCAGGTTCTGTAGCTTGCTCATGAAATTCCTCAAGGCCATCATGCTTATCCTCATGATTTTAGATTTTTAAGTTTATCTTAATTATCGTATATTAGTTTTCCACATCTCAGTTCCATCACTTAATATATGGGATCATGCCAAAGTACGGACTCATATATAAAGCAAACATTAAAATTACAAGATATTAAATTAATAATAATATCCATCCGAAATAAATTAAATCCATACATCAAACTGCATTATACGCATGCTACATCCTAAACCCCAACTTTAGGGCTTAGTTGAGTATGTTTAACTCTAAAATAAAATTTAATTTAAATTCATCCTAAGCACAATAACTAAAATTAAAAAGGAAAAAAAAAGGAAAAAATCTTATTAGTTAGAAGGCCTAATGGTGTGTCGACTGCTCTACACAACTCGCCAATTCACCTCTTGCATCGGGCTCTCTACCTTATCTTCACACCTTGCTCTCTCTCTCAAATTGCTCTCCTATTTTGTGTGTTCCTCAGCAGGTCGTGCAGCCACTTATTTATAGGTCCAACATAGAGACGTACCCGTCCATCTTGCGCACTTCGTTCTTCAAATCTGAATTGCGTAAAAGAAAGCTTGGAGAGTTGCAGGTCTTAATAGAATTTTCTGGACGAACATCAGGACAGGCAGATGGAGATTTGTCCGTGGTCCACGTCAATGGACGGTGCAAGATTCGGATTGTGCGGAGGAAATCTTGGTTTTTAGGTTGCACATATGAATTTCTGGATGGATGGGCGGTGATTATCGGACCTTCGAAGTTGAAAATATTCTAGATGTTTAAACTAATTAAAACGAATGGCTGAGATCAAGTTTGTGCGGTCTGCATTTAATCATAGATTTGCGAATCTGATGGACGACTAAAATTGTCTTGGCGGTGCATTGCAATTAATTGGAAGGTTGGATGCTTGAGTTAGACGACCAATCTAGAATGGACGGCAATGATAGACTACTGAAAATTTTTGGGTGGTGATGAAAAGGATGGACGGCTCAGATGGGCTATGCTTAATGCTGGTCGTGTGATCTGCCTGGTGGGCCTTACTTGGTTGGAGGACTAGCTGAAGGACGACTGGATTGGCTTTACGGACCGTTGGACAGCTTGGATGCTGCATTGCATGGATTATTGGACGCTTAGATCATGCGTGCGACCCACTGCTTGGGCAGTGGAAATTAAAATTGAATGGATGATTTTGATTTAATATGGACGGTTTGGAGGAAGTGGACAGATGGGCGACGTAGATCTGGTTGATGGATTTATTTGATAACCCTGACCATTAATTTGGGTTGAACGGTTGGACAGCTTGATGGGTGCTAGACGTGATGGGTTGCTGAATTTAATTTCTGGAGATTGTATCATTTCTGGACGGCTGGAATTTTTTATCTAGGTCGTGGACAACTTGATCTCGCTAGCTTTTTTAGACGGTCCAGATTGTTTCTGAATTTATTTGCACGTGGGGCCCACTGCTTGGATAGCTTGTTAATCTGCATAAAAATATTTGAATAATTAATTCATGATAATAAAAAGTTGGTAAACGTATTAAAATTTTTTTGAAACTTAATTATTGCACAAATTCATATCAAACATAGTTTATTTAATGATAACAAAATAAAAATTAACTTCAAACCAAAAGATGATAAAATTATTTAAATCACTGGAAATAATTACCAACCATTATTTAAATGTTGTAAATACACATTCTAAAATAAAATTACATTATACTCAGAATAGTTACCAACCAAATTATTATAAAATGCTCATAAAATATGTTATTAATTTTGTATTATCAAATACCCTTACAATCGAACTTTTGTTTGTCCTCAAACAAATATAAAGGAATTTAAGTAGATCGCAAAATTTCAAAACTCTGAACAAATAGTAAATGTGATTGTGGGAATTTGCAAGAGTTTTTGAACTCTTAACTTTTAGATATCCTCCACTTTTTATTTGGTTGTTCAATACACATGTTTAGCAATTTAAGTAATGATATTAATGCTGAAAAATATCAATCAAATAACCTTATATACATCTACTCAAACTCTTACATCTAAATTTCCTTTACCAACTCAATCAACCGATTCATACGATCATAAGAACTTGGTGGGATAACGGTTAAATTTATCACAAGAAATAAGATTAAATTTCAAAAATTGAACTATCTCTACATCGATTTGAGCTTCAATTTGCAATAGGAAGTATTGTCACCTCCACACTTAGTGTTTTCGTTCCCTTTTTTTTAAAAACTTGTTCTTACTCTTGATTTAGCAATTGTTTTTTTTTTTGAAAATTTCTTTAAACCAAGTCTGACAATAATTTTCTTCACCATATTTTAAGATATCTAGTGAACTCTTCTTTTTTTGCACAAACAACTCTCTACGCTATATTTCTATGTATATAGAGAGTCATTTTCATTATGTGCACAAACCAAGTGGTTAGACCTTATTCCCGTTAGTCTTTTCAACTCAAAATTTGGATTTAAAGTTGGTTCAATTAAGTAGGAATTGAAGTTTAAAAAAGAAAAATTTTAAATCCAGGCTCAATATGAGTAAACAACTGTTATACTCTTAAAGATAGGCTCATGAGAAAAAAGGCCTTAATCATATCCATAAATAGGAAAAATTGAGTTTTGGATTGGAAAATTCTTCAACCAGAACAAGATTTCCATGTATATGGGAAAGACTACTTTAACTAATTGTGTATTAGAAATAACCTTTGACAAACTAGAGAAAATTTCTCAGACTTTGAAAGAAAATAGAGTTGGTTCCTTAAGATATCAGTTTTGTTAAGTAGTTTGGGATAAAAATCCAAGTATTTTTAACAAGTACATGTTCAAAAATAAATTTAACATCTCACTCGTGTTTAATTAATTGCCTAACTTAAATAGTTTTAAATTGTATGGATTGCTTTAAATTAATGAAATGCATTCGCCCCATGCTTGAAATTAACATTTTCCTCAATGAAGGTAAATCAAAATTTAATAAGTAATTTGAAAAAATGTGAGATGTTAACTTCCTTATTGTGGCGAATTGAACTGAATTTCCATTCCATGATACTTATATTCCAAGTAAGCTATGTGAAATAACTAATAAACCTTCTAATTAAAAAGTATTAAAATTTCTAAAACAAAAGAAATTAAAAGAAATAGAAAACTAAAACTTCTTAGAAAGAAAAAGAAAAAAGTTTGGGTTGCCTCTCAAAAAGTGCTTGGTTTAAAGTCCTCAGCCCGACTTTTAATTCTTAGTTGGGTGGTATGATTTAAGAGGAGTGGATGACTCCTTTTGAAATTTGGTCTCCTGCAAAATAAGGCCTAAGACACTGTCCATTGACTTTAAATGCTCCAGTGTTCTCGCTCCAAATTTCGATAGCTCCATGAGGAAGCACTTGTAGTGCCTTGAATGGTCCTGACCATCTCGACCTAAATTTACCTAGAAATAATTTAAAACAAGAGTTAAATAAAAAAATCAAGTCATTTGCTTTGATTACCTTCTTTTGAATGTGCTTGTCATGCCAAAAAAATTTTTTCCTTGTACATCATTGAATTTTTATAGGCATCAAGTTGAATCTCCTCAAGTTTATTAACTTGTAGTAGACGCTTTTCTCTTGCAAATGTTAGATCAAAATTAAAAATTTGATTGCCCAGTATGCTTTGCGCTCTATTCAACAGGCAAGTACCAAGATTTTTCATAGACAAGTCAGAAAGGTGTTGTTCCAATCGGTATCTTAAATGCAGTGCGGTATTACCAAAGAGAGCCACCAAGTTTCCTTCACCAGTGTCACAATGACTAGGATACCGTCTTCTCAAGTATGTGTTTAACCTCACAATTTGAAATTTCAGCCTAGTCACTCGTTTGTTAGTAGTATGGGGTGGTGATCTTATATTTGACCACATATTTCTCTAACGATTGCTCCATTGCTTGTTGCAGAAGTGGCTTCCTCCGTTGCTTATGATTGCTCATGGTACGTCGAATCTGATAAAGATGTTATGTTTTAAGAATTTGGTGACTACCCGTGAGTCATTTATTGGTGAAGTAATTGCCTCTACCCCATCTAATTATGTAATCGACCGTAAGGAATATGCATTGATTTTTGAATAAGGATGGAAATGGTCGCATCAAATCCATGCCCTAGATATTGAATGGTTCGACCTCAAGAATGTTTGTGAGTGACATCTCATTTCCCTTTGAGATATTTCCTTTTCTTTGGTGCATGTCACAGGTAAGTGTAAAAGATTAAACATCTTTGAACAAAGTAGGCCAAATGAATTGATTATAAGATTTTAGCTATTGTTTTGTTGGGACTCATATGTTTAGTAAAGAGGGGCAATGGTAAATAATGCTTTGGATTTCCTCTTTTAATAGACATCGACAAATTAAACCATTGTCGCAACTCTTGTAAAGGTATGGGGTCCTCCCAGATGTAGTATTTCACGTCTGCCATGAATCTCTTCTTTTGTTGATAGCTGAAATCGGGTAGAATGGCTTTGTAAATCAAGTAATTAACAATGTCTCCCTAATCGGGTATTGACGCTTCTTTGAGTGCAAGCAAGCACTCATCAGGAAAGTCCTTATTGATTTGCTCATCTTTTGTCAGCTCAGTTTCTTCAATTAGTGGTAGTCTAGATAGATGATTAGCTACCATATTCTCCACGCCTTTCTTGTCTCAAATTTTGAGGTTGAATTCTTATAATAACAGAATCCAGTGAATCAACCTCAGCTTAGCATCTTTTTTGGAGAGATAGTAGAGAATGGCTACATGGTCCAAGTAAACAATCACCTTTGACCCTACAAGATTGGAACTAAATTTATCAATAGCAAACACAACAACTACTAATTACTTCTCAGTGATTGCATAGTTGACTTGAGCATCATTTAGCATTTTGCTTGCATACTAGATCACCACTAGCTTGTCGTCCTTTTGTTGACCCAAAACTGCCCCAACTGCTTGGTCACTTGCATCACACATGATTCGAAATGATAGGCTCCAATCGGGTGGTTGTATAATTGGGGCAGTGGTCAAAGCTTCTTTTAACCTACAAAATGACTTTAGATAGTCATCAAAGAAATTAAATTTTACATCTTGATTTAGTAGCTTAGTCAATGACTTAACAATTTTAGAAAAATTTTTAACAAGACATCAGTAGAAACCGACATGTCACAGAAAACTTTAAATTCCTTTGACTAAATTAGATAGTGGTAGTTTTTTAATGACTTCAATTTTCTCTTGATGAACTTCTATGCCCCTGTTTGAAACTAAATGTCACAGAACAATTCCTTCATATACCATGAAATGACACTTTTCTCAATTCAAAACCAAGTTAGTTTTTCTGCATCTCTGTAAAACCTTATACAAGTTAGTCAAACAAGAGTCAAAAGTAGGGTCATAAGCAGGGAAATCATCCATGAATACTTCCATCATGTTCTCAATGTAATTAGAAAATATAGCCATCAGGCATCATTGAAAAGTAATAGGTGCATTACAAAGACCAAAGGGCATTTATCAATATGCAAAAGTGTTGTATTGACATGTGAAAGTCATTACATTTCGATCCTGAGGATGAATAGGAATATGAAAGTAGCCGGAGTACTCATCTAAATAGCAAAAGTAAGAGTGATTTGTAAGTCATTCAAGCATTTGACCAATGAAAGGCAAAAGAAAATAGTCCTTTCTGGTTATAATGTTTAGTTTGTGGTAATTAGTGCATATTCGCCAACCTGTGACTATCCTTGATGATATAAGTTCATTTTTATCATTTTTCGCGATAGTCATACCTCTTTTCTTGGGTACCACTTGTACTAGGCTTACCTAGCTGCTATCAAAAATTGGGTATATGATACTAGCATCAAGCAGTTTTAGAACTTCCTTTTTCACCACCTCCTTTATGTTCGAGTTTATACGCCTTTGAGGTTTGATGCTTATCTTGCAATGTGCTCCATAAGAATCATGTGCATTCATAGGGATGAGCTAATTCCAAGTAGATCATTAACATAATAGCCAAATTGCCTTCCTATGCTTCCTTAGTTTAGTTAAAAGTTCATCAGATTCATAATCAGAAAGACTAGTATTGATCATAACTGGATAAGTAGAATTTAGTCCAAGAAATGCATACCAGATGTTTTTAGGAAGTTGTTTGAGTTTTACCTTTAATGCTTCTTCATTTGACAGCATTGAATTTGGTGACTTGGCTTCTGTGTCCAGTTTCTCAAAAGATGGAGTGGTAGTGGATGAAATAGGAGGGCTTTTGTCCAAAAAGGCTATACAAGTAGAAAGTTCAGGAGCAGCATTTTCAATTGTTGCACCTTGAATGATATGTACCTCCATCGAGTTGCTTTTTTTTTTAAATTGTAGATTCTCGATGATGTCAACTTGTAAGCAATAGTTATTCGTTGATGGTTGCTTTGTGACTTTAGAAAAATTAAACTTCACTTTTTCATCTCCAACTGTTAGAGAGAGAGTTTACCATTCTTGAACACTATATTGGCTCCATTCGTGGCTAAGTAAGGTCGTCCAAGAATGATTAGAATTTGGTAGTCCTCCCCCATGTCGAGGACTACAAAGTTGATAGGGATGAACAATTTACTGACTTTCAAGAGTACGTCTTCAAGAATGATGACTGGGAATTTAATTGATCGATTAGCCAATTAGATTGACATAGAGGTTGGCTTGGATTACCCATGTTTAGTTTTTAACAGATGGACAGAGGGATCGGACTTATACTAGCTCCAAGATCGCATAGCACCTTGCTAATTTGGACATTCCTAAGAGCATAAGGAATAAATAAGCTTTCAGATCTTTAAGCTTTTCATATAGCTTGTTCTGTAAGATAGTGTAGAACTTCTCAATGAGTGCAATGGTTCCATACTCCTCGAGCTTTCTTTTGTTAGACAACATCTTCTTTAAAACTTTTGCATAGGCTGGCATCTGAGACAGCATATCGATGATTTAGCACATTAATTAATAAGTTCTTGAGAGCAGAGATGAACTTCTTGAACTGCTTATGAAGTTTAGTTAGTTGCTGCTTTTGTGGGAAGGGAAGAGGAGGTTGGTAAGGAGGTGGCATGACATATGGCTTCTCCACCACTATTTTGGATTATGGCTCCACTTCTTGCTTATGTACCTACTTGGCCTCCGTTTCAACATCAATTTGAGGTGGTTAAGGTGGGTCAAACTACCTTCCCCTCCATAAGGAAACTGTCTATGCTTGTTTATCTCAGTTTGGTTAGGGAGTTTGTCGTGGTCTCTTTGGGATGAGGTTGTGTGTGGCGCCCAACCCAAGTGTTACATATTTAGCCTTACTCCGGGACCATTATTGATTAGTAATGTGATTAGGATTATTGCCCTGTCATATGGCGGGATTTATTGGATATTCATCCATTTATACTTTACTCTTTAAGAGAGAATATTACTATACATATTCCATTTTTCATCATTTTGCCCATTTAAGCCATTATTAAATCTTGATATACACATGTTATATCATAGAAATCATATTTATTCATACATGACAAAGCATTCATCTAACACTTGTCCATAAAATTTTTTAAAAACAATGCACCATAAATCATAGTGTAAATGTCATACATTCATCAAAACAGTCATATATCCCATTATACAACCATTCATCCATAAAATCATACTCATGCATTTATTCACATTCTCCTTCTTCGTCGTTTAACTTGTGCCTTTGCCACGTCCTTCCTTTCACCTGTCTTAGAGTTTGGTAAACAAAACGTGAGTCGAAATTCAATAAGCAAGCTGTATGTTTTTCAGGCAATTCATTTTGCAGGTACATTTTTCATTTCATTTAAAACATTTTGGAAAGCAACATTATGCCTGATTCAAACCAAGTGCTTGTCGTTAAGAGCACTGTGATCACCAATTTAATTAAAATTTACCGAAACACATTAAAGCTACCACTATACGAGGGAGTGTAGAATAACGATGAGTTGGGTCGAATCCATAGAGAGGCTATATTATTTGGAATTATTTTAAGCAAAAATAAAAGAGAAAAGTAAAAGAGGATGTTAGAAGAGAAAGAAATTAGATAGAGAGAAGAAAGGAGAATTAGAGAGAGAGAGAAAGAAGAGAGAGAAAGCATATAAATAAGAGAGAGAAAGAGAAAAAAAGGAGAGGGAAAATTGCAATTAACTAAAATTAAATCTAAGTTAGGACAATAATTAAAAGACTACAGAAGTAAAATTTAATCTACGAGAACAGGAATGAAAATTGCATTAAACTTAATTTGAAAATTACAATGCATAAAACGATAAATCTAGGCTAAATATTACAAATCTAAAATTAACAACTACAAAGCATTAAAGAAAACTATAATTAACAGAAAATTTATTTACCTAAATTCTTGCTCGAAAACCACTTTCTTTGAAGTGCATTCCAAGCCCTTGGAATTTACCCACTTGGCAAAGGTCCCACCTAAATGGGCCCCACTTCAAGTGATGGGAGAGTGTTTTTGTCTCCTCGTTAAGGCAAGAAGGACCCTCCTTTTATGTTTGTGAGCACCCCCTCTTAAGCTTTGAGAATCCGATGTGGGATTCCATACTCGGACAACACTATAGTTTGTAGCTGCCATTTTGCAATTTGCCATTTTTTGTTATGGCCTGCCTATTTTGTATCTTCCTTCTTACGTTGTTCGCCTAATTCGAGAAATAAGATCGACAAAGCTGCCCAAACTTGCATCCATCTTCCTTCTTATATTCAGCAATAGAAAATCTACTCCAAGCTTCAACGAACCAACAACAAGAGAACCCAGCACTAGAAACATCTTGAAGCCGGTCGCAACTCAAATCATCGCCCAGGCAACACCGCTGCTGGCGGATGGTTGAAAGACAGTCACAGGTTGGTGGGATAGAGCTGCCAGTATTTGGAGGTGGTTCATTGCTTGCTGAAATAGGTGCAGCAGCTGCTTTGGCTTGGAGCGGGGTAGAGGAGGCGACCGGAGCTGGTGCTTGGATTTGGGTTCTGGTTTTTGGATATCTAGTTAGCTTCATGGTTGGCAATGGCGAGGAGATGGTGAGCAGAGGTAGGCACAACTAAAGCACATGGTTCCTCTGCTTAGATTTAGCAGCTCTGCTTCCATGAATGTTGCTGCCGATTGAAGCAGATGGGCGATGTGGTTAGGGTAGCTTCCTTGCTGGCCGTCAGTGAGGGAAGAAGACAAGATGCCAGGCGATTGAAAATGGAGAAAGGGAAAAAAAAGGTAGCAGCCTCAGATCGTCCGAATCAAAAAGGTGAAACAGCAACAGTAGGAACGATTGAAGAGGAGCACCGGCAATACCACAGCTCAATCGGAGGGAGTTGTGACCATCAGATTTGAGAGAAGAGCTGAGAGGTTCAAAAATGGCAGGCGATGCATTAAAGAGAATCGAAAATGGGGAGGCAAAATGCATTCGTGGGGACAATTTGTGAACAGGAAATGGTGGAAAGAAGGCATTGGGGAAGCTTTTGGGCGGCAGCTGCGGGTAGAAGCTTGGTTCGAAAATTAGAAAGGGTGGAAGCTTGGATTTGGAGAAGATGGAAGACGAGCTGCAATTTGAAGAAAAACGGTTGGACCAAATGATATATTTTGCACAGTAGCTGCTTGTTGTTGCTAATTGCCGATTGAAGAGGATCCACCTCAATGGTTGAAAGAGATGGCATTTTAATGGTTGCTTGAAAATTGGTGTTCGGTGAAGAGGAGAGAATAGGCAAAAATCGATGTTGTGCTCGAAGTTTTTGTGATTGAAAATTTGGATGGTTGATTGCAGCTTAGAGGTGATGGGAAGTGGCTGCGAACTGGTGCTTGGAGATTGAGGTTGGATGCCACGACTGATGGATTTGGATTGTTGGGGAAGAGAACGAGAGGGGTGACCGTGCTTGACTGCTGGGGGGATGATGGAGTACTAATCTCTGTGCTGGATGGTGCACGGTTGCCTATACTCATGCAACAAATGAAAACATGGATTTACATGCATAATTTCTGTTACAATAATTTTTAATAAGCTCTCAGAGATTTTTAATTTACTTTTTTAGCCCCATTTGAATTTATTTTATGAAATTTTATCTTAAAATATTATAATAGTTTTCTTTATAACCATATTTTAGGTTATATTTAAAATTATATGTATGCTTTTTCCAATTAGATGATTTTATAATTTTGCTCAAATTATATTAATACGCTAATACATACTTTAACATTAAAATTTTCTAGGGGATTGAGTCATAATTTTATATTTTCAAGAATTTTTGCAAAATGTCTCATTTTATAGCAAAATTAAAGATTCTATCAAAAATATGATTTTCATGAAATTCCACTTAAAAC
>JAXCLR010000063.1:13484289-13503127 GCA_035584095.1 Annona squamosa | reverse complement strand
GAAATCGCACATTCAAAGTAAATTCCCCATGAACCCTAACTGTTACGAACCCTATGCCTAATACCATGGAGTCGTCAAGCGCTACACATTCCCTCTAGCCTCACATTGTGTTTAACATAAAATTTCATCACAAAATCGAGAAGGGGCAATATCTACTTACCTTAACCATGATTTCTCCCGGAACAGCGACCCTAGATGTGGATTGCAAAGATTTGGAGCCTCAGAGCTTCCCGGATTAGGATCTATGACCTTCAAAGAAGTTGGTATAGTTTTCCTCAAGAGATCCACGGGTGGTTCTAATTGAGTGGAAGAGAAAGTAGAGGAGAAACGAAGAACCAGAAGAGCGCGGGCCGCTTATGTTACTTGAATCTATTGAGTCAGGTCGGGGCATGGGTTGGGTCCATTCGCAATTAGTAATTTAATTTTCCGCTCTTACAACTTAATAATTAAAAATTTCTCTGGGGGCGCTGCCCCCTTAACCCTCATGACCTGACCGGTTAGGTCGAACCCCGTACCTACTCTGCGAAGGAAAACAATAGTTATAGTGCTTAACAATGTCACACTAATCATACACATTTAAATTTATATTCAGTGTGCTAAGATCATAATTCATACATATATGCACTATATGTCCCCTAGATACCATATTCATATATGTTATACATCCATTACTATTATAAACTCCTAGTGGCATGTTCGTAAGTTATTTCATAAATAAAGAAGGGTTATAATGAAAATAAAATAAAATAAAATACCTGGTCCTTATAGAAAAACACTTGCATCTTTGGAATTTCTAGGAAATACCCATCCATGGACTAGATACATTGATGACCATGATTTATTCTTTATCAAATTGTTGATTGATTATCCTACAATTTATCCATCGCAAGATATAATCATTTTGAGATTCTCCTAATAGAGGGTGCATTACTTCGATTGTCTTTAGAGAAAATTTAGTATTATATTCATGAAATCTTTGGATAAACATATCAGCCAATTCTTCCCATGCACCAAATTCTTATTTAGGGAGTGAGGAAATCTAGAGGAAGGTGCAACTATCATGAGCCAAACTCAAGACAAGGTATTCGAGTGCGAACTGTTCTGTTTGCCTCATTTGACAGACTGCCACTGCATAATCTACAAGTATGACAATGTGTACTTATGATTCTCATGAAATAACTGGATATGTGGCTAATCATAACCTAACTCTTCAATTAAGAAGGGGAATCCATGCACAATGAGATCCCCAATGGGTTGGTCCAAATCATCTTGTGGTGGATGAATTGGAGCCTCAATCCTTTAGTTCCCCTATTGGTTTGCATGAATGTTCTTGTCCTGATTCTCGATGCACTCCATAGTATGTTGTTGGCTCCTAGCTTCCCAGTTCTTACAATGTCTTCTCAAATAGGTTCTTTCAGGTTTTAGATCAAAAGGAATAATGATCTCTTTTTCGGCTCTGCTTCAGCACATGCAAAATGAGATTAACCTGCAAAAACTAATTCAATTGAAACTAGCAAAAAAATTCTAAACTAAAAGAAATGATGAAAATGAACTATATCTATAAAATTGTACAAAAAAAATAATAAAACTAACAATAATTCATTAAACTAATTTTCCCGGCAACGACGCTAAAAACTTGAGAGCTGCGTATATATTAATTAAATTGTTCACTTATAACGTAAGTATATGTGCCGAATCAAGTAATAAAGAGTGAGAAGAGTATCGTTCTCATGAAGAATTCTCTAACTGGGATTATTAATTAGTTTAATTACATTCAGTGAGTAGAGAATTTTGAGTTTGGAATTTCAAACTAAAGTTATCAAACGCAATAAAAAATCAGAATAGAGTCCGCGGAATATTTGGATTACTGAAAATAGGTTTATCAATTGGGGATGACAGATGGATAGCTCAGAATTCTTAAATCTAAACTATATTGCATTGGTCCCTTTTTATTGGATTGTGTATGAATTTATTAGTCCAAGTTTAATGCATATGTCTTCTAACATATATAAAGCTAATTACACCATATTCAATTGCTATGTTTTCATGTCATTAAATAAAGTAGAATTGATAAGTTCATAACCTATTCATTAACTACACAGAGTTTAACGGTATATTCCTATCCATTAAACAACTCCTCTTTACAAAGAGGAAACCTATGCCCTACCCATGAATCTAGCAGAGATTTTTCTTTTCTAAGGATTAATCAAACAATTAAATTATTTTACAAGGTAGCTAATCTTGTAAAAAGTATTAAACCACATATGCAAGGGTAAATCACACACACAATCATATAGAAAATTCAAATATTCATTTATGAATTTCAAAGAACAAATACAGTATAGTTGGATATCAATTCATACTAACTATCCATCTAAAGGAAGTTTAGTTCACAGACATGATATAAAAATCCTTTACATTCATTATAAAAGTATCCAGAGAAACAGAGAAAAAGATAAAGAGAAAACTGGTTTGTCAGCGATTTCCACTAATGGGGTTGAATCTTCTCTTCAATTTGCGTTTTGAACGAGTTTTTGTCTCTCTAGGTGTCTATTCTTTCTTTGAGCTCTATCCCGCGCGTAAACCCCTAGGTTCTACTTTTAAGTGTCGATTAGAGCAGCACATGTACGAAGATCAGCACATACGGATGCATAGTGGGGCCTAGGCTCCCCTAGCTGGCGCCAACTCTTTGTATGCTAGGTAACTTAGAAACCTTTTTGGAAGCCCTAGGAATTCATGCCTTGGAGCCTAGGCGCCAACTCCCTGGATGCTTCATAACTTGTAACCTCTCTTGGAACACTTGTGTGATCATGTTAGGCGGTGGCCTCAAAACCTTTCTGGACTTGTTTGTATGTTAGTGAAGTGGCACCTAAGCGCCCCTGGCTGGCGCCTAAGAGTCGACTCCGAAGAAGCAATTGTTGTCGGATGTGTTGGAGTTCTAGCAAAGGCATTTAGGGTGGTGCTTAAGCACCATCCCATTGGTCTTTGACTTGGTTTTATTCTACATTCTACTCGCCCGTATGCCTTTATATTGCTTGTCCTACATGCAAAAAATGAATAAACCAAATAACTGAACTAAAAATGTTTAATTTATGCTAAAAATTCATAAAAAACTAAATAATGCTTCTAAAATGCAAAACGAGTGAAAATTAAGCTAAATGGATGCAAACTATGCCTAATCTCTTGGACTAACGTACAAATATAGTCTAAAATGAGCTATGATAACTTATATTTTTATGATTTGTCAAAAGTCACAACCAAAGTCAACTCTGCTTCCGACTTAGGTGTAGCTACAATACTAAGTCGACTCCAATTGCGACTTAGGTGAACCTCAGTCATGGGATTTGAGAATGACAGAGTTAAGTCACATGACAAGTTAACTCCATTATGTGATTTGGGTGAAGTCGTAGCTCAAGTCGACCCTAACATTTGACTTGGGTGAAGTTGTATCTCAAGTCGACTCAAGCTTGCGACTCAAGTAAAGATCATCATTTGGATGCTTCCAAAACTTATTATTAGGATGTGAAACTAAATTCAAGAGGCAATGATAATTTTGAGTCAAGGCAAATGAAAAAGAATTTTATCAAGAAACCAAGGAATACTATGCAAACCCAAGTATCATGATAAATGTCAATGACTAAAATCCCAAAATGAAGACCCACGCATTTGAAAAGAGAAGAAAGAAAGGCCAAGCACACAAGTAGATCACAAACAAAATAGAAAGTTCCAAGAAGACATATAACCAGTGAAGTCACATCCAAAGTCAACTCCACTTGCGACTTGGGTCAAGTCTAAGATAAGGTCGACTTAAGTATGGAACTTCAGTTGAAAGTTGAAGGCTGAAGTCACATTCAAAGTCGACTCCACTTGCGACTTGGGTCAAGTCTAAGATAAGGTCGACTTAAGTATGGAACTTCAGTTGAAAGTTAAAGGCTGAAGTCACATCTAAGGTCAACTCGAGTTTTCCACTTCGGTGAAATTGCACCAGAAGTCGACTCCACTCTGAGACTTGGACGAAGTTGCATCTCAGGTCGACTCCAAGTGCAACTTGGCTCTCAATGGTCAGAAAAATTTAAATGTTGGTGCATTAAATACACACCACCTACCACCAAACATTCTAATATACTTCCCTTTATTTAAAGGACTTCAAGTAAATGAGAAAAAGAGTTGAATGAGCATTGATTGAGTCCACCTTCCTCTTCCTCTAGCATACAAATGATCTACAAGAAACTTTTCAAGAAGAACACTACATACAACTGTTAAAAGCTAAACTGTTTCATCTTCAACTGCTTCTAAAAGTTCTTATCTGCACTTGAATCTGCCTACACATCTGTAAAGTGTAGAATTCTTGTTTATTATTTAATCATTTGTTTTTCACTTGGTTTAGTGTTGGAGACTAAGACTAAGTGAAGGCAAAGTAGCGTGTGATTGGAGTGAAACTCATCACCTACTTGTCCTGAAATTATATAAGGCTCCCTGGAGCTAAAATCTAGAAGAGAGCAAGAGACCTACTGCATTGTAAACTTGTTTTAGTGGAGCCCAAGTCACTAAGGAGTGTTATTGGAGGAGTAGAGTAAGGAGGATTGTCCCAAACCACAATAACTTCTTGCATTTTATTGTTTATTGCTTTAAGTTTCATGTTTTTATTCAAAGGGACAAAACTATTAAGGGGCTGAGTTTCTGCTGTTGCAAAAGAATTTTTAAAAGACCCAATTCACCCCTCTCCTCTTGAGCTTTGCCATAAACTTGGGCCAACAAGCCACTTGTAATGCCCTGCAAGGGTTTGCACCTGAGCCCTTGGCTAGGCTTGGGCGAGGCCTAATTTCGGTGCCTTGAGGGAGATGTAGGTAATTTTGCAAATTCAACATTGTCTGGGGCTTCTGTGAAAAATTCCCACAAATAAAAAATGACACAAATTCTAGAGTCCATCTACAACTGCATGGATGGTATTATGACGGATCTCATTTAATTTCATTTAATTTATAATTCAATTATTAACATTTAATTATCTAATCCATCCTAAAATTTGTAGTCACATGATTATCATAATTTAATCAACTAATCAATTAATTCTCAAATTAATAATAATGAAAAGATAGTTTATAGTTTTGCATGATTATCATGTTATTTCATATTGCAAACATATTAATAACAATTGATATCCATGATTTACTAACATCAACAGGTCCAATGTGATATATTGCCCACAAATACAAAGCATTATGATAATATATGATAAAAGTATGTTGACTTATGTGTTTCAAACAAAACATAACTCGATTTCTCTTTCTCTAACATGTGGCGCCCTAGCCCAAGCGTCACAACCTTACTTCAAAATCTATTGATTGGTAAACGTGATCAAGATTGTTGCCTAGTCATTTAGCGAACTCTTTGGATATTTATCCCTTTTATCTTAACTCTTTAGGAATTTAATCATTTTTAAACATTTCATTGGAAACATACACATATGTTCTTATATCTTTCCATGCTTAACCATTTCATGATAAATCATTCTTAACAATTAACTACGAAATTTTTTCGCTATTTATAGCCAAAAATCATCACATAGTCATAAGCATAATAAAATCCTTATACATCATTCAAAAATCAATAATGTCATTAACATACAACTATACATATAGCATAATTCTATCACAAGAACTTGTAAAAATTCATTTTTTTCTTGAATCTCCACCTGTGCTCCTTGCATGGTTCTCTCCTTTCACCTATATTTAGGATTTGGAAAATAAAATTGTGAGTCAAAATTCAAAAAACAAGCTATAAGGTCTTCAGGCAATTCATTTCCAAGGCAAATTATATAAATGCATTTCTCTCCATTCGATTGAAGACAGTAAGTGATCAACTACCAATAGAGTAGAAATCTTTTCATAAACCATTCATGGAAAGTCATTTTATACTTGCTCAAGGGTATATTTTAAAACATGTTTCTCATACCCATTCAGAGTATATGATAAACAATGCAATACATCATTTAAAATCATGACATTCTTTTGGATAGAATCTAGCTAGGCAACCATCCATTATCATCCTCTCTCCCATTCTAGGTAGGCGCCGTCGAGCCTCGGCCTCTCTTAGTGACTTAGCCACACCAAAATGGGACATTCAGTCCACTTACACCTTTGAGGTGGACCTCATGCTTTTGTGCACATTCTTTCTTTCATAAACATGACTTGACATACTAGCATGATTTTTCATTCATGAATCATGAATTTATCATTTAACATAAGTACTTGAAAAGCAGTAAGCAATTTATTTACTTCATTGGAAATAACATTGCAGTACATATTGAATAAGGAATGATCATTCTTAAATAACTTTGGAAGAATTGAAATCATTCATTTGCTAACTCATTTAAATGGTTAGAACATTATTGATAAATATTTTATCACATTTGATAAAACAAAGCATTTTAAAAAGCAGTTTGCTTACCTTTCTCGCTTAGCTTTCCACCTCGTTAACTTATTTACCTTTGCCTATACATAAACATAGCATTGCATTCATAACAAGTCATTTACTTGCATTCACTTAGTTTTCCGATCCCATAATCCAAATCATACATAATCAACTTGGATTCCAAGTTAGGTATGCATATATTGCACTCACTTGTGCATCATACCATTCATTACGTATTGTATTAAACTCATATTTAAGATAAACACATAAGTATCATTCATAAATTAACATATGGGGATTTACTTCTCCCATTAACCATTTTTCATCTATTTTCCATTTTTCTTACACCAATGCTCATTCGAAGCATTAAGTGACTTTTTAAGCTTTATAAATAAATATAAAAAATTGATATAATCAAACATCATTCATACAGCAACATCATTATGCATTTCATCACATATTCATGCATATTTTGCATTTTAGCAGTGCACATAAGTAACATATCATCCATTTACACATATGCTTCACATACGTTCAACATACAACACATATATTATGTGTTTCTTAAAATTTCTTAACACAGAAACTTACACCCATCTTCATCATCATTAAACACCTTAATTAGCATATACTTTAGGGCTTAATTTTGGATTTTTAATCCATTTATTACTGATTTCCAAAACAACCATGTTAAGACTTATTTTTCATCATTTCAACGCCTCTTTCATGACTTAAATCATAACAAATTTTTAAGTCATAATTTCCAGCAACTAAAAATGCTTTTATTAACCCAAAATTAGGGTATTATCACATATTTAAAATCCATAATTCATTAGCTTCTATAACAGCAATATATTCATGCATATGAGGTGTCCATTTAACCCATTTTGACATGTCCAAATATATATCCATAAAATCAGATTTAGGGTAAATATTTTCCAACCATTTTCGAAAGTCGAAGTAGATTAAACGTAGGGTAGTTTACCCTCCATAACATTCATAAATTATTTCATTACAAATAGCAAAAAAATTATGAAAAGCACCCGTTTTGGCCCCCTTTTGGACGTCCCACATGCATAACCTAAAAAATTAGATTTAGGAAAAAATCATCCAGCCCAATGAGTCCATCCAAAGGGTCCTTAATTTAGGATATTTTACTCCAAAATTTATCCATAAATAATTTAAGCAATTTGTTGTATCATTTTTAACCCAAAAATGGAAAAATTAGGCCTTTCTTGAAACTTAGGGTTTCATATTTGCTAAAATCATTGACTAATGTTTAAATCATCTTACGTAATTCAAAATAACATGAATTACATCCAAATAAACATGTTTAAATCATACAGCAACTTAGTTCAGGGTTTTGAGATTTTCGTAGTTAGCTTTCATCTCAAAATCCAACTTAAACTTCCATTTTCACTCTCTTGAACTTTTGATCTCATTTAAATCTTTCAAAAATCATTCAATCCCCATATTATGGCATCATAACTCAGAAATTAATATTTCTTTATGACCATAGTCATTGCTCATGAATTAAGAAAGAAAAACTTGATTTAGGTGATTCAAAACTTAAATTTTACTTACTTGAATCCAACTTGAGTTGCTTGGTTCTTCTTCTTTTTCTCCCCCTTTTTCTTCTCCTTTTCTCTTTTCCCCTTGCTAGTTTGGATGTGCCCTTGTTGTGCTCATGACATAGCAAATTTTTGAAAATTTCTCCCCCCTTTCTCACTTATACACGTTCCAAGATATGCATCCATTTTTCGATTTTTTAACCAGCTAATAAGACCCATTTGCTACATATCATGAGGGTAATTTATTTCTACCTTATCCCTTAATGACATGGCATGTTTATGACCAAGTAAAATTTGCATTTACTAATTTACAAAAATCCACAAAATCCATGCATTTAAGCAATGCATTGCTATCCACCCATGGACATCCCCTACTTAGCTAGGTTTTTACATTTTTGTGACACTTTTTTCATTTATTTATTTGCCCATTTACTTCACCTAGGTGTTAGGCAATTTAAATATGCATTTTAGCATTTTTTTTTAAAAATCAAATTCCATGCCCAAAGTGCCCTTGGACGTCCATGGTGATGCCACATAAACTATGCCTCATTTGAGTTACATATTAGGCATTAAACCAATACATTTAAATCCTTGAATTTTCTATGGAAATGTCCCTTAAATAAATCCATAAAATCCTGCTCAATCCATTCAAAAATTGACACCTTGCATAGCATTTAAACATATCATTTTCTCAAATGTTTTTATTAAATACTATGGTAGTCCAGGGTACATAAAGTTAATCCTAGGTATCTTTTTATAATTAACCACTTTTCCATAGTAATTATCTTTATCAAATCCACTCATACCACATATTTCATAATTTTATTCAATCGTCTCAAATTTCATATTAAATCGACATTTCTACGTCAAGTTATGACCTTTGAAAATAACCTTAGAGCATGAGATTAAAAATAAATAATTATTACCTTAATCTCATTGCTTGTGCCTTAATTCAATCCATACATAAGGTTGAACCCAAAATTATGAGCTTGCCTTTAAAATTTCATCTCATTTTGCCTTACAAAGTGTTAAGTTATGAATTTTCTATGATTTTCAACACAACTTCATAATTTCCATTTTAATCTCTATTAATTAAATCATGTAAATTAAAATTAATATTCATGTCACATTAGCACCAGCTAATCCTCCTTAAGCCTCATTAGTCATCTTGACTCACATTGGGCTTCGGCAATTAATCTTAATCACCATTCTTAGTTGCAAACCCTAATTGCAAAATTCATAAATTCATGAAAATCATCCATAATTCAATCAATTCACACATAAATCATCATTACACTTTAATTGCAATTATATAAGACCTACTTGGGTCTGGGTATTACAAAAAAGCACAAACTTAAGCGTAAAAACATGCTCACATTGAATTAATTAGTGTGATTATACAAGATTGCATTTCGATAATCTAGACTAACCATCTCCTTCAGAAAAATTAATTCTTTAATATGAGACTCCACTAGCATGAGTTTCAGAAATCATAATAATGAAATCTAAATATTTTTTTTATGAGAATGAAATCTAAATACTTGATATATAAGCGTAACAATTTCAAAGATTCTATTGCCAAACAACTTTAGCAAAATAAAAGGAGAGATATTGCCGCTTAGACAAAAAAAAGTAGATGGTCCAGTGAATCATGGTGTAATTCTCTAAGTGAAACATGAATAGACATGCCAATGAAATTGATTTATTGGAAAGCTAATAAATTTCAAAATAGGTATTCATATCGTCACATTTAAACAACGAAACTAAAACACGAAGTAGGCTTTAATACCACTTTTTAAGAATAAAGATTCACTACATATTTGATTTAATAGAAGCAGGAGGATGGAAAGGTTGTTCTCAAACTTTGTCACTTGGTTAGATTGAAATTAAAGATGGAAATCAATTACACTGCTATAACCCAAAAGCTATTAACCTTTAAAAGGGCTTAGGAGAACTTCTAAAAATTTCTCCTACAAGATTTATATTATGTGTATCTCCTGGACACCTCCCACATATATTTAGACGCCTTGGGAAGGACCTGCAGGAGGTACTTAGTATGAGTACATATTCATATATAATCTCAGGTTTCTCTTCTATGTAACTAGGTTACATAGAAGTAGTCTCATGTACACCCTTCAATTTTTAAGATATTAATGAGTGATGCAAATCTAATCCATTTATTATATTTAACATCAATTATTTATCTAAAAAATCAAGTTTCATTTAAATCAAGTATATGCATGGGCATGTTTGCTCAAAAAATATATTCATGTGTAAATTATGAAAATTCTTAGATCCATTCATACATGTATTAGAAAGTAGTAATACTTTTTAGAATCATTTATCCACATAGTAGTATATTTTAGATTGTTTAGATATTGAATAAACTACTTCAAAATTAATGTTTTAGCATTGAACTATTTTATTATGTTAATTTACATACTTTTATAGATGGGACCCATATACAATGAAATTAAACAAATGAGAGGGTTTTCATAATAATATCAATGATGTTAAATATAATGGATGGATTCATTCTTTCATCAACTATCAAAATTTTAAATATGGGGGGGATTACATCTAAAAGAGGTTTCATAAAAGTTGGACTGTATAATGTCTATCTAAGATTGCATTTCCTAGTACAAAAAGGGCACATTATGGGTGGACACATATAAGAGTTCTAGTCCTAATATGTTTCAAATGTGTATAAAGGAAAACCATGACCTAAAAGGTTGTGCATGTCTAGTAGATGTTGGGTTGTGTAACTGACAAATAATGAATTTACGATAGAAATCAAAATTCATGAAAATTACCAAAATTATCCTTTTGAATCACCTAGTTGGAGTTTACTATATGAAATCAATTTCATGGAAATTAAGGAATGAAATCTAAGTTTAACTTTCACCTAAAGAAGTGAAAGTGAGAAATTTTCTATGTTTTAAGATAGGAAACTTTCCAATATATGTAATATGGGATTTTAAGCTTGTGACATGTCCTAGCCCTTTGAGTAGAAGTTGGATAAGAAATTAGGTCGTAGAAACTAATTCTTCCTACGTATGAATGAAAGCAAAAAAGTCAAAGACATGCATTTACATGTCAATATATAAATAAGTTTTTCTAGATGAATAAGAAAAGGTAAAGAAAATATTAGGTAGGAAACCTAAGATCAAATATGAAATAAGAAAATTTTATTTTTTAAATATTTTTATCCCAAGTGCTTCACTTAATCAATATATTTTGAGAATGATTATATCAAAATGCCTTGAATTCTTTGAATGTCATTTTCAATAAAAAGATTTGGTTCACTAAATAGAATGCTTTGCACAAGTTACTATTTTGTACAATGCCTTACTTGAGAGCATGACATGTTTTAATAACATACATTATTTTAAGAAAATCGTACTTACACACATATAAACTATGATGCATAAGAATAAGAAGATAACAAGCATAAATATAACAGGACCAATTGCTCCCTTTTAAGGTAGCTAAGTCAAAGATGAGACCAAATGTTTGATGCCTCATGATCAGAATGATTATATATAAAGGATATTTAGTTAGTATCTTGTATTAAGATATATGCAATGCATACATTTGAACCTATTCATTGAACATATTACTGAAAATAAAATTTTGAAACTCATATGTTGCTTATTGAGCTCTCAAACTCATTAGCATGTTTTCAAACCTTAAGTGTGCAAACTAAGGCGGATAAAAATTATTAGGTCTCTCAAAAGCTTGAAGAATATGATTATAAAGTCTAGAACTTTTATCCATTACATATGAATTTTTGACATGTGTGGTCAATTTTTATGTAAAATAAACATTGATTATGTGAATTATGTTTCGAGTACTTATTGTAACACCTACTACGTGTGTAAACTCTCTTGAAACTCAATATAACATAGAATAAGTTAAGATTACCTTAAGTATATTATCCCTAATATGAAAATGAGGAACTGCAAGAAAAATGAATTAAAAATCTCAAATAATTACAAATAAATATTAAAATCAAGTTTGTTGCGCGTATGGTTAGGATAATAATCATGAATCTTAATTCTTAGAGTAAGGAAATACTATAATGTACCTGGAGAAAAGGCATTACATGGGAGCATTTCTGTATTTATAACTCAACCCAAGTACATATTCCAATCTTGACTCCAAGGGTGTAATTCTAATAATGTTGTTACATAAGTAGCCGAAAGGACATTAGTCTAGAAAATAGGAGATAAACTTTCCAAGCCAAGGCTTGAAACTCGAACTCCCTACAATTAAGGTAGGAACCCTTACAAGTCGCATGCTAGCACATGGGAGCTTATTTAGTCATATAAATCACCTACAAAATGAGCTAATGACTACTCTTAGTTTTGAGAGCTCATAAGGTCTTGAGGCACTGCCTTAGCATCCTATTTCAGTTTAGCTGAAGGATGAATTGTGACAGCATAAAAATTCCAACAACTCTCATATGGGGGTTTCTAAAATGGTAATCATGCTCTATCATCTGACAAGGCAATAAGAGAGACGAGTATGATGGTTGTCGCCAACAATATCAAAATTTATACATGTTAGAAAAACACTTAATTCATTCTATATATCCACTTCAAGGAAGCCTTCATTTCAAATTTTTTAAAATCAATCTTTCTCTAAAGGCCTATTTGGTAATAGGGAAAAGTTTTAAAAAAAACTCCCCATTTTATTCACTCACTTGATATAATTTCCCTCTTGATATAATTTTACATTTCAACTTCTTAATCTTTTTAATTTTGCATTATCAAATGCATAACTTGTTGGAAACAAGTGTTGAAATCAAAGGCAAAATAACCAAAGTAAATGCTTTGATGATTAACAACTCAATTTGAGTAAGTTTTGGCTACTAACATATTTGGAAATGTTTAAGGATATAAAAATGAAAAATATGAAGCATGATTGGTCAAGTCGATTCTCAAGTCAACTCAAGCATCGACTTAGGCCAAGTTGATCCCCAAGTCAACTCAAGCATCAACTTCAAAGGCCATTTTTGTCCAGCGCTAAAATTGAGGAGTAAGAGCTGCTAAACTTGTACACAAAGTCGACTTCGCATGCGACTTGGGTGAAGTCGCAGACTAAGTTGACTCCAGGATTGACTTCAACCTGCCAGCACTGAATTTGAAGAGTGAAGTTGCAGACCAAGTCAACCTAACTTAGGACTTGAGTGAAGTTGGAAACCAAGTCGACCTAGACTTTCAACTTGGATCAAATGAAGATAAATCAAGTAGATGTGCATGAACTCATCAATATAGATTAAGAAATTTTCATTTGGACATTTCCATGAATTCCAAGATTCAAGTATACAAGACCTCAAGACACGGAGTTTTCAAACTTGAATAATCATACAGAGTTCTAAATAATAGAAAACAGTGAAAGAACAATTAAAATGAAGAAATTTAAGTAAGCAAAGTCATTCAAAGGAATTCAAGTTCACTTAGTAAGTAAAGGAAGTGAAGTCACACTGAAGTCGACTCCAGCAGCGACTTGGGTCAAGTTCCGATCCAAGTTAACATGAAGTAGGGGCTTGGAAATTGCTGAAAATAGTAGTCGCAACCGAAGTCGACTCCACATGCTACTTAGGTCAAGTTCAAAACCAAGTCAACCTGAGGAGGAACTTGAGGAGCTTGCTAAAAACCTAAAGTCGCACCCAAAGTCGACTCCAGCCTACGACTTGGGCAAAGTCGCACATGAAGTCGACTCCATTTGCTACTTAGGTCGCAACATTCGAAATTTAAATGTTGGTGCATTTAATACGTGCTACCAACTCTCTAACGTTCAAATCTCTTCTTTCATTATATATATGACACTCAAATGAACATGAAACACACAAGAAAGATAGAAAAGAGAAGAAATAGAAGATACTAAGTTCTAAATTCCAATTTCTCCTAGCCTTGAGTGATATATAAATGTTTTGAACGAATAACGAGCTTCAACTTGCTGCATACTCCAATGCTGATCAAATCGTCACTTCTACAAATTCTTCCTTGAGCTGAAACTTGCCTACACAGCCTGTAAAGTGTAGATATCCTTTTCTTCTTTAATTTGTTATTTGATTTGTTGATACTTGGTTTGATTTTGGTGTTTCAAACCAAGTGATAGCAGAGTAGCTTTGTGAATAGAGTGGGACTTGTCTCCTACTTGTGTTGTGAGTTGCATATGCCCCCTAGAGCTAGAATCTAGAAGAGAGCAGAGGCTCTAGTTATATTTATGAAATATATAGTGGAACCCAAGTCACGAGAGGTGTGAGCTTGGAAGAGTGGAGTAGGAAAGGTTGCCCGAACCACTATAAAATCTTGTCCATACACTCGGAACAAACATAATTATCATTTTTTACATCTATTTATCTAATTGTCCTATTTATTTTATTTTTATTTTCTTTACTCCTAATTATTATCCATATCATATTTCATCACTCTACCATTTTTTTAAAAAAATCCATGATTTTTCATCTTTTTTTTCATTGCAAACCAGACCCTAAAGTTATCATAACGATAGATTTTGTCTTTCTTGTTCAACATGTGGTATGAGATCAAGCCCCTTTATGCAATGTAATCTTAACCAAAAAAATTAAAAACATTAAATGGCAAAAATTCCTTAAGCTTATTTTAATAAATTGTCACTATATCAAATGCAAAACTTACATTCAATTTTTAATTTATTTAACAAAAATAAAAGTATATTGACAATTTATGAATTATGAAGAAAAATGAAATATAAATTTAAATCTTATTTGCAATATATGAAGGGATTTAGTTTGGGTGAAATTGGTGATAGTTTTCATGAATATGCAACCTTAGTTCCTCATTTACATGGTTTGCACAAAATTCAAGGTATGTCACTCCCATTAAGATTTCTTAGTTAGATATTAAATTTTTTACAATGACAAAAATACTTCCATGAGATATCATCCTCTCCAAACCCGATATTGGTTTCCACCAGTCATCATTCTTAAATTCATTTCGGCAGTTGTCATAAAAGCTACATTGGCAATGGTGCAGGCAACTAGGTATTGAGTTTGCTACTAATATTGATTAGGAAGAAGCAAAGGGTAGCAATGACTACATGGACAATGTAAATTACTATCAGTTAATTAAGCAATGGTCGTAACCATCATTATCATTAACATCCATAGTTTAGACACCATCACCGATCAAATTGACTTAATGAAGGTTCTTTGTTGAATTTTATGGCAGTCATGCCAAAATTTTTGAGAACTTGTGATAACTATTTTCGAGAAGAGATTGTAGCAACCATTGTGATAGATTTTTCATTAAATGCCTGGAGGATTGCTCCTCCGTGCTTGCATTTATACAAGGACATTGATTAGATTATTTGGTTTTGGATTGGCTGATTAAGGCCCAGATTTTATTCCTAGCAAGGATGCAAGCTTGCTACTGTGTTGGATTTCATCATCGGATTTTGCATTGATGGTTCTCAAAGTGGAAATAGGTGATTGGAGCAATATAGCTAATTTAAAGCTTTGTGATTTGCTAAAAAGATCAGGGCTACTACCACTCAGAATTTACCAAAGTGATAAGGGTGTTGGCATGTAATGAGAGGGGTGTGGGTTCAAAATCCATTTGAGGATGAGAGCATTTTACCTCTCTCTATAATTTGAGAGCATGTGGTCTCTCCATTCTTGCTTTTCTTTATTGGCCATGTTTCAAAAGTGCTGATTGAGTTTGAATAGGGCATCAGTGGATTGAAAAAGATGATGATTTTTAGGGTCTTATGCATTATCTATTATTCTGCAGAAGAAATGGGATATGGTTATCTACTTTGTTGTTTTCTGTAAATATGTAATGTTGTCGCTTGCATTATATACATACTACTCATGCTTTCCATTCAATTTGCCAAATTGTTTTGTCCCTATATGTAAGATAACATATCCATATTTTCTAACCTATTTCAATATTAATTTTTTCCTACTTATCAACTTTGAAAATTTTAAGTTGTAGATAATATCATCATTTATTCCCTTTCTTCTACCCCTGCCTGAATTTTGTAGTATCTAATATTCTCTTAACAAGAATATTGTCTCAACTTAAGTATTATTAACTAACTCTATGTTTAGTCTCTTGTTGATTTTGCAACTTTCTTCTCAATGATTTGCTAAAATCTTATGCTAATTACTTTTTTCAATATTTTATTTCTTCTAACAAGTATCAGCAATAGGTGGTGTTAAGTATATTCCATCTCTTAAGAAGCCTATTTTTAATACGCCAACGGTAGCTTCCAAAGACATACTAATGGGTAGCCAGTATCTAGGACAATATTTTTATACAATTGTCATGCAAATTTTATACGCACTTTTAGAATTGATTCAATAATGTAAAATTCAATTTGTTTAGGTAATGAAGTTGAACTTTTTTTGAATAAGAGTTGATTATATTTGTTTTATTTTGACAAATTCTATTTTTTGAATTTAGATTGATGTTGTGGAACATTGGCGGGTGAATTTGATAGACTATTAGTATTATAGGTGGTTGCTATATTAGCTAAATTACCTATATATTAGGTATGTCGCAATATTATTGCCATCGATTAATATATAGCGAAATTATGTTGTATAGGTAGCTAATTGGTATTATATATTTTTAATATATACAGCAAAATATTGTTACCTTATTTTCAATATATGCAACAAAATGTTGTAGCAAAATCTGCTACTTATATTAATATATGTAGCAAAAATGTGTTGCTTATTTGTATATGAGACAAAAATTGCTATGAAATGTAGTTATCTTAAGTAGCTATATAAGCAGTAGTAACTTTATATGTTGCTGCATATAGCTATTTGCGACCAAGTTCATGCAGCGAATTTAGTTGCTGTAAAAAGTGAATTTTCATACAGTGACCATTTACTTTATTTAATATTTTTTTGATTAAGTTACTTAAAATTACTGTGATTTAAAAATTACATTGGTAAAATCTTAGTATGTTTTGATAGTACTACGAAACTATTGCGGTGAAAAAAAATACTATGAAGCTATTAGAATTTCTCAAAATGTCATGCATGTATTTTTTGAAATAATAAATATATGTGGTTAAAGATAGATTTGAAATAAACATGTAAAATCGAAAACAATGGTTGCATCGACGCTTCCATGCAACTAATTGTATGTAATCAATGAGGTAATGAATCTCATGCTAGTTTCGGTGACTTCTCCCCATTGAGGAGTTCTATTTTCTAGTCGACAATAACTTTCTGCGCATACGAGTGATATTTACGTACAAAATTTTGAAAATGTGAATATATATTAATTAAAAAATTTCTAATCAAAATGGCTTATTCAGGGGAGAGAGATATGAGCCTTCTTTTCTTTAACTTTATTCAATTTATCCAACTTAAAGGTTGATAATAAAATTTACTATGTCTATTGTATTTAACGCTATTTGTTTAGTTAAAACACAATTTCATCCAAATGAAAAATATGCTTGAGCCACATTTTTATATGTCAAAAATATAATTTTAAAATTAATATTTAGCATTAAAGTCATTTTAGTATATTAATTTTACATACTTGTAGATATACAATAATGCTATGCAGATAATTTGGTTTTTATGATAATATAAATTATGTTAAAAATAATGAACAAATTAAAATTTCATCAATAATCAAGTTGGGAAAATGGATTGGATTACATAGCATCATTACTTATATAGGATGGATGAACGATATAAATATTTTATATTGGAAAAAACCTAAAATAAAAAAAAATAAAAAAAGCAAGGGTACGCTAAACAAGGTCCCCACCCACTGCCGTAACCATAAAAGCGGAATGGAAAGTGTGAATACATATATATTAATTGCTGGTGCATGAGTGAGATTCTAAATTTCCAATCGTCACATGCCCTGTTTCTGATTGGATTTGGAGCTGGGCATTTCAATGGCCCATGACATTTTTATGCAATTGGACCGTCATTAGGGCTTGTCACATGGCACATGTATCTTTATTTATTCTCAAGGGGTAAAAACAATGCCATGATATGACGTGTGCCACGTACAAATATAAACAATGGAAAAGCTTCGTGCATGTTCCTTATAATAATAATTTCTGTAGAAATTCCAGATGTTGGTTGAAGCAGTGAAACCGCAATAAGGCAACCACATGGGTCCACAGCCACGGCAATGCCATTCGCTGGCCTGTTTGTCGGTGAAAAGAGTTGGAATCTTCTTGGTTTTTTTTTTTTTCCTTTTAAATAGACCTCAAACAGTAGATTTTTGCATGTGTTCCATGTTGGTCATATGCTTCTTTTAAGAATGATTAATTTGATTTTGATGATTAACAAATAATTAAAATATCATTAAAAAGGGTCTAATAAATTTGTCTAAGTGTTCTCAGATAATTTGTCTCTAATTATGTGTATGAAAATGAAAATGTGAAACAATTCAAGGTTCAAGAGCTCAAGTTCATGAATTGCAAGTCCAGCAAAGTGAAGTCCCATAGCCAAGTTGACTTCACTTGTGACTTGGGTGAAGTCTCAGACCCAAGTCGACTTCGCCTGCGACTTCGGATAAACAGCAAATTGAAGTCTCATCCCAAGTCGACTTCAACGAATCGAAGTCGACTTCATCTGCGACTTCAAAGACAGAATTCTAGACAGAGAGCAGACAACGAGTTTTAACAAGACGAAGTCGCATCTCAAGTCGACTTCACCCGAAGTCGACTCTATTTGCGACTTCAACTCATAACGGTCAAAAATCCGAACATTAGAGTTCTAGATGCACGTGAATGTAACGCCCTATTCATAGAAATACTCAATAACTAATCAATGGGGGCTACACATTCTAAGAAAAATTCGGCAGCATCTCCCCTTAATA
>JAXCLR010000063.1:13471325-13484189 GCA_035584095.1 Annona squamosa | reverse complement strand
ATCAAGGGGATTGAAATTATAAGGGGTTAAGTTTTAATTTACCAAAGAATTTTTCAAGAACCCAATTCACCCCTCCCATCTTGGGTTTTGCCATAAACTTGGAACCAACATTCCACATCATGTAAGGGCAGTGATTTTGTAAACGTGGGCTAATAGGTGCATTTTTATGCACTTTATTTTTCATGTAGGTAATAGGTGTATTTTTTATGTAGTTATATTCTCAAACGGAATAAAATATACTAATTTTATAATTTTTGAATATATATTTTTTATTTTTAAAAAAACACTTTTGAGGGGTGAGAATGACGTACCACAAATTTTTTTAAGAAAAAAGTGGCTTGGTTTACCTTATATTTCATATGTATTCTTAATTAACTTTGCTAAAATTATAAATACGCTTACAAAATTTACTTAAAATTTTCAAAAAGAGAAATAATCTATTGCATCCTGGTTAAGTTGCAACCATTTGCATCTAGCTATTGTTCGTCGTTGGACTATGCAGAATAGTTTTCAGTCATGAGATAGAATTTTTTCCATCTCCTCCCTGCTATAGACCGACAGTGGAGTCGCATAGAAAAATTTCAAAAAAGCCACTGTTATCTACCCCCCTACCTCTCTCACACTCATTCCATTATGCTTGATTCTTCCCTACTCCCTCGCCCTCTCCCATTTCGCATAGCTCCTCTTCTCCTCTCTCTCGTTCATTCTAGCGTGTGCAATAAACGATCATTGCCTCTCTACATTGCTTTCTCCATTCTCCAAAAGCCTCTCCCTACCCCTGTAAATACGTAGCGACCTTTTTTTTAGATTGAGGGAAAAATCCTAATTTTTGGGTTTAGATTGTTATTGAATCAGCGTATCATTGATTCCAGTCTGTCGGATGTTTCCTTGATTCCAACGACTGATGTCCTTTATCTAATCTTCATTTGTGACAAGTTTAAAATGGTACTTCTTTCACCTTCTTTTTCTTTCTCAATTTCCCTTTGGTTTTAATTCCTTTTGCCCTTTTTATAATATTTTTATAGCAATTGTTGGATTTTGGGAATTTTCAACATTATTTTTGGGCTCAGGTTGATGAGCTTAGAATTCAGTGAATGTGAAACCTATGCCTAAAGTCTTAGCTAAAATCTTTAATTTCATGAGAATAGTGAATTGAAGCTGAGATGGAAAGTTTAGCAACTGGAAGTTATATGTGATGAAAAAACGCATGTGTTTTTGCATGTTGCACTGTGTTCGACGTGCATTCTGGATTTGTTTCTGATTTTTTTTTGTTTTTTCAGAAATCTTGTGATTATAAAGTTTTCAATTTGAGGCAGGTGCATGTGAAAACATTTGTTTTTTGTGTAAAATGCAAATGGTGATATATATGGTAATTTTGTACCATGAGAGTATCGTTAAGGATAAAGTGCAAGTATGGGTAGGTGAGATTTGTTATAGTACTTTGGGGTTCATGTATTTCTATGGTTAACAATATGTTTTTAATAAAATACTATAGATGATGAGTGATCCATGATGTTAAAGTGTATCATTATCATTATAAATTATAATCCGTAACGTATGCCTGAAATTTGGAACCGCAGATTAGATTTATTAAGAAAATAAATTTGAACAAATGACATAATTTAGCCTATTAGACCAATTTTATAGATTTTACATATTTGACCGATTTTACAGTTTTTATGCAATTCATGGGGATGATATGTTATACTAGTAATCTTTATTCATTTTTCCGATAAAATAAATTTTACAGGTTATTCGAGAATCACAGAAAGAACGATATGCAATTGATAAATTTTATATATTTTATGAGTTATATAGAATATACGATTTTACTATGCACTTGTCTGATAACATAAACCAATTATATAGTTTTGACACCTGAAATAGGATTGATGATATTTGATTTTCACAAATTATATGAGCAATACAAATTTTACAAGAATAATGTAAAATCATGAACTAATATAAACATAATTTATGATCTTTATAGAGTTTTCAATTCGTAATGAATTGATTTGATGGATTTTAAAGATTGTTCACATGATCTACATCAAATATATTATCCATAAATGTAATACAAAAGATACTAAGATTATTAAATAATAAAATTTAGAATTGTATTAAATTTCAATTAATAAAATAATTGAATCAATTACCTAATTAATATATTTAATGAATCAATAATAATGATTTACATTTTCATTTATTAAAAAGATAGAAATTTGTATATGTTATAAATTTTGATAATAAGCATATATATTAATTATAGTTAGCATAGAACAAGTCATACTCATTGTGTGCAAATTTTTTTGAACTTCGTATTGTGACCCAAAAATGAACAAATACTATAATAACTATGTGATTATTTTTAAGTAATGTTTATTTTTATTATTTCCCATAGGAAGAATTTAATTTGTAACAGATGGTCTCAAAATTATTCAGCGTCCAGCAAAATAATGACTTAAGTTTTATTCAAGTCCCTTATGTAGTTGACTGAGAAAATAAATGATTTATGATATAGCCATATGAGAATTATAAGTAAAGTTTAATGTTATTTGTTTTCAGAGAAGTAATTTTATTTATAAGAGGATGGTGTCAAAATCATTCAATGGCCAATAAACTAACTCCACAAATTTTATTTGGCACCTCATATCATTGACTCAAAAAATAAATAATTTGTATAAAAATTACGTGAGAATTTTATGCAATGTTGAATTTTAATTATTTATCACAAAACTAATTCTATTCAAGAGCGCTTAATGGCTGGTTTGTTTTGACCCGGGTAGGTCTGAGACTAAACAAAACATGGTTTCAAAATTTTTTTTTTAAGTAGACATTATACATTAGTGTTTTGTAGTTTATCTAGCCCAAAGTACATTAGTGTTAGGACTAGAATTCATCAACCAATCATTATACCCTTTTTACCATTGACCCATCTCTGATATAAAAAATCTAGATATTTTTAATGAAGTAGAAGTCTACAATTTTATAATTAGATTGTTGAAAATTTTTTGTTAAATGCAACATAAAATCAAAATTTCTAATATTTTTATAGCTTCTATTTTGTTTCCAATCATTCAAATTTCAAGCTAAAGCATTATTTATGAGACCCAAAACCAAGGCCATGAAAAATCTACTAATATGCATCGTTAATTAGATAATAAATTACATGCAGCAATAACAGTAGGACCACCACAATCACCGTTAAAAAACTACTGCTATAACTGCATTATTTTATAATTTACAATTATAAATTTATTGTAATAATTCAGTAAATTTTTATAGCATCATTATCCACATAATTAGATTAAAATTTATAATTTACGGTTTCAATTTTGCTATAGAAATGTTCTTCTTTTGATTTATTTAATATTTAGATTTAGAAATTTTGTAGAATAATTTTTCATATAAAAATTAAATTTTATAAATATATTTATTATAGAAACATTGTCCATGTAAATATTTTTAAAATTTTAAATTCTAAATTTATTTTACAAGCTTTCTCCACATAATGATTTTAAAAATCACATCTGCAAATGAATGGTGTGATCGTTTTCTACGTACTTATTTAAAATTTTATATTTTAAAATTTCTTGTATAAATGTGCTTCATATTTGTATTTTAAGAAGTCTATATTTAAATTTATTTTAAAAATTCTACATAATAAATTTTGAATATATATTTTATTAATTAATATAAAAAATTACTTTATTTTTTGGTGCCAACAAAATTATCCACACCAATTTCATTTGACTTGCTATACCATTGACCCAATGAATTTTTAAAATTAAAGTTATTATTTTTTGCATCCTCTTGAAAAAATTATTAAATGTGCAATTTTTTGGTCCCAAGTTGATGACAATTACCCAAGAGGGGAGAGGTGAATTAGTTAGTTTAAAATTCTTTGCTTAAACAGAAATTTCCCCCTTTTTGGAGTTAATCTCTTTAATGAAACAAATAGAAAGATGGAGAGAAATAAAGCAGTAAAACACAAACAAACAAGTCACACTAAGCGACGAAGGTTTATAGTGATTCGGGCAACCTTCCCTACTCCACTCTTCCAAGCTCACACCCATTGTGACTTGGGTTCCATTAATGGAATTTGATACAACTAGAGCAGTAGCTCTTTTCTAGATTTCATCTCTAGGGGGCTTGTACAAATACAGTACAAGTAGGTGACGAGTCTCGCTCTAGTCACAACACTATTTTGCCTTCACTTGGTTTCGATTTCCATTATCAAACCAAGTGGAAAAAATAAATAATTAACAAATGAAAGTTCTACACTTTACAGTTTCATGTAGGCAATTTGAAGTACATAGAAGAATTTGTAGAGACAGTACCAGATACAACAATGCAACTTTCAGCAACTTGAAGCACAGTTCTTCACTTAAACTTGTTGTAGATCAACTTAAATGCAAGAGAGAGTGCCAGGTGAGTTCAATGAATGCTTCTCTAACCTCTATCATGTCTCCTTAAAGCTCCTTATATAATGAGAGGTGATTTTTGAACGTTCGGTGGTAGGTAGTGCACATTTAATGTGCTAACATTCAAATTTTTTCAACCGTTGTTAACCAAGTCGCATTTGGAGTCGACTTGACATGCAATTTCGTCCAAGTCGCATGGTGGAGTTGACATTGGGTGCGAGTTCACCAAAGTTGCAGACTGGAGTCGACTTCGAGTGTAACTTCGGTCTTAAGCTTCCACTTCTAAGTTTTAACTTCAAGTCAACTTGGTCTCAGACTTGACCTAAGTTGCATGGTAGAGTCGACTTCGAGTGCGACTTCACCTAAGTCACATTGTGGAGTTGACTTGGAAAATGACTTGACTCTGAGAATTCAAAGTCTTCTGTATGGCTATACCTAAGTCGCATCTAGAGTTGACTTAGGTTTGTGACTTAACCTAAGTCACTAGTGAAGTTGACTTCGATTGCGATTTTACCCGTTTCTAAGTCCCAATTTCAGCTCTGGAGCGTTTAATGCATTTGAAGTAGATTTTGGACTTAACTTGTGAATCGACTTGACCTAAGTCGATGGCTGAGTCGGCTTGGGACTACGACTTGGTATGCTATCTTTTGAAACTTGAGTTTTTAACATTTGAAAACACTTAGCAAACTCATTAATGCTTCATCAATTCTCAAATTGAGTTATTAATCATCAAAACATGGATTATGCTTAATTTTCCTTGAATTCCAACGGTCTCCCTCTTTTTGATGATTAATAAAACCAATTTGAGATGTACCTTTCATGTTCTTTCATAAGGGATATGTCATATTTTGTTTTGACATTTAGAATAGTCATGTTGTTTTGTTTGCTCAAGATTTGCATAACATTGCATTCCAATTCAACAGTTTGCACAAAGGAAACAAAATCATATCATTCTCAAACAAGTTCATGCCAATTATTTACAATCATTCAAATCAATGATTGCATTTCAACGCAAAGTCATGTCATACAAGATGATTCAAAAAAGAAAATTATCAACATGATACATGTTATCCAATCCCAACAAAAATTAATCTAAAACTTAAAACCTAACTCAAACCTCTCCCCCTTTTTGTGAATAGATCAAAAAGGAATATAGGGGAAACGAGATTTGTGAAACTGGAAAGCAGTGACAAGATAGGAGGTTAGATAGGTAGGTGGAATGGGTCGGGTGCAGGCCGATGAGAATGGGGATGAGGGAGACTGAACAGTGGGTTCGGCTCTCACGGATTCACCCCCATAGGACACGATTGCTTCCCGAAGCTAATCTGTGCTTGATAGTCCTCAATTCTCAATCCAGTTGATCTTGGCGACTACGCATCTCTATCATTGTCATGTACATATGTGAAACACTGACCTATGTAGGATTCATATATGTGAATTTATATGATTCAAGTATGATTTGATTGAATTATAAGTGATTCATGTGCAATATTGATAATTTATGGTAATTAGGTCAAAGGTTATGAATGATGATAAAAATCAATCACTCTAAGTCGAAACGGGCCAATGTGATTAAAGTGGCTTAAGGAGGATTAAAAAATTATTAGTGTGCCATGCAAAATTAATTAATTTTTATAATATGACTAATGGAAATTAGGAGACTAATTATGGAGCTAAGTTAGAAAATATTAGAAAATTTATAATTTGACACCCATTAGGCGGATTAATATGAAAATTGAGATGAAAGCACATAACTTCATGCTTAATCACATGGAAAAGGTATATTATGAAAATTTTTATGATAATTAATCATCACCATTCAAACTTTAGAGGCAACTTCAAGCGATCATAACTTGAGCTAGAAAAGTCAGATTGAGATGAAATTTGAAATGGACGGTTAAAATTATGAGATTAAGGTTATGGAAGGGTTTGATCAAGCTAATCATTCTAATATTAAGGGTTCAAGAAATTGGGATCAACTCTTTTGACTTTTACACCAAAAAGTGATTAGCATTTATGTTAAAGTTAAATAAAATAATTAAATAAATAAAGTAAAAAATGAGATGCCAAAAGGAAGTCAATTGAAGGGTACTTTATGGATTATTAAAAATAGAAAAATTTCTACAATTGTCTCATGATTAAATGTAAAATTAAAAGGCTAATGCACTAGCATAGGGGAGAGTAGCTTACATAGTAAGCATGGATGTCGAAACCTGCCCTAAAGTGAATGTGGATAATATAATATATGGCCAAAATCAACTGGGGATTAAAGAGATTAAATGTGCATTAAATTGGAGTAGAAATTCGTAGCTAAAGGCATCAGATCTGGACCATAGAGATGAGATGAAGAAATGGACAGTAAGAGTGCATAAAGGAGATGGGGACAATTGTGGCAGCTTTTGGAATTTTTTATAATTTTTTAATTATGCTCAATTGATCCCCAATTGACCTACATTAGTAGGTGATTAAATGAGCATTAAATTAATGTTAAACCATGGTGGAAAAAAATTTAAAATTGCTACTAAAAAGGGAAGTGAATGTGGGTAGAAAAATGGAGCTAAAATATGGACCATCCAAATAGCTAGCAATCTGATTTTCTTAATTTTTTAACAATGTTAAATACATGCCTAATTAGCCTACATATTAGGGTGCATAAATGATTATTAAAAAAGGCTGAAAATTGTTGAAAAAAATGCAAAAGCAGCAGCTTCATGGTGCGCGATTAGGCAAACAGCTTGGTGATGATTAATGTATTTGATAATTGCTAAATTTTTATTTAAATAAAATATAATTTGAATGGACCACAATGTGCCATGTCAGCAAGGGAGATAAGTATACATTAAAATAATCCCAAAATGATGCGGCAAGTGGGGTCCAAAAGCTAGAAATTTCCAGCTACCTCTTATGATGTACGTCCATATGCATATGTATTAGAACTTGGAAAATTTCAAGAGGTAGAGAACTCCTTTTCCAGTAGCTGAATGTACCCCTCATCCAGAAAATTTGAAGCCAAGAAAAAGGGAAAGAAAAGGAGAAAATAAGATAAGGAAATTAACTTAAGAAGTTGAGCTTAAGTGTTAATCATCCAAGTAAGTATACTCTCAAGTTTGAATGATTTAAATCTAGTTTTTCTATCTCAATTTATGGGATATGAATATGATTCATAAAGGATCCTTGAATGGTAATTTATAATTCCATTTATTTGAATATTAAATGATTATTAGCTAGTATTGATGAATCTTGATGATTTAAGAAGCTGAAATGGAAATTAGATGCAAATATGGGAGCTAAACCCAGAAGAAATGAGGTAGAAGTCTAAAATATGAATAGAATAGTAAATGGATTAATTTTAGTATAAACTATTTTTTGAGAACTCATTATAACATGATTAAGGAGCAGTCCAACTTATTTCTCAAAAGGATAAGTATGTTGGAAATTAAAAATCAGAGAAAATCAACCTGAATAGGGTTGAACGGGTGTCATGATCAGCAGCACCAAATGATTATTAATAATTTTTACACAAGGTATTTTGAGCTTAAAATTTTATATGATGTGGAAGAAATCATTAGTAACACTTTAACAAAATAAAAATTAGTTTTTAAAGGGTATAAATATACCTAATAATTAACGTGATTAGAGCTGTCTGAAAATTGATGTTTCTGTCTAGTAAAGTAAAAATATCAAAATAAATTTAAATACTTCATATGTTATGCTGAAAATATTTATTTTTGTTATATCATTTAGTTATTAAGGAATTATAGAAATTTTGTATTTAAATTCCTCCATTTGATTATGATTTAAAAATTAGAGAGATCAGTGTGTCTGATTTCAGCATTATGAACAGATTGAGGAATAAATCAAAGTAAATGTTAAATTTCAGATTTTTGGGATGGAATATAAACAAGTATCATAAGTTATTATCAGGATTATGTTCTTGTTTGGTTAATTCCAATATTCGAGATTGATTTAGGAAGGTTATGACATTAATTAAGTGCTTAAGAATGAGCATGATATGTGAATTATGAAAAATATGTGAAAAATGTTAAGTGAAAATAATAAACCTTCATATGATGATTAAGGAATGGTTTTTGATATATATGAAAAATACCCTAAATATGGGAATTGAACATGTATTATAATGAATGGTTTGATGCACAAGTATATTATGTATGTACAACCGACTTGGAATTCAAGTGGGTTATAAATATGTATGAAAACAGGTTGGAAAACTAAGTTGAATGCAAGAAAATGGAATTTATATGAATGTTATGTCATTCTACATGTATAGGCTGTTGTCCCCGAGTTTATGGCAAAACCCAAGAGGGGAGGAGTGAATTGGGTTCTTGAAAAATTCTTTGGTAAATTAAAACTTAACCCCTTATAATTTCAATCTCCTTGATGAAATGTGATATGAGATAGAATGAGAGGGTGCAAATGAAATATAAAAATACAAACAATCAATCCACATAAGAGACAACAATATATAGTGGTTCGGGCAACCTTCCCTACTCCACTCTTCCAAACATACATCCGTTGTGTCTTGGGTTCCACTATTGTATTTTCAATACAATCTAGAGCACTCATTCTCTTCTAGATTCTAACTCTAGATGACATATACAATAATCACTTGTTGGTGAGACCAACTCCAACCAATCAAGTCTAATCTATTGGTGAGACAAACTCAAACCAATCAAGCAAAACTTGTTTGTGAGACAAACTCAAACTAACTTCCTGTTTTGCTTCTTCTTGAATTTGGTCTCCAACACCAATTCAAGGCAATAATACAAAACAAATAGATAAAAGAAAATTTACACTTTGCAACGTGTATTCGATAACTCCAGAAGCTCCTTATCAAGTGGAGATGATAATGTTGTAAGTGCACTTGGTAGTAGAAGCACTTGAAACTTCAATAGTTGTTCAAACCAAAACTTCAATACTTTAGAATAATGGAAGGTGTAAACTCATCTTCTGTTTTACTCTTTCTTTTCTCTTTCTCTCTTCTCTTCACGTTCATACATCAATGGTATATATAGAGGAAAAATGATCTAGCCGTTTGGAGTGAAGTTTCACGTGCATCTAGACCTCCAACGTTTGAATTTTCGACTGTTACGAGTTGAAGTCGCAAGTGGAGTCGACTTCGGATGAGTGGAGTTGACTTCGGATAGGTGAAGTTGACTTGGGATGCGACTTAGTCTTGTTAAAACTTGCTGTCCACTTGTTGTCCAGAATTCTATCTTTGAAGTCGCAGTTGAAGTGGACTTGGGATGAGTGAAGTCGACTTCAGATTGGTGAAGTTGACTTGGGATGAGACTTTACTTTACTGTTTGTCCAAAGTCACAGGAGAATTCGACTTGGATCTGGAACTTCACTCAAGTCGTAAGTGAAGTCAACTTAGTTGTGGGACTTCACTTCGCTGGACTTGCAATACATGAACTTAATCTCTTGAAACTTAAATTATTTCTCATTTTCATTTTCATATATTTAATTTGAGACAAAATATTTGAGAACACTTAGACAAATTTATTAGATCCTTTTTAATGGCATTTCAATTATTTGTTAATTATCAAAATCAAATTAATCATTCTTAAAGCAAGCATATGATCAACAATCTCTCCCTTTTTAATGATTGACAAAACTTAATTGAAATATCTTCCCTTCTCAAATGAATCACAGATATGTCTACATGAAGATCATGATTTTTATCAATAAGCACAAAATAAAGCATATTCTTTTCATATAGATGTGTTCTTTCACTATTCTCCCATTCTACATGGAAATATTTCTCCTCTTAAGTTATATGCAATATTAGTCTCTTTTCTTAAGATATTTTCATACTACACTCTCTCCCCTTTTTGTCAATCAACATAAAAGGTAGCACAAATGGGGCATAATAGGTTCATTTTGCATATATAGTGTTTTATTTAATATATTTTTTGTCATACAAATCATTCATTTTGAGTTAAGCATATGATTTATAATATGACTATGGTACCACTTGTTTATTAATTTTTTTTAGAGCAACGTACCTTTACTTACCTTTGATGAAAGTTATCATTACTATTTTGCTCAACTCCCCCTTTCTTTTGCAATTCATGCTCATTCATTCTCTAGATGACTTTGTACTTATTTGAAATAAAAAATCTGCATCACAAATATGATATTTTCTTTCCTTTTGGTACCCATGTTATGGGTCCATGAATGTTAGTACCATAATGCAAAGGAACTAAAGAAGACTTGGTTCCAACTTAGATATATCTCTTTGGCATCAAAACCAATTTAACTCCATTATAAACCATTTTTCTTGCCTTATATCAATATATTTTATGTCCAAATTTATTACAATAATGGCAAGTGATTCTAGCATAGGTTGGAGTACCATAATAGCTCTTTGGTTGCCAAGTAGGTATATTTGTCCACGATTTATTAATAAGTTTCTTAAAATGTCCCTTCACATTTGATGTACTTGAAGCCTTAATCCAAATAGGAGCATTTATTTTATTTAATTTGACATTGATGTGTTTTACATATCCAAGACCTCTCTTATCAACTTGAGTGGTCATTCTAAAAAATTTCTGCACATTTTCTCCCAGGTTGGAAAACTTAGCCAATGAATCTTTCAAAATTTGGTTTTCCTTTCTCAATGCATCTGTTTCATTCTTTAAGACATTTATATCATTTTGCAAGAATGAATTCTTCTCCGCTAACTTTCTATTAACAATAGTGGTTGTATCGAGTTATTTTTTCTTTTGAGCATATTTGATACCAAGATTTTTAAATTCATCAAATAATGAATCATAAGTTTGTTGTAAATCATTCAACCCATCACATCTAGAACAAACATTAGAAGATGAAATGCAATAGGAATCAAATGAGCTTACCTTGAATCCATGGATGCATCCAATGTTGGCTATTGAATTTTTCTTGTATCATCATTTTTCTCTTTGGATTTTTTGGCAAGTTTCATTTTCATCTTCTACAATGGCCATGCAACAAACTCTTACCCAATTTGTTTCATCTTCTTCTTTATTTGATGAAGTACTAGAGCTTGAGGTAGTATATTCCTTTGTAAGCATTCTTCTAGCGTTTCTCTTTGAAAAAATTTCCTTATTTTCAATTTTCAATTCATCTGGTATGGTGCATTCGATTTGTATATGTCCAACACCACCACATTTATAACATTTAGGAAGTTCCTTTTTTCTATCTTTCATTTTCTTGTATGAGCTGCAATATTTATTTCTCTTCATGTCGAAGTATGAGCTTGATGTGGATTTATTTAAGCTCTTTTTCATACTTTTGAATGCAATAGACTTTTTACTTCTGTGAGATTCTTCTTTCTTATTTTTGATGAGCTCATGAGACATGAGTGAGCCGATTAACTCATCTACTTTGAGCTTGTTTAAGTCCTTTGCCTTCTCAATAGCTATGACCTTTTGATTCCACGAGTTTGGCAATGCTCTAAGTATTTTCATAACCTTTTCACTTTCAAAAATTGGTTTTTCTAGGCCTCTAAGAGCAATAATAATTTTAGAAAATCTAGCATACATTTCTAAAATAGATTCACCATCGAACATTTGAAATCTTTCAAAATCACCAACAAGGATATTCTTTTTAGCTCCCTTTACTTCGGAAGAACCCTCATAAATAGATACCAATTTATCCCATATCTCTTTAGCCATTGTACATGAAGAAACTCTATCAAATTCTGCAACAGTCAATGCACAAAATAAGAAGTTCATAACTTTAGCATTACTTTGGACGGACATTGTTTCTTCTTTTGTCCAAGTGGACGCCTTGTCCCCTTTTGGTAATATAATTCCATATTGCATGACTATCCAAGAATTCATATTAATTTCCATAATAAGTTGTTTCATCCTTAACTTCCAATAAAAAAAATTTATTACCATCAAATAGAGGTGGCCTAAAAAATGATTGGCCCTCAACAAATGCAGGTACAGAAGTTAAGTAGGTTGCTATAAATATATATATATATAAAAGATCATCTCAAATAAGATAGAGGCCTACTTTGATACTACTTGTTGGTCCCCAATTTATGGCAAAACCCAATAGGGGAGGGGTGAATTGGGTTCTTAAAAAATTCTTTAGTAAATTAAAACTTAACCCCTTATAATTTCAATCTCCTTGATGAAACATGATATGAGATAGAATGAGATGGTGCAAATATAATATAAAAATGTAAACAATCAATCCGCATAAGAGGCAACAATATATAGTGGTTCGGGTAACCTTCCATACTCCACTCTTCCAAGCACACACCCATTATGTCTTGGGTTCCACTATTGTATTTTTAATACAATCTAGAACACTCACTCTCTTCTAGATTCTAGCTCTAGGGAGCATATACAATTGTAACGCCCCATTCATAGAAATACTCAATAATTAATCAATGGGGGCTACAGATTCTAAGAAAAATTCGGCAGCA
>JAXCLR010000063.1:13428294-13471225 GCA_035584095.1 Annona squamosa | reverse complement strand
ATTTACCAAAGATTTTTTTAAAAGAACCCAATTCACCCCTCCCCTCTTGGGTTTAGCCATCAACTCGGGACCAACAACTACACTTATTTTCTCCTGCTTAGAAATTATCTAAGTATGTTTTTACCCTGCTTAACACCTAAAAAAATTTGAGAAGAATTCACTCACATTTAGTGAAGATATCCTCCTTCTCTTCTCACTTTATCTCTCTAACCTTCTATCCTCTCATCCTCAAGGCTTGAACGTGTGGGTGGGGGTTGGAAATGCTCAAATGAGCTGGGTTTGTTTGCTTGTTCACCCCATTCCCCTATTTATAGTCTTGCATTTTTCACATATTTGCAATTTACTCACTTACTCAAGGTATTTAATTCTAAATATTTTTCCAAATCCCAAGCAATATTTTGAGTTTTGTACAGCCACCCTAATCAACAACTCCTGCCCCCTAGCTAGCCCCCATTTATTTATGATTTTTATTTAAAAGTAATTATTTTATGCTAATTAAATCTCAACCGTTGATTCTTGATAAGATTGATTTTTGACCATTTAGTTTTGGCCCAAAAGTCAAGCCTCCTGCAGCCATTGCAGCTTTTCATTAATTATTTAATTATTTAATTAATTAAAATTAACCCCAAAGTTAAATATAATTAATAAAAAAGGTGGGCTACCTTTTTTATCTCCAAACGACGTTTATTCTTGACCCTTACTTAAAAGTTTTTGATCAATCTTGGACCATTCATCATGTCCATCATTATATTTGAGCTATCCATAAAAAATTTCACTTCAATCCGACGTCTGGATTGCAAGTTATGAATTTTTCTTCATTTTCTCTCAAAAATCCACTAAAAATCTGAAATTAATAAATTAATCAAAAAGTGACTATGTTATCCTTTTGTGAGTAATTTCCTTTTTTGTCTTTAATGATTAAGTTAATCGAAAGTGATTAACTTAACATATTCCTTAATCTCATGTTAGTTTTCATGTTTTACTATTCACATTTTCTATTCATCTAAATTAACATTCCATAATTAGCAATTTAATCCTCTAATTCCACATATTGCAAAAGTATCATCAATATATTTCATGTAAAGATTAATATATTACCTAGGGTTTATAATTCTAGGGTTTCATACATGGTCCTAAAATTGGGGTTTCACATAGCACCCCGGCACCGCCAAATCGCTATTACAGAAAATTCAAGAAACTTAAGTTGGTAATCATTCCAGAGTGATCAGTGCCCCGACAATGCTCCACACTTGCAACTTACCCCACTTGTGCAACTTTTTCCACGTGCCTCGAACAGCTTTGAGGCAGTATAAATACAACACTTAGGGTTTGAGATAGAGGATAATAGAGCTCATGGGACGCAACCAAGGAGGAGAAAAGAAAAGATTATCAAGCTAAGGAGATTTTAAATTGGAGATCTCATTTGTTCGGTGAAAACTAACAAGTTTCATCTCCTTTTTCTCTTTCTCTACATATTTTTCTCTCTCCTTTTTGTTGGGATGTGTGTAACCATGGATTTGATCTTATGTTTTTGAGTTAAAATGCCTAGTGATGGGAGATTGAGATGATTTGATCCTAAAACTATGTTTAGTTTGGTTTATTTTGGAATGAATGATTATATAGCTTTGATATAACCTTTGTTGTGAAGATTTACCTGTGGTGTTTAATGTTTTTTACAACCTAACTATCTTTTAAGATGATCTAATATCTATTTTCATGCTTGGAAAAGATGGGTCTAGATGAGATGCACATATATGGCACAGGTTTTTAACTCTAGAAGGGTTAAATGTTAATATGGATACGAATATACCTATTAATCTTGTATAATCATGAGTACATTATGAGCTAATTAATCTTTCTTCACTTATTTACATGGGAACATAGAGGTATGTTGAAGTAGGATTAGGTTTATATGCATTGGAAGATGAATTCAAATATATATATATGGACATAGGTTAGTAAATCTCTACCCAACCAAATGAAATGGAACCAAATCAGAATAGTTTAGGGTAAAGGATTCCCAATTTCTCATCCACCTTAATTAATCTCAAGAATCCCAACTTATTCCTACATAACTGCTATCTCTTGACTCATTTGAATTCCTTGTTAATTTTAGATTCTATTCAATCAATTCCTAAATTTTTACAACAACAAAGATAATCGAATTTTGAGGTACTAATCAGTTTAACCTAATTCTAGTGGGAACAATACTTAACTTAGACTTTATTACTTGAACGACACATATACTTATGTTTAAACAAGCATTTAATTAGACATATACATAGCTCGTCAAGTTTTTGACGCCGCTATCAGGGATTAGGTGCTAAACTTCTTAGCCTAAAAGTTCATTGTCTTTTACATAAATTTATAAATATATTCAATTTTTATGAGAATAAATATATTCAATTTGTATAGATACTTTAGTTTTATATTTTTCATTTTATTGTAGTTAAAATTTTCTTTATATAGTTATTCGCTCTAGCATGCGAGGGGGTCATGAGGATAAAGATAATATTTGTTATCAGATCTTAACCCCAAAGAACATTCTTAAGAAGGCATCTTAGAAGTAGAAAGGCTCAAGTACACAATATACAAATGGAACATGTAGGAGATCAAAGAGAAAATAATAATAAGAACTAACAGGTTAAGATTCCTCAAGCTTCACAACAAGATGACTTGGACTGGCCTATCTAAGATCTTCTTATTTTGGGACAAAATGTAGTGCAGACCAATATACAACCTCCTCCTATTAACACCAACAACTTTGAGACCAGGCCTTTAGTATTCCAAATTCTACAATCCATAGGGCAATTTGGAGATTTGCCTTTTGAAAGTCCACATCACCATCTCCATAATTTGTTAAAAGTAATAAATAAATTCAAGCAGCATGGGGTTTCAGACGAAGCGATGAAGCTGAGAACTTTTTCATTTTTCCTTAGAGACAGAGCTTCAAAGTGACTTGACTCTTTGCCACCTGTTGAGTCATTTTTGTATTATATATTTTGAATATTAATTAAGAATAATTTGAGTGATATTTTGATTGATTTAATTTTATTCAATACAAATCACTCATGTTTGATTGATTAGTGCAATGTCAAGTAAAATCAATACAATACAGCCTATTTTGAGAAGATTTGATGCAGTAGGACAATACTCATTCAACTTCATGTTTTAGAATAATTAAGAGAGTAAAAAATAAAAATCAACATAGGTTAAAACGTGTTTCACATGAGGCCTGAATTCTTCTTAGGTCTAGTAATCTAGAGTTTTGCAATTCATACACAATGTTTGCGCAAGTTCTAAGACCTAAGATGCGCAAATCCTTTGAGGAGCTCTATATAAACAGCAGTTATACATGTCCCAAGGCATTTTTAAACATCCTTAGAGCTAGGGTTGAGGTCCAAGAGTGAGAGGAGTGAAGATCACGAGGCAAGAGGCACAACGGTGAGTTGCTTTGAATGGTCGAGACACCATTGAAGCTCATAATCAATAAGCTTTCCCTTTCTATCTTTCTTTTAATTTTAATTGTCTTATTTATAATGGATATTGGATATAATATTATCTTGTGTTTTATTTTAGTTATAAACATACTAGGTTAAACAAGTTATTCAAGGTTTAGGATGTAGCACGTGTCTCATATAGCAGATATTGTGGTTTAATTATTTAAGATATTTTGTGTTAATTAAATAACTTGTGATTTAATAGTTGCCTAGTGTTTGAGCTCCCACTTTAGCAATGATTCTCATATATTAAGAAAAGGAACAAAAAAATAGAAGTCTAATATATGACAATCAAGATATTAAACCTAAAAATCTCAGTCAACGAAAATAGACAATGTCGCCTTGAGGAATCCCATGAACTTCCACAAAACTTAATAGATTCTAATTGACTTAAAACTCATAAAAATAGGTAACTAAGAAGATTAAGGTATGCCTTATAGGTGTCAAAAAGAAGATACAAAGATAATATAGGGATAGTTTTCTTTTAACACATAATATTTAGATTAAGTAAGTACTCAATATATTCGTTGCAAAAGATATACGTGAAACCCTAGATTCTAGGTACCCACATCCCTTCACTTTTAATTCTTGTTTCATGTTCTTAAGATCAGCCTTCTTTTTTATATTTCATTCCTTTTATTTTACTCTTTCTATGTTTATGGTAAATGTTTAACAACAATGTCTTAAGTCTCTAATTCCTTGTTGATCGATATTTTATATACTACAATCTATGAGCCGTGCACTTACGATGATAAAATTAGCATCACAAATCATAATATATTGTATTCATGTTACATTCTAAATCCTGGATTTAGGGCTTAGCCAAGTATGTTTAAGTCCAAAATAAAATTAAAATTCAAACCCATCTTAAATAAGATGTCTTTACATAAAATTTGCATATACAACATTTACATCAAAAACTACATATTATTTTACATGTTGCCTTCATCGTCATTTCCTATCTATCGTTGGAAAAGCATGGGTGAGTCATAATACTCAGTAAGCAAGTCATACATAATTTTTCAATCTTTTTCATGCATTTCATAAAATGCAAATGCAATGCATTCATGACATTCCTTTGAATGAGTTTTCTGATTAGGGATGATAGATGGATAGCTCGGAATCCTTGAATCTAAATTATATTGCTTTGGTTCTTTTTAATTGGATTGCATATGGATTTACTAACCCAAGTTCATATATTTTTATGTATGTCTTCCAACATTATATAAAGCTAATTACACCCTATTTAATTGTTATGTTCTCATATTATTAAATAAAGTGAAATTGATAAGTTCATAACCTGTATAATGACTACACAAGGTTATATTCCAATCCATTAAACAACTCCCCTTACACAAAGGTAGAAACTTATGCCTTGCACATAGATCTAGCAGAGATCTTCCTCTTCCAAAGATAAATAAAGCAATTAAATCATCTTACAAGGTAGCCAATCTTGTAAAAAAACATTAAATCCACACATGCAAAGGTAAATCATACACAATCATATATAAAATTAAATATTCATTCCTGAATATTCTAAGCAACAAGAAACAATATAATTTAGCATTCAAATCATTATAACTATCCCTCTAATGGAAGTTTAGTTCAAAGTCATGATCTTAACATCTAATACATCCATATGAAAAGTATCCATGAAAGTAGAGAAAGAAAATTAGAAAGAATAAGAGAAAACTATTTTCTGGTGGTTTCCACCAACGGGGTTGATTCCTCTCTTCAATCCGGGCTTTGATCTTATCTTTCAATTTCTCTTGCTCTCTAATTCGTCTCCGGGCTCCTCCCTCTTCTCTCCTTGCGCGCGAACCCCTAGAAACTATTTATATCTCCCTTTGCATAGCTTACGCATTGAAATTTGCACGTACAAATGCGTATTAGTGGCCAGGCGCCAACTCCCTAGACTTTTCCTTCTTGGAGCTTCCCATTGACACTTTGTAATTGATCATGCCTGGCACCTGGGTGCCCCTGGATGACGTCTAGGCGCCAACTCCCTGGAAGCCATGTTGTAAGTTGAGTGTGTGCTGAAAATAGCCAAGGAGCGTAAGGTGGCGATTGGGCGCAATCCACCTACTTCAGATTTGCCTCAATCTACATTCGACTAGCCCACTTTGCCTTCATATATCCCGTCATTCCTGCAAAAGATGAAAAAACTAAAAAAATGAACTAAAAAATGTCTAAATAATGCTAAAAATGACTAAAAACTAAATAATGCTCCTAAAATGCAAAGCGGATGAAAATTAAGCTAAATGAATGCAAACTAATTCTAATGTTTTGAACTAACGCACAAATCAAGTTTGAAATGGGCTATGACAACTCGTAAAAATACGAGCTATCACCTTTGCAATATTGATAATTTATTGCAATTAGGGTAAATGGTTATGAATGATGAATATAAACTGATATGGGTCAATGTGATTAAAGAGACTTAATGAAGATTAGTAAATGTGATTATATTGAGGATAATTATCTTATATATTATGAGTTAACTAATGGAGATTATGTTGTTAATTATGGATTAAAGTTAACAAATGCTAGAAAATCCATAACTAGACACTGGCAAGGCGGATTAAGATGAAAATTGAAAGGCAAGTACATAATTTTGTGCTTAATCTTATGGAAATGATGGATTATGAAAATAAGGATGAAATTAGGGTGAAAATTGATCATCATCGTCTAAAAATTCAAATGGTCATAACATGAGCTAGAAAAGTCAGATTGAGATAAAATTTGAAATGGATGGTTAAAATTATGAGATCTATGCAATGAGAGGCTTGGACCAAGCAAATGATGATGGGATTATGGTTGCACAAAAAAGGGATGAGAACCATTGACTTTTGTGCACCAAAAAGTAAGTTTGCATTTATGTTAAAGTCAAAGTCATTAATTAAATAATTAATGGCATAAGTAAAGTATCAAAAGGAAATAATGACATATGAATTTTATGAATTATCAAAAATGAAAAAATTCATGAAAATATCCCCTGCATTAATGTGAAAATTAAGGAGCTAATGACTAGCTTAAGGGAGAAGCATAGAGGACCTATAAAGTGGATGGCTATGATCTCTAAAAAGTGAATTTTTTTATTTTTTAATTATAAAATCCACACCTAAGTCAACTAGAGAATCAAGGTAAATAAATGATTAATTAAATGGGGTTGAAAATTTGGACCAAATATGTCAAAATCAAGGCATAAGGATATGATCACCAAGTGGACAGATTTGGAGCAAGGGAGAGATGTGGACAGTCAAAGCAGCTTTTGCAGTTTTTTATGATTTTTTAAATTCCAAATGGACAGCTAAGAAAGCTAATTACTACGGTAATTAAATGGCCATCAAATAAAGCTGTATTTTTGTGGAAAAAATGCAAAAGGCAGCAGCATATGGACGTTGAATGCATGGACATCAAAGGAAGCAAGGATGGCATACACGTTCAAGGGCTGAGATTTAGTTTTTTGTGAATTTTGTTATTTATGCTAAGTTGACCCCTAATTAGGCTATTACCTAGGGTGATTAAATACCCATTAATGATTAAATATCCATTAATTAAATTGAAAATTAGGTGAAAAAATCATGTAAAAGCTGCTGCAAGTGGAGCCCACCCAAGTGGACAGCTTTATTTAAAACTGGATATGACTGTGGAAAAAAATTAAAAAATAATATTAAATGATTAAATATGTGGCTGAACATTTTTGAGTAAATTATAGGGTAAATTTGCAAAACTTTACCCTCCATTTTGGGTCAAAATTATAAAGGAAAGATTGAAAAATAAATGCCTATATAAGCAGGCAATGTAGATGTTCCAGACTTCTGTTTGGGAGAAAAAAATAATAAAACTCAAAGGGGCAGTGACTGGAATGATCCAAGGGAAGAAACCATGAAGAAAATAAGGAAATTTCAAGTGCTCAAAGGAGGGATTACCAATTAATCAAGTAAGCATATGTTAATTTTGACTTTATACTTCAAATTTAGAAGTTATGCGATATTATAGACCAAAATATGAACGAAATAGTAAACAAAGGATTTTCACCATAATAATTTGTTCAAAAGCTCATTATATGATGATTTAGGGACGATAAAAATTTTAGATTGAAATATTAAGAAGGTTTCAAATTAAAAATTCGGGAAAATCAACCTAAATAGGGTAAAACGGGTGATAGGATTAGCTATAGCAAATAATTTTTATACAAGGAATTTTAAGCTAAAAATTTTATAAGGTATATAAGGTATATTTTGGATAACACAAAAAATAAAAATTAGATTTTTATGAGTTTAAATATACCCCATAATTTACGTGATTCAGGCTGTCTGAAAAGGGATGTTGCTGTCTAGCAGAGTAAAAATACAAAATTAAATAGAAATACTAAATATTTCATGCTAAAAATATTTATTTCGATTAATTCATATAGTTATTAAGGTATGGTAGAAGTTTCAAATGATAACTACTTGATTTGATATTAATTCAAGATGTTGAGAATTTAGTATGCCTGAATTCAGCATTATGGACAGCTTCAGGAATAAATCAAGATAAATGTTAAATTTCAGGTTTTGTGATTAAATTTATAATTGAATATAAACAAATATTATAAATTATTATGAGAATTTAACCTATTAAAGGTGAGGTTTAGAAAGGATGGAACTTAGGATTACATATAAGGCCCGATTTTCATATTTTGATGTTGAAAACGATAAATGGATTATGTGAAGTGTTAAAATGCAAAAATGCATAAGATATGATTGAAACACATGGATTAGGGTACTGTTTAAGTAGATAATGATAATCTCAAATTTTGAGATTATTATATGATGTCTAAGTTAGCAACTAAGTGCTTAAAATGAGCACCGTTGTATAAAAAATAAAAAATATGTTAAAAATGATAAACGGAGGTAATAAACTTTCAAATAATGATTTAATGAATAATTATTATATTCATGTAAGATTACCATACATAAGGGTATTAAAATGAATAAATGGATGATTGATATGTATAGGCTATGTGCTAAGTATGAATACCTAACTTGAGGGACAAGTGGGTCAAGCTAAGTCCAAATGAATTTATTTAGATTGGAAAACCTAAGGGATTTATGTATTTGAAGTTCATGTGAATAAATGAAACGTTATTTTCATTTATCTAGGCAAAAGCAAGGAAAAGAATGAAAGAAAAGGATTTTGGTGATCTCAGATAAGTAAGCGAACTTTTCAAATCATTTATTTTTCCTTATATGCTGAAATGATTTATGATGTTATGTTGATATTTTTATGATTATGTTTTAATGAACACGCAAGCACAAATTTTAAAAATTGATGGCTTTAATGAAAATCCATATGTTTTAAAAATGACGGCTTTAATGAAAAGCCTTAAGTTTTAAAAAATGATGACTTTAAGGAAAAGCCTCAAGGTTTGCTTCATGGGAAGCAAGTAATGATTTTAAAATAAAGAAATTTTCACAGTGTTGCCATGGATTGGCAATGTTGTATGTTAATGGATTGAGAAATTTGCTTATGAGTAAGCAAGTTCTTCACGATAATGTTTTCAAAGGGTTTCATGTTTTATGTCGATGATTTTTAAGAATTTACTTATAAGTAAGCTAGTTCTTTATGATGTTGTTTCAAAAGTATTATATAAGAAAGAAGGAAATTTTATCCTTTTTCACAAATTATTATTTGTAAATAAGTTTGGGTTCTTTATATAATAAATTGTGATAAATAATTATGTTTATGAAAGAAAAAAGAAAAGGGTAGTTGATTTATTAAAAGGATTTGTTTTGCTAGGTCATGATAATTAAATAATAAATGATGATTTGGACATAGTCCATATATTTTTAAATGATATTCAAAAGGTTTTGATTTTCTTTAGATAAGAAAATCTATGTTGAAAATATCTTTAAAAATATTCATGCAAATGTTGTTGAAGGGAATTTAAGAATGACCAACCTCCTACGTTGATTTCATAAAATTATTTGATTTCAGGTTACCAAATGGTATGTAAAAGATTATGCAAGCCCCTTATGTAAAAATGTTATAATAGATAAATTGACAATAATTTGATTACTATAGTGATTGAGAAAGGGTAGCATAATTGCATAACTTTTGTGAGCAAAAGGCCCCGAAATGGAAACCAAGAAAATATTAGAAAATATATAGTCTAATTTTGAAAATTCAAAGCTTTTGAAATTCTTTTGTAAGGATTTTAAGATGTATTATTTTTCAAATATTTCAAATGTTTATCAAAATGTTTTACTCAAAATATTGCTGAAAGAATTTAAGGAAGGTCATCCTAAAATCAGATTTTAAATGACAACTTCTTTAAAGTGAGTGCGCTCGCTTTACAAGTTGACACGGATTGCAGTCTGTGATATGATTTTGAAAATTATTTTTTAAAGATGCAGACTTTGGTCTATGATGTTTTAACATTATGGATGTAGACTGAGGTCCGTGATCCCAGTTTTAAAGGATACGAGCTACAGTCTGTAAAAGTTTAAACCAAACAGACTGTGGTCCGTCATGATGATGTATGGTACACCAGTACAAGGAATAGGCCGGTTGTAGAGCACGGTTGGGATGACCGGGCCCACTCTACATAAGGCCAAGTCGCTAAGGGATGACAGGACTGCCAACGACGCCCTCCCTGAGATAAGAGCAGGATAAAGGAACAGCCGCCTAGCTAGCGTGCTGTTAAGGATTCTCTTCCTAAAGGTAGCATGATCACTTACTAAGTGTCACTATTGGATGGAAAGAAATGCATTTGCTTATGTTTTACTTTTGAAATGCCCAAAGATTTGGACATGAAATTATGTTTTATGAAAGTTATCCTAAAGGAATTTTTATGAAATGGTTACCCTAAAAGAAATGGTGTTTTACACAAAAGTGTAAATAACAGGAATGAAAGGAAATGTTTTTATGCAAATGCATTTATGAAAATGGTTTATGTATTTTATTTGCCTTGTTTGCTATAAACAAGCCCCAAAATGGATATTATAAAAAGGATTAATGTGAAACTTGGTTTAGACATAGGAATGTTCATTTCTAAATAGCCTAAATGAAAAGTGTTAATGGACATGAGAATATCTAATGCCAAAGTATTTAAATGAAAAGTGTTTTAGGACATATGAATGTCCATCGCTAAAAGAAGCTACGTCAAAAATATTTTGAGACATCAAATGTCTTTGTGCTAAAGGAATTATATTTTGAGACATCAAATGTCCTTTGCCAAAAAGATTTATCTAAATGATGTTTTAGGACATGAGAATGTCCTTCTGGCTAAAGGATTTAAGAAGAAAATTGATTTGGACGTAGAACGTCCACTATTAAAAGATGATTTTATGTATACATTTTAGGACATTAGAAATGTTCATACAAAACCAAAAAAAATAATTAAAGAGGGTGAAATGCATATGTTTTACCTTAATAAGTCTGGACGTGGCTTGTGAATGATTTTAAGAATGATGTTTAATGAGAATGTTCAAGGACATGGAACTATCCTTATGAACAAGGGATTTTATGATTATGTTTTAGGACATATGGATGTCCTCAAGTAAAAAACTATTCAAGATATTTATGAAAAAGATTTTCAAGGAAGTCTTGCCCTAATAATAAAATACTTTCTTACTGAGTTATCATTCACGTATTATTTTTTCAAACCTTAAACAGGTACAAGGAAACTCAAGAAAATGCAAATCTAAGCAATGAAGTAAGGCACGAAATGATAGCCAGGTAGGCTATAAGGAATGGGAAAGCATGAATATGCTAAGATATGTAAATTTGTATATGAACTTAATTAGAATTTTAAGTTATATATGATTCAATAATTGAATGTACGGATGTATGGATGTAAAATGTGATGATTTAGTTAATGAAACTTTCATTGTAGAAAAGTAGGATGAGATGCTATGAAATAGAATTTCAAACTTTATTACAAGTGTATCATCACTTGTTTGATAAATGATGTGAAATGCAAAGCTATGAACGATGATGAGCAAAAGAAATTTTTGGACGAGATCCAATTAAGAACCCGCTGCGTGATCATGGCAACAATTCTGATTCACATTGACCAATCGATAAGGTCTTAAAGTAAGGAAGTAATGTATTGGTTTGGAGCACCACAGAGGTTGGTATTAGAGCATGGATTGGTAAGTAGGTGTGGTAAGAAAAGATTTGATATCACAAAGATGATATTTCAACAAAGATTGATAGATAGATATAGAAGAAAAATGGAAAATGACGAAAGAGATAGATTGAAATTATAAGACATACAATACGTATTGTCTTTTACTGTGTGCCACTATGACACAATGATAGTGCTATTTAAGGAAATGTAGCTGGTTGCAATATTTCATAATATAGATGATATATGAAGGAAAAATTATATGAGGACAATGAAATGAAGGAGGAGGTAGGAAAATCTAGAGAAAGACAGGATAGAAGGAAACAAGAACAGCTGATGGGTTATGGAACCCTGCATAGAGACCCTCCTTACCTAAGGTAAACTATACCTCACTTAAGATAGCACAAGACTATGCTATATGATATATATATTTAAGGTGCGACGCCATGGTAAACATATGGAAGGCACTTGGTGGTCATACAATAGGCATCAAGGCGCCAACTTTTTAAGTGATTGTTGGTTTAAAATTTATGGTTATAATAAAATGACAGGTTATATAGGTATAATCTGTATGTGTAAGGAAAAACAACTTTAACCATAAAAAGAGAAGATAGAAATGAGAAAGGTAGGAAAAAGGGAGTTTCTTTTGACTCCTAATGTATGAAGCTTGATGTTATAAAAATATGAATGCATTTGATTTTATTCAAGTGCTAAGTGTATATGAAAAAGAAAAGATCTTTGATCTTTCTAGATTATAAAATTTACTGTGTATGATGATTCTATGATAAAAAATGATCATATTGACTACGGATGATATGAATGAATGTTATGATAAAAAATGCTATTGACATAATTGTATATGTTGCATTCTACAACATGTCTATCACCTTAGTCATAAACAAGTAAAAGACAGTTGCAAATATGAGTCAACAAGAAAGAAGAAAAGCCAATAATACATCTAAACTACCAGGGCAAAGAGAACAAATGAGTCCATGAACTCATCAATGACGGGCTACTATGAATGCTAAGTTAAAGGATTAGGGGTGTTACTGCTATAAGAATATCTCACAAGTAGAAAGAATAGAGAAAAGAATAACTGCAGCTATAAAAGAGCTATGTAGTAGGTCACTCGAGATTGAGCGACCCGAACAGAAGGATAATACGAGGTCTTTTGGAAAAAGCCCAACAGGACCAAATAAAAGAAGGTGAAAGAGACAGACCGGTATAGGTAATAAATTTTTACCTAGTACCCAAACTTTTAAAGGGTTGATAATAGTAAGATAGAAACGAATGGAAAAGTTATTAATACCTTTTTAGCTCAGTATCCAGCTAAGTTCTCAGGTGAATGAGATCTTATTTAAGCTGAACAGTGGATGACTAAACCAAAGAACATGTGCAAGGTTTGAACATGTAATCTTATGTAATGTCCAAAGCATTGATTGACAATGCTTATGAGTGATAGGAAATCCTAATGGCTATTATGTTATAATCAAATAAGGTAATCTGGAAGAATTTGTTAAGAAATATCTTCCAATAGAACGTTAGAATGTAATACATGTTGATAATGAACATGTACAATTAGGGCAAGGATAACTTGACCCTAAAGATTAAGGAACCTGGTATAGGGAAAGAAAAGAGTAAGAAAGATCAACTCGATCAATAGCTATATTGATAGGAAGTCTCTGCAACTTAATGCAAAAAAATGTAGCAAAACATGTCTAGTTAGCATGTATAGAAGGAAAAAGAGATTACATATATGATACCACAAAAGTTGGTATATCATAGCAAGGAATGGTAGATAAATGAAGGCAAGAATGATTATCGAAATTCTTCTAAATTCCAATGTGATTGAAAGATAGGTACGAGAGAGATAATTTCTCTATGATGTTCATAAGAAATAAGATTAGAAAGAGAAAAAACAATAAGAACCCTTATTGATTTATGGAAGCTGGAAAGGGAGACCAGGAAGAAGATATTTTAGACTGGTTTATTACCAGTACTCCTATTAGGTAATCGAAACTAATATAATCTAATTGTAGACATTATGAGATGGGAAGGAAAGATAGGTTAGCAAAAGTGTCTTTTGCTAAGACATTCATAAAATTTTATGGGAGACCAACTCTTATTCTATGCTATAGAATAAATGTGTTATGTTATATGAATGTTGTATAAAAATGATTACTATGGATTTCAATGATGTATGAATGAATAGGTAGCCTAGATATTACCCTACGATAAGAAGAGAAACTCTATAATTTCTCTATGTATAAGGAAAATAGTATGCCTACCATAAGGGTAAAAGATGGATAACATAAAGAAAAAAAACAATTGTAATGAGAAGCTCATATGGGAACAAGAAACAGGAAATGACAGAGACAAGTGATAGGTCTATTGGATTAAGGCTATAAATGCCACTAAGACAGAGTAGCGCAATAGAAGCGTAGTGAACCATTGAAGTATTGGAGAAAGATGATAAAATTAGCTATTTTATTTGAGCTCTACCCCCAATATTTGAAATGTAATAGGTTTCAAGACGAAACCTGTTATAAGGGAGGGAGAATTGTGATACCCAGACCCAAGTAAGATTTATTTATATGCAATTGGTATATAAATATAGATCAAGTATGATTCAGTGGAACTATGAATGAATCCCTTTGCAATATTGATGATTTATTGCAATTAGGGTAAATGGTTATGAATAATGAATATAAGCCGATATGGGTCAATATGATTAAAGAGGCTTAATGAAGATTAGAAAATGTGATTATATTGATAATAATTACCTCATATATTAGGGGTTAACTAATGGAGATTATGTTGTTAATCATGGATTAAAGTTAGCAAATGCTAGAAAATTCATAACTCAAAGCCGGTAAGGCGAATTAAGATCAAAATTGAAAGATATGTATATAATTTTGGGCTTAGTCTTATGAAAATGATGGATTATGAAAATAAGGATGAAATAAGGGTAAACATTGATCATCACTGTCGAAAAATTCAAATTGTCATAACTTGAGCAAGAAAAGTCAAATTGAGATGAAATTTGAAATAGATAGTTAAAATTATGAGATCTATGCAATGAGAGGCTTGGATCAAGCTAATAATGATGAGATTATGGTTTCATAAAAAAGAGACGAGAACCATTGACTTTTGTATACCAAAAAGTAAGTTTGCATTTATATTAAAGTCAAGGTCATTAATTAAATAATTAATGGCATAAGTAAAGTGTCAAAAGGAGATAATGACACATGAATTTTATGAATTATCTAAAATGAAAAAATCTATGAAAATATCCCCTGCATTAATGTTGAAATTAAAGAGCTAATGACTAGCTTAAGGGAGAAATATAGAGGAGGCATAGAGTGGACGGCTATGAGCTCCAAAACTGGATTTTTTATTTTTTAAAAAATTATAAAATCCACACCCAAGTTAACTATAGAATCAAGGTAAGTAAATGAGTAATTAAATGGGGTTGAAAATTCGGACCAAATATGCCAAAATCAAGGCATAAGGATATGATCACAAAGTGGACAGATTTGGAGCAAGGGAGAGATGTAGATGGTCAAGGCAGCTTTTGGATTTTTTTTGTATTTTTTTAAGTGCCAAATGGACAACTAAGAAAGATAATTACTAGGGTAATTAAATGGATATCAAATAAAATTTCATTTTTATGGAAAAAAATGCAAAAGGCAGCAACATATAGACGTTGAATGCATGGAAAGCAAAGGTAGCAAGGATGGCATGCACGTTCAAGGGATGAGATTTGATTTTTTATGAAGTTTTTATTTATGCTAAGTTGATCCCTAATTAGGCTATTACTTAGGATGATTAAATACCCATTAATTAAATTAAAAATTAGGTAGAAAATTTGTGCAAAAGTTGCTGCAAGTGGACCCCACCCAAGTGGACAGCTTTATTTTTAAAGTTGGATATGGTTGTGGAAAAAATATGAAAAATAATATTAAATGATTAAATATGTGGCTAAAAGTTTTTTAGTAAACTATAGGGTAAATTTGAAAAACTTTACCCTCCATTTTGGGTTGAAATTATAAAGGAAAGATTGAAAAATAAATGCCTATATAAGCAGGCAGTGTGGATGTTCCAGACTTCTGTCTGGGAGAAAAAAATAATAAAACTCAAAGGGGCAGTGGCTGGAACAATCTAAGGAAAGAAACCATGAAGCAAGGAAGAGAATTTCAAGTGCTCAAAGGAGGGATTACCAATTAATCAAGTAAGTATATGTTAATTTTGATTTTATGCTTCAAATCTGGAAGTTATGCAATGTTATAAACCAATATATGAACGAAATAGTAAACAAAGGATTTTCACCAATCTAGAAGTTATGAAATGCTATTTTCACCATGAGTCAGGGACAAAAAATTTCAGATTGAAATATTAAGCAGGTTTCAAATTAAAAATCTGAGAAAATCAACCTAAACAAGGTAGAACGAGTGATAGGATCAGTTGTAGCAAATAATTTTTATACAAAGAATTTTAAGCTGAAAATGTTACAAGATATATAAGACATATTGAGGATCATATGACCAAAATAAAAATTATATTTTTATGAGTTTAAATATATCCCATAATTTACGTGATTCAGGCTGTCCGGAAAGGGCTGCTGCTGTCCAGCAGAGTAAAAATACCAAAATAAATAGAAATACTGAATATTTCATGTTAAAAATATTTATTTTGGTTAATTCATGTAGTTATTAAGGTATGTTAGAAATTTCATATCAAAACTACTTGATTTGATATTAATTCAAGATTTTGATATTGCATTATAGACAGCTTAAGGAATAAATCAAGATAAATGTTAAATTCCTGGTTTTGTGATAGAATTTAACTTATAATGGAATATAAATAAATATTATAATTGATTATGAGGATTTAATCTATTAAAGGTGAGTTTTAGAAAGGATGGAACTTATGGTTACGTATAAGACCCGATTTCCATATTTTGATGTTAAAAATGATAAGTGGATTATGTGAAGTCTTAAAATGCAAAAATACATAAAGATATGATTGGAACACATGGATTAGAGTACAGTTTGAGTAAATAATATTACTCTCAAATTTCGAGATTATTATATGATGTCTAAGTTAGCAACTAAGTGCTTAAAATGAGCACCGTTGTATAAAAAATAAAAAATATGTTAAAAATGATAAATGGAGGTAATGAACTTCCAAATAATGATTTAATGAATAATTATTATATTCATATAAGATTACCCTACGTAAGGGTATTAAAATGAATGAATGGATGATTGATATGTATAGACTATGTGCTAAGTATAAATACCCGACTTGGAGGACAAGTGGGTCAAGCTAAGTCCAAATGAATTTATCTAGATTGGAAAACCTAAGGGATTTATGTATTTAAAGTTGATGTGAATAAATGAAACGTTATTTTCATTTATCTAAGCAAAGGCAAGGAAAAGAATGAAAGAAGAGGATTTTGGCGATCTCAAGTAAGCAAGCAAACTTTTCAAATCATTTATTTCTCCTTATATGCTGAAATGATTTATGATGTTATGTTAATATTTTTGTGATTATGTTTTAATGAACGGACAAGCACAAATTTTTGAAAATGATGGCTTTAATGGAGAGTTTTAAGTTTTGAAAAAGGATAACTTTAAGAAAAAGCCTCAAAGTTTGCTTCATGGGAAGCAAGCAATGATTTTAAAATAAAAAATTTATCACAAGTGTTTCCATGAATTGGCAATGCTTTATGTTAATAGATTGAGAAATTTGCTTTTGAGTAAACAAGTTCTCCACGATAATGTTTTTAAAGGATTTCATGTTTTATGTCGATGGTTTTTAAAAATTTTCTTATAAGCAAGCAAGTTCTTTATGATGTTATTCCAAAAGTATTGTCTAAGAAAAAAGAAATTTTACCATTTTTCACAATGTATTATTTGTAAATAAGTTTTAAGTTATTTCTACAATAAATTGTGATAAATAATTATGTTTATGAAAGAAAAAAGAAAAAGGAGAGTTGATTTATGAAAAGGATTTGTTTTGCTAATTCATGATAATTAAATAATAAATGATGATTTGGACATAGTCTATATGTTTTTAAATGATATTCGAAAAGTTTTGATTTCCTTTAGATAAGAAAATCTATGTTGAAAATCTCTTGAAAAATATTTATACGAATGTTGTTGAAGGGGATTTAAGGATGACCAACCTCCTACGTTGATTTCATAAAATGGTTTGATTTCGGGTTGCTAAATGGTATGCAAAAGATTATGCAAGCCCCTTATGTAAAAATGGTATAATAGATAGGTGGACAATAATTTGATTATTAAGGTGGTTGAGAAAGGGTAGCATAATTACATAACTTTTGTGAGCAAAAGGCCCCGAAATGGAAACCAAGAAAATGTTAGAAAATATATAGTTTAATTTTAAAAATTCAAAGGTTTTGAAATTCTTTTATAAGGATTTTAAGATGTATTATTTTTCAAATATTTCAAATATTTATCAAAATATTTTACCCAAAATATTTCCGAAAGAATTTAAGGAAGGTCATCCTAAAATTAAATTTTAAATGACAACTTGTTTAAAGCGGGTGCGCTCGCTTTACAAGTTGACATGGAATGCGACCTGTGATGTATTTTTGAAAATGATTTTTTAAAGACACGGACTTCAGTCTGTGATGTTTTTAAATTATGGATGCAGACCAAGGTTTGCGATCCTGGTTTTAAATGATACAAGTTGCAGTCTGTAATACTTTAAACCAAATAGACTGTAGTCCATCATGATGATGTATAGTGCACCAGTACAAGAATTAGGCCGGTTATAGAGCACGGTTGGGATGATCGGGGCCTACTCTACATAAGACCAAGTTACTAAGGGATGGTAGGAGTGCCAGCGGTGCCCTCCTTGAGATGGAAGCAAGATAAAGGAACAGCCACCTGGCTAGCATGCTGTTAAGGATTCTCTTCCAAAATGTAGCATGATCACTTGCTAAGTGTCACTACTGGATGGAGAGAAATGCATTTACTTATATTTTACTTTTAAAAAGTCCAAAGATGGGGACATAAAAGTATGTTTTATAAAAGTTATCCTAAAGGGATTTTTATGAAATTGTTACCCTAAAAAAAAGTGTTTTACACAAAAGTGTAAATAACATAAATGAAAGAAAATATTTTTATGCAGATGCATTCATGAAAATGGTTTATTATTTTATTTGTCTTATTTGCTATAAACAAGCCTCAAGACGGAGATTATGAAAAGGATTAATGTGAAACTTGGTTTGGACATAGGAATGTCCATTTCTAAATAGCCTAAATGAAAAGTGTTTATAGACATGAGAATGTTCAATGCTAAAGTATTTAAATGAAAAGTGTTTTAGGACATATGGATGTCCATTGCTAAAAGAAGATATGTCAAATATATTTTGAGACATCAAATGTCTTTGGGAATTTTACGATAAAAAAATATTTTTGGCCATAAAAATGTCCTTTACCGAAAAGGCTTATTTGAATAATGTTTTAGGACGTGAGAATGTCCTTCTGGATAAAGGATTTAAGAAGAAAAATGTTTTGGACATAGAATGTCCACTATTGAAAGATAGTTTTATGTATACATTTTGGGACATTAGAAATGTTCATACGAAACTGAAGAAAATTAATTAAAGAGGGTAAAACGCATAAGTTTTGCCTTAATAAGCCCAGACGAGGCTTTTGAATGATTTTAAGAATGATGTTTTATTAGAATGTTCGAGGATATGGAACTATCCTTATGAACAGGAGATTTCATGACAATGTTTTATGACATATAGATGTCCTCGAGTAAAAAGGTGTTTTCACGATGTTTATGAAAAACGTTTTTGAGGAAGTCTTGCCCTAATAATAAAATGTTTGCTTACTGAGTTGTCATTCACGTTTTATTTTCCCAAACCTTAAACAGGTACCAGAAAACTCAAGAAAATGCAAATCTAATCAATGAAGTAAGGCATGAGATGATGGCCAGGTAGGCTATAAGGAATGGGAAAGCATGAATATACTAAGGCATGTAAATGTGTATGTGAACTTAATTAGAATTTTAAGTTCTATATGATTTAATAATTGAATGTATAGACGTATAGATGTAAAATGTGATGATTTAATCAAGAAAACTTTTATTGTAGAAAAGCAGGATAAGATACTATGAAATAGAATTTTAAATTTTATTACACGTGTATCGCCACTTGTTTGATGAATGATATGAAATGTAAAGATATGAACGATGATGAATGAAAAAAAAAATTTGGATGAGATCTAATTAAGAACCCGCCGCGTAATCAGAACAACAATCCTGATTCACATTTACCAATTGATAAGGTCTTGAGGTAAGAAAGTGACGTCTTGATTTAGGGCGTCACACCCTATTTATAGTTTTTGATTTTTCATGAAATTGTAATTTACTGCCTTGCTCAAGGTATTAAATTATAAATATATTTTTTTTAATTTCTAAAAAGGTGTGTTGAGCCTTGTGCAGCCCACCCTACAACAGCTTACGCCCCTTTGGCAGCCCTAATTTTCATGAATTTTTTAATTTATTAAATTATATATTTTAAGCTAATTCAATCTTAGCCATTGATTTTTGGTGATGATGAATTTGGACCATTGGATTTTAGTCGAAATTATCCACTACCCCTGCACACCCCTACCATTTTCTAATTTGTATTTATGATTTTTATTTTTTAATTATTTAAATTTAATAAAAAGTCAAATGGAAAATTAATGAAAAGTTAAGTTACTTTTTAATCTCCATTTAACGTTTCATCTTGACTCTTAATTCATGATTTTCATTACATCTTAAACCTTTCATCATGTTCATCATAATTTTTAACCATCCATAAAAAATTTCATTTAAATCCGACGTCCGGATTGTAAATTATGTTTTTCTTTAATTTTTCACTAAAATCCAAAATTGTATTAAAATATCAAAAAGTATTACTATTTCTTCCTGTCGTGATTAAATCTCCTTTTTTATCTTTTTGTGATTAAGTTAATCCACATGATTAATCTTAATCACATTTCTTAATTCTCGATTACTATTCACATGCACTATTCACATAGGTTAAATTTTTAATTGCATGATTTTAATCTCCGATATACATATCCATAAATATAATTCATGAATTTTATTCATCATAAAAATTATTACAAAAATCTAGGGTTTACAACCATATGTCACATGTATCTTTGCCTGAAGAAGTTGGGTTCCACAATCCTCCCCCTACCCTTATAATAGATTTCGTCCCAAAACCTATCTTTCCTTGAACAATTGAGGATATTTCCTTTCGACTTCTTCTCATAGCTCCTAAGTGGCTTTGGATTCTAAATATCAATTTTATTATACTTTTATATACTCGATTTCTTTGTTTCGAAGCTTCTTGATCTTGAAATTCAATATTTTGATCGGTCTTTCCTCAAAGTTCAAGTGTTCTTGGATTGGCAAATTTTCTGCTATCAACGCATGAGTAGAATCAGAAACATATTTTCTGAGTATGGAGATGTGAAACACATTGTGGATGACACTTAGAGCTGGAGGCAGGGGTATTTTATAGGCAAGATTACCTATCTTTTCTAAAATTTCAAAGGGCCTAACATATCTTAGGTTCAATTTTTCTCTTTTTCCAAACCGGATCATTCCTTTGAATGGTGTTACCTTGACAAACACGTGACCCCTAACTTGGATATTCAAATCCCTGCTCTGGGCTGTGAGTATACACTAGTGAATCACTTGGACTTTTTCTATCATTCTTTTTTAAAGATCTGGAGCTAACTTCCTTTCTCCCACTTTATCCCAGTTTAGAGGAGTTCTGCATTTCTATCTATATAAAGCCTCAAATGGGGCCATTTGAATATTTGCTTGATAATTTTTGTTATAAGAAAATTATGCCGTAACCAAATATTCATCCCATGATCCTCCAAATTCTACTGTGCACATTCTTAGCATATCCTCAACTATTTGATTCACCATTTCTGTCTGCCCATTAGTTTGAGGATGAAATGTTGTATTGAATTTCAACTATGTAACTAAAGTTGATGTAAACTTTTCTAAAATCGTGACATAAAACTAGAATCTTTATCAGAAACTATTGACTTAGGTACTCTATGCAGTCTCACTATCTCCTTATAATAAATCTTAGCTAATCGCTCAGCAGTAAAATTTTTTTTGATGGCTAAGAAATGAGCTACCTTTGATAATCTATCAACTATTACCCATATAGCATCATTCCCATTTTGGGTTCTTGGTAACCCTTTAATAAAATCCATGGTAATATCATCCTATTTCGATTCTGGGACTTCTAGTGGCTGTAACTTTCCAGGAGTCCTTTGGCGATCAGCCTTAACCCTTTGGCATGTTAGGCACATAGCCACATATTCAGCAATTTCTCTCTTCATGTTATTCCACCAATACATCCTTTTGATGTCTTAATACATCTTGGTGCTACTTGGATGCATCGAAAATGGAGAGAAATGTGCTTCCTTCAATATTTGATCCTTGATTCCTTCTTGATTGGGTATACATAGGCGACCCATATATTTGTACACTCCATGTTCATCTTGTATATATTTAGTGGGATTTTTCTTGATCATTTTCTCAACATAACTTTTTAAATCCCCATTTTCTTGTTGAGCTATTTTAATTTGCTCAAATAAATTCTACTGAATTTGTAATTGAGATAATCTAACTTATACCTCGGTGGGCTTACAATTAATTCTAGTTGTCTCAATTCTTGTAGTAGCTCTTCTTCCTCTGTGATGAGATATGCTAAGCTAATATTTCTACTTAGCGCATCAGCTACTACATCGGCTTTGCCGAATGATATAAAATATTGAAGTCATAATTTTTAAGTAAGTCGAGCTATCTTTTTTGCCTCATATTTAACTCCTTTTTAGTAAAAATATATTTGAGGCTTTCATGATCAGTATAAGCATCACATTTAACTCCATACAGATAATGTCTCCAAATTTTCATGGCAAAGACTACTGCTGCCAATTATAAGTCATGGGTTGGATAGTTTACTTCATTTGGCTTGAGTTGCCTGGATGCGTATAATATAACTTTTTTATTTTGCATCAGTACACATCCTGATCTTTTCTTTGAGGCATCACTATAAATCACAAACCCTTCCTTCTCCATAGGTAATGTTAGAATTGACATTTTTACCAGTCTTTTCTTTAACTCTTGGAAGTTATTCTTACATTCCTGTGTCCATTCATACGTAACTACTTTCCTTGTTAGCTTTGTGAGTGGAGCTGACAATTATGAGAATCCTTCCACGAATCTCTTATAGTAGCTAGCTAACCCTAGAAAGCTTCTTATTTCTGTGATATTTGTTGGTTGTGGCCACTTTGTTATCGCCTCAATCTTTTGAGGATCTACCTGTATTCCCTTCTCGGATATAATATGGCCGAGAAAGATTACTTGTCTCAACCAAAACTCACATTTCTTGAATTTAGCATATAATTTCTCCTTTCAGAGAATTTTCAATTCTATCCTTAAATGTTTCTCATGCTCTTCTTCTGTCTTTGAATAAATTAATATGTCATCAATGAATACCACCACAAATTGATATAAAAATTCTCAAAAAATCCTGTTCATCATATCCATAAACACAGCTAGGGCATTTGTTAGTCTAAATGATATTACTAAGAATTCATAATGCCCATATCTTATTCTGAATGCTGATTTATGGATATCTTTTGGACATATCCTCAACTGGTGGTATCCTGATTGTAAATCAATTTTTGAAAGTGTCGAAGCTCCTTTTAACTGATCAAAGAGATCATCTATTCTTGGGATCAGATACTTATTTTTGGTTGTTACTTTATTCAATTCTCTGGAATCAATATAGAGTCTCAAACTCCCATCTTTTTTCCTTATAAATAGTACTGGAGCTCCCCAAGGTAATGCATTGGGTCTAATAAACCTTTTATCTAATAAGTCTTAGATTTGTACTTTCAACTTAGCCAATTCAGCTGGTGTCATCCTGTATGAGGCCTTAGATATTGGAGTTGTCCCTAGGATAGTTTCTATTTCCATATCCATCTCTCTTTCCGGTTACATAAATCTTTTAGAAAAATATCCAGAAATTCCTTTACCACTGAAATTTGTTCCACAGGTACCCCATCTTTTTTTATTGTATTTATAGAGACCAAATACGCTGTACATTGTTGGCGTATCAGCTTAGCTGCTTTCATAGCTGAGATCATCTTTATTGTGTTTTCTGGTTGTCTTATTTTACTGATCTCTATTTCATCTTTTGGTGCGTCGAATTGCACCTTTTTTATTTCTACAATGAATTGTTGCACTCCATTAACTTAGCCAATCCATTCCTAGTATAACATCACTCTCTGTCATTAGTAATAGGATGAGATTAGCCGCCAATATTTTTGTTCCTATCCTAACAGGACATGCCTTGCAAATTTGATTTATACTCTCTAACCTATATACTAGGGATTCTGCATGTATAGTACTACTGGTTTCTTCTACTCGAAGTGCGTGTGTGGCTACGAATTAGTATGATATAAATGAATGCGTAGCTCCAGAATCAAATAAAGCTACTATAGGATTTTCTAAAATGTAAATCATACCTGTAATCACTTTCTCCTCCATCTCTTATGACTCCGTTCGGCTGAGGGCTCGACATGCACTGGGTTGGTAGCAGTACCAGGCCGATTGGTGATGGTGGGGACCTTTTGCTGGGCTGGCCTCCCTCGTGCTATTGCTCCTTATGGTTTATTTGGATAGTTGGGTAAAATGTGTCCAACTTGACCACAGTTGAAGCACTTTATTATTTTGCCTTCATCGATCCCGCAGCCCTGGGCCATGTGACCACCTTGGCTACACTTGTAGCATTTCCCCAACCCTTGTAAACATTCGCCTGAGTGACATTTGTGGCAAGTTTTGCAAGTCGGGGTGCTCCTTTTTTGTCACCAATCTTTTTTCTCCCGGCAATTATCTTTTTTCTTTATTAACCTCACCTTCCTTAGAGGCTGTAAAGAATTATTTTTGAGTTTGCCTAAGCTCTTAAGTCCTCATTGACTTCATTTCCAATGCCCTAGCCCTCTTAATGCTAGAGGCATAGTCTTTTATTAGTAATGGGGCTAACCCTTCTCTTAGCTGGGGCCTTAATCTCCCCCGAAACCTTTGTGCCTTATTCTCTGGCACATTGGCAATCCATGGCACATATCTTACTAAGGCGTTGAACTTTATGGCATATTCCATCACTATCATCTTGCCTTGGTAATTTCATATTAATTTCAATTAATTACCTACTAAATTGGTATAAAATATCCACAAAATATGTTACCAAATTTCATTATCACAATTATTGTAGAGTTGCATTGTCTCCTTTTTAAGGTATATTGGTAGCCAAATTTTCTTACCTCTTCGAATAATGAATTATAGGCTTGTTGCGACTCTTCTAACTAAGCACATTTGGGATAATCATATGTAGAAGAGTAAACAGATTTGGAAAAAGAGTGTTGGTCCCGAGTTTATGGCAATACCTACGAGGAGAGAGGTGAATTGGATATCTAAAAATTCTTTGCTTAATCAAAAACTTTCCCCTATGTAGACATAATCCCCTCAATGAAATGACCAGTGAGTTGGAATGAAATGGTGCAGTAGAAATATAAAACACAAGCAATCAACCCATGTCAAGAGACAGCGATATATAGTGGTTCGGGCAACCTCCCCTATTCCACTCTTTTAAGCACACACCCGTTGTGGCTTGAGTTCCGCTATTACATTATTAATACAGCTTAGAACAACCACTCTCTTCTAGATTCTAGCTCTAGGGGGCTTGTACAATCTCAACACAAGTAAGTGACGAGTTTCACTCCAATCATACATTACTTTGCCTTCACTTAGTTTCGGTCTCCAATACCAAATCAAGTGGGAAAAATAAATAAACAATGAATAACAAAGATCTATAAGTTACAGATTGTGTAGGCAGTTTTGTGCATATAGAAGAACTTATGAAAGTAGTTGTTGATGGAGCAATGCAGCATTCAGCAGTTGAAATGTCAAGTTCTTCTTCAAAATTCTCATAAATCACTTAAATGCAAGAGAGAGTGGAAGGTGAACTCATTCAATGTTTTTCCAATTCCATTTACATTCACTTGATGCTCTTTACATAATGAGAAGTAAATTCAAATGTTTGGTGGTAGGTGACGCACATTTAATGCGCCAATGTTCGAATTTTTTTTACCGTTGTGAGCCAACTCACATTTGGAGTCGACTTGGTATGTGACTTTGTTCAAGTCGCAGGGTGGAGTGGACTTCGGGTGGGACTTCACCCAAGTCAGAGGCTGAAGTCAACTTTGGGAGCGACTTCGGTCTTTAGCTTCCAACTCAAGTTCCAAGCTCTAGTCAACTTGGTATCGAACTTGACCCAAGTCGCAGGTGGAGTCGACTTCATATACGACTTCACCAGTCATTGTCATGTTGGAACTTCAAGACTTTTCATGTGATCTACATGTTGTATATTATCTTCTTTCTTCTCTTTTCAAGCTCTTGGATCTTCATTAAATGACCTTGATGTGTATTGTGATGCCTAAGTTAAACAATACACTAGTATCTTGAAAAGATCCTTCTTGTGGCCTTGATTCACGATGGTTATTTCTTCCTGATTTTGTTCTCCATTCTCTAGTAAGTTGTCTCTAAAATAGTATAAGTTTGCCTCATGCTTAAGTTGCAGGCCTGGGTCAACTTGTAATTCGACTTCACCCAAGTCGCATACTTGAGTCGACTTGAGATGCGACTTCACCGAAGTCGCATGATAAAGTCAACTTGAAAAGTGACTTAACTCTAACATTTTCAAGGTGTGCAGCTAAGTCTTAACCATGTTGAAGATGGAGTCAACTTGAGATTGAGACTTCACCTAAGTTGCAAGCGGAGTCGACTTCGGTTGTGACTTCACCTGCCTCTAAGTCCTAATTTCAGCTCTGTCAGTTTTATGTCATTCGAAGTCGATTTTGGAGTCAACTTGGTTATCAACTTGACCTAAGTTAATGGCTGAGTCTACTTAGGGTTGTGACTTGACCTGCTATCTTTTGAATTTTGATTTTATAAATCTTGGCAACACTTAGCAACCTCATTAGTACCTAAATATTTCTCAAATTGAGTTGTTAATTATCAAAACATACATTGTGCTTAATTTGCCTTAAATTCTAACAAAGAGTCATTTGATTTAGAGGTTACCTTGTCACTACTTTTGTAGTTCATTGAGGTGGTTTTGGTTTTCATCATTTTCGCGGCTGGGAGATAATTTAGAGTCTTCTTCTTCCATTCTTACCACACAATAAATTCTTTCATAGTTAGACTTACTAGCCAAGAAAAACTATGGGCCCCATTGGTGGTTTTACAAAACCACCCATAGATTTGCTAGAAATGACTCCTTAAGTTGGAATATTGCATAATGGACAAGATGGGTTTATGCAAAATATTATAATAGCCCATTAATGAGCAATTTTTTCAAACTCAAAAGCTATAAAAAGAAGCCTCTTCTCCTTCAAAAGGGGACCGGCATTCTCACCCAAATTTTCTTCATACCCAACCGGTTCTACCCGCTGCTTATCCTCTCTTTTTTTTCAAAAACATCTTCATTTATTGTTGTCGACCACCCGCCCTTTGTGCTCCTTACCATAATTTTCGTTTTGTTGCATCTCCTCTGTTTGCTCATGATCTAGTTGGTGGGTGCCCAAATCTCCTACTATTTTCTATCCCATATACAATCTTAACCCTAAATTTTGGGTAACAGCTGCCTCCCGACCGTCGCATACATCCCCTCTTTGTTCTCATCCTATCTCAAAAATCCTCTATTTTGATTTTTGTTTTCAGTCGTTAAGCATATCTTTGCCTCTGATTCATTTTCCATAGTTCCCATTGCATTAGTCTTCCCATCCTACATTATTTGATATTTCTAGCCATCATTAGTACACGCCTAGTATGTAAACACCACTACACCTGGTTTTTACAATGCACACGAGACACCCAAATCCCCTCTCATCTATTCATTCTCCCTTTTCCAAAATCCCCATAACAGCTCCTTTTTTCTCCCAATGTATTTGAGGTCACTTTTTTTATTTCATTTCTTTTTCATTCCATCAAGTGCTATTCCATCTCATTTTTCATTAACAGGTCAAAAAAAGAGGGGTGAAAGTCCATAACCATGCATATGCGTCCGTCCTTTGCATCATCTTCTTTTCTTTTTTTTAAAAAAAATTCAAATGAAATAGAGTATCCAGCATGTCATTTGGTATACTATTATTCCATAATTTTTTTCCTTTATTCATCACATACGTCCAATCCAGTTTCTTTAAATTTTTTTATATTGTTATCGTTCAATATTCTAAAAAAACTAATGTATTAAAAATCAAACAATTCTCTTTTAGTCGTTAATTCAGAAAAATATTCATTTTGTTCAAACAATTTATAAAACAGGTAAAACAGGTCTTCGTTGTCTTTCTTTAAAACAAAATATAAAAAAAATTATCCCTTCATCAAGAAATATAATCTTATCCTATGCAATGGGAATTAAATTCTCACTCCCAGATTGAGTTAAGGCCTAAAAAAAAGCCTAGGGATTAACTTTCCACCTCTACATTCCTGAGCTTATACATATAAAATATATGTTAATTTTCAGCATTCCTAGGACCAATATGCTAAAAAAATAAGATTGTATTTTTTTAGTTGTGAGTCCACCAAGATAATCTCTGTATTTAGTGTCTTATTATATGCGGACTAACCAACATTATTTGGTTAGTGTCGACTCCAAAGAAAATTTAATACATTAATTTTGCTTTCGAATCACTATGTGTATTTGCATTTGCATGCATTTTACTGACTACTAATTGCACCTATCTAATACACATGTTTGTGCTTGACTAACTGGCATCATTCAAAAATATCTAAGAATTTATATCACCTAAAAGTTTTAATGCTTGCATCTCCCTTCTCTAAACCCCATGTTTATACCTTTTATATTTTTTCCATTTCTGATCCAAACCCCTTTTCTACATTTTTTTATATTTTTATTTGCACGTTTAATTTCTGTATCTAACTCGCATAATATCTAACCTGCTAATCCGTTAACTCGCATTTTATATTTATTTCCTCTCTCGTATTGGCACATTTACTTTTCAGCTTAGTTCACAACTATCTTTTTATTTTGTATTGCACATCTCTTATATTTTTAGACCCATTTATCGGCCCATCGTAGCGCGTTAAAAATATCGTGCTACACTAGTATTTTGAGTGCTGAAGAAATTAATGGTTGGAAGCACAAATATCAATAAGAACCTAGAACCATACTCACACATGCTAAGATGTGAAATTATTTGAGCTACGCCCTTAACCCACTGTTGATGACTAAGCACTTGACAGAGATGTACTGCTACTATCTCTACTTAATATTTAAACATTGGACTTTATATTTATGCTACTCTCATACATCCATTTCAATTGCTTAGGTATCCAAGAACTTACTAATATTGATTTTTTATCGATATTTATATAATGTAAAAACTTAGTAATATAATAAAGCATCTTCACAACTCTCATAACATGGAAAGAATTTTATAAACAACCCCATCTCGGGAGGAATCTGTACAACTCCTATAATGAGGGAAAAATGAAATATCTAACCTGCACTTGCTAGGACCTGAAGTCGAGTGGGCAGTTTAAACACTCATGTCTCATACTAATAGGGCACTACTGTGGTGGCACTAATTGAGTTTTTTGATAATTAATTACTGGTGCCTCATTAAAAAGCCATCTCAACTATTTCAATGTGAAATTAAAAATCCACCTTACTACCCCAATTTCATTCATTTAATAATGCAATGTCAATACAAATTTGATTTGAACTAAAATCTAGTGGGTTTCCCCCACCAAACACACTCTTTATCTCAACAATGAGATGCATAATTAGCTAGAATGTGTATCACTTGGTTTCTAATCTAAAGAACATGCAAATAAGATATACTTTCTCTCCATTGCTTGAACTTGAATTTCTTTGAGGATTATTTACATTGAGGATAAGATGTGCTTGTTATTGTTGGTCCCGAGTTTATGAAAAAGCCTAAGAGGGGAGGAGTGAATTAGGACTTTTAAGAAAATTCTTTCTACTGAAAAACTCATCCCCTTGAGAGTTTTGTCCCATTGAATGAAAAACATGAAATATAAAAACAGTAAATAAACTCAAGAACTTATAGTGGTTCAAGACAACCCTCCCTTATCTACTCCTCTAAGAACACTCTTTAGTGTTTTGGGTTCCACTAAAACAGGATATTAATATAGCAGAGCTCTTGCTCTCTTCTAAATTTCAGCTCTAAGGGTCTTGTACAAACTCAACATAAGTATGTGACGAATTCCACTCCAATCATACGCTATTTTTCCTTCACATGGTCTTAGTCTACAACATTAAACCTAGTGGAATACAAATGATTCATGAATAAAGAAAGATACTACATTTTACAGTTGTGTAAGCAGATTTAAGCACACAGTAGAGCTTATAGAAGAAGTTGAAGATTGAGCAATTCAGCACTTAGCAATTTGATGTAATGTTCTTCTTGAAAACTTTCTTGTAGATCACTTAAATGTTATATAATGAGGAAGTTGAACTCAATTAATACTCTCTTATCTCCCTTTGCTCATTCAATTAATACTCAATTCATTCTATTATGCTTCTATACAACTTTTGTTCAACTAATTTACCTTTTTCATCTTTGTCAATTTTGATGGTTGAGCTCATAAGTGTATTTTCCCATTTGCTACTTTGCATTCTAAACTTCTTGAGCATTTCTTTGATATATTTGGACTGATTTATGAAGACATCTTCACTTAGTTACTTAATTTACAGCGAAGAAAGAAATTTAGTTCACCCATCATGCTCATTTCAAATTCGTTATGCATAAATAATGTGGTATCAACCTTTCCTCTTTGAAAATCAAGATCAATCAAAATTTTGCTTAACCTTTCATATCATACTCTTGGAGCTTGTTTTAATCCATACAAAGCTTTAGTTAACTTAAAAAAAATTTAGATTGATCTTTCTCTTCAAAACTAGGAGGTTTTTCAACATATACATCCTCGTTTAGGTATCCATTCAAAAATGTATTTTTTATATCTATTTGAAACAGTTTGAAATCCTTGTGAGATGTAAAGGCTAGTAGAATGCATATAGTTTCCAATCTAGCTACCAGAGTATATGATTCCTCAAAATCAATTCCTTCTTCTTGGGAATACCCTTTGGCCACAAGCCTAGCTCTGTTTCTCACCACAAGTTCACTTTCATCTTGTTTGTTCCTGAAAACCCATTTGGTACCAATAACCATGCAACCTTTGGGTCTAGGAACTAGGTGTCACACTTGATTCCTCTCAAACTGATTTAGCTCTTCTTGCTTTGTTAAAATCCAATTCTCGTCATTAAGAGCTTGATCAATTGAATTTGGCTCTATTTTGGATACAAAGGCAAAATCTCCACATATATTATGTTTAGATCCTCTTGTTTTACTCCTTCATATCTGGTACCAATTACTTACTCAATCGAATAGTCGTCTTTGAATTTCAAATCCTTTGGAGGTTTATAAGAATCATTACCTTCATTTACCTTTTCATCCGAGGATTTCTCTTGCGTTATTTCCAATTCTCCTTGTTGTTCCATTCGTGGTTTTTTAGAATTCTTTGACATGTCATCTGCCTCACTTAGCTCATCTTCCTTTTTGGGATTAGGATTAAATTCATCAAATTCAACATATATTGATTCTTATACTTCTTGATTTCTTTTATTAAAAACTCAATATGCTTTACTATTTGATGAATATCCAAGAAATACTGCCTCATCACTTTTGCATTTAATTTTTTCAAGTTTGTTTTTCCATTATTAAGTACATAGCAAGTACAGCCAAAAGCATGAAAGTATAAAATATTTAATTTTCTATCTTTCCATAGCTCATATGAGGTCTTTTTCAAGATTACTCTTATGGTAACTCGATTTAGTACATGGCATGCTGTACTTATAGCTTCTCCCCAATATTTTTTGGATAATTTACTTTCGTTTAGCATAGTTCTAGTCATCTCCTGTATTGTTCTATTTTTTTCTTTCAACTACCCCATTTTGTTAGGGAGTCTTTAGTGCGAAAAATGTATGATGAATTCTTTTTTCATTGCAAAATTTTATCAATCATTTGTTTTCAAATTTTCCTTTATAATCACTTCTAATGAATATGATTGTATTTTTCTTTTTATTTTGCACCAAGTTTGAGAAAGTGATGAACATTGAAAAGTCTTTATCTTTGCTAGTTAAAAGTATTATCCATATAAATCTTGAAAAATCATCAACAATGACAAAAACATACTTTTTTCCTCCAAGAGTCAAGATGTCAAATGGTCCATACAGATCCATATGTAATAGTTCAAGTGATCTCGTCATTGAGGTTTCCTTTTTTGAGGAAAATGTCATTTTAGGCTGCTTGGATAGTTGGCATATCTTGCAAATTTTGTCTTCGTCATTTTTAAGCTTTGGTAATCATTCTACAAGGCTCTTTTTCCACAGTCTTAATGTTTGACATATTTATATATACAAGTCTTTTATGTCATATCCATGGATCATCATCAATAGCTATGAGACACTATCCATCAAGTTCATCAAGGGAAACTAAATATAGTTTTTTATGTCTTTTGTCACTAAAAACTATGTGGTCTTCATCAAAATTATTGCATATGGAAGATTCAAATATAACTTTATAGCCTTTGTCACACAATTGACTAATGCTCATTAGATTATGTTTGAGTCCTTTAACAAATAATACATCTTTAATGCATGCATTTAAAATACCATAAACATTTTTTTACCTTTTATTATACCTTTTTTATTATTTTCAAATGCAATAGTTCCTTCACTACATGGTTTGATTTCGTGGAATAATCGTCTTTCTCCTGTCATATGTCTTGAGTAACCACTGTTCATGAACCGTATGTTGTTGGCCTTTGCTTTAAGACATATCCGTAAAATAAAATCATGTAGTAGTTATCTCTTTGGTACCCATTTTATGGGTCCATTTGGGTTAGTAAGTTATTGGAGTCTACATTGCTTTACTTTAGAAGATATAAATCCAATGCTTTTTGGTATCCAAATCAATTTTGCACCATGGTCATGTAATTTCTTTATTCTTCATTGATATATTTTGTGACCCAATTAGTTGCAGAAATTACATGCCCTTGGAAATCTTGGAGTAGGAATCCACGTAGTGTGTGGTTCTCAGGTTGGCCTTTTTATCTAAATAACATGATTCATTCTTAGTTTAAAAGATGTTGGCTTGTCTTGGTTCTTACCAAATTTTAAAATACTTGATTTGCTACTTTCACCTTACTCAAATATAGAATACCTAATTCCTCTTTTATTGTTTTTGCTGGTCATATTTAAAAATATTTTCACACTTTTCCCTAGGTTGGAAAACTTTGCTAATGATTCACTCGATGACTTATTTTCCTTCCTCGGTCTGTCCACCTTGTTAATTAAAGCATTATTTTCATTTGTTAAGTGGTTGACTCTTTCTGCTAGTTTTCCATTCACAATAATTATCGAGTTACACTGTCGTTTCTTTAACGTGAATTTACTTCCTATTTTTTTGATTTCATCGTATAATGAATTATACGCTTGTTGCAGTTCATCTAATTCAGCATATTTGAGACAATCATGTATAGAGGAGTAGATAGACTTGGTATTTGAGTGGTTGAGTTTGGAGGTTACCTCTTCACTACTTATGCAAGTTGTAAATGTCTCTTCATTCACATACATTCTTCTTCTTTTTGATTTCTGAACTTTTTTACTTTCATTTATGTCCTTCTTTTCTTGTCATTCTTTTGTTTTGCTATCTTCTAGTGTAGGACACTGGGCTTGTATATGTCCAATTCCACCATACCTATGGCATTTAGTTATTTTCTTCTTTTTCTCCTTTATGTTTCTCTCCTTGAATCTATTAAAGTTTTCCCTTTTCTTACAAATTTTTTGAATCTCCACGTGAGTAGAGCATGTTGAAACTTGAGGCAAATTAAGCACAATCCATGTTTTGATGATTAACAACTCAATTTGAGAATCATTTAAGTACTAATGTAGTTGTTAAGTTATGTCAAGGTTCAAATAATCAAAGGTCAAAAGGACGTCAGGCCAAGTCGCATGCCAAGTCTACCTAAGCATCAACTTAGGTCAAGTCGATACCCAAGTCGACTTCAGGATTGACTTCAAATGCCCCAAAATCGACTGTGCTGAAATTAGGACTCCAAGATAGACGAAGTCACAAGTGAAGTCGACTCCGCTTGTGACTTAGGTGAAGTCGCAACCCCAACTCAACTTCACCTGTGACTTGGGTGAGCCTAGGCTGCAGAATTTAAAAATGTCAAAGTTGAGTCACACATCTAATCGAGTCCATTATGTGACTTAGGTGAAGTTGCATCTCAAGTCGACTTCAGTATGCTGCTTGGGTGAAGTTGCACTCTAAGTCGGATCAAGCCTGTGATTTAAGTATAAATCAACATCAAATTTCTTCTAAAATTCTTTATTAGAAAATGAAAGTCAAAATCAAGAGGCAATGACAATCATGAGTCTAGGCCGATGATGAGGATTTCTATCAAGAGACCAAGGTATTCTATAATCCAAGCATCATGATACATATTAAGGATAAGAATATCAAATGAAGATCCAAGAACCTGAAAAGAGAAGAAAGAAAGGCCAAACATACAAGTAGATCACAAACAAAGTTTAAACTTTCAAAGAAGTATGTGGATGGTGAAGTCGCACCCGAAGTCGACTCCACCAACGACTTGAGTTGAAAGTTGAAGGCCGAAGTCGCTTCCAAAGTGGACTCTAGTCTGTGACTTGGGTGAAGTCATACCCAAACTCGACTCCGCTTTGCGATTTGGACGAAGTCGCATCCCAGATTGACTCCAAGTGCGACTTGGCTACAGTCCAAAAAATTTGAAAGTTGGCGCATTAAATGCGTACCACCTACCACTGAATATTCGAATTTACTTCCCTTTATTTAAGGGACTTCAAGAGAACGAGGAAAAGAATTGAATGAACATTGGTTGAGCTCACCTTCCGCTTCCTCTAGCATTTAAGTGATCTATAAGAAGCTTTCCAAGAAGAACACTGCATTCAACTGCTGAAAGCTGAACTGTCTCATCTTCAACTGCTTCTACAAGTACTTCTCCACACTTGAATCTGCCTACACATTTGTAACATGTAGAATTATTATTTGTTATTTGATTATTTATTTTTCCCACTTGGTTTAATATTGAAAATTGAAACCAAGTAAAGGCAAAGTAGCATGTGATTAGAGTGGAACTCGTCACCTACTTATACTGAAATTGTATAAGCCCTCTTAGAGCTAGAATTTAGAAGAGAGCAGGTTCTCTTGATTATAATGAATATGCAATAGTGGAACCCAAGACACAACAGGTGTGCGCTTGGAAGAGTAGAGTGGGGAAAGTTGCCCGAACCACTATATATTGTTGTCTGTTACGTGATTCGATTGCTTGCATTTTATATTTTAATTGCATCTTACTGCACATTTCATCAAGGGGATTAAACTTACAAGGGGCTAAGCTTCTAATTATGAAAAAAAATTTTAAGAACCCAATTTACCCCTCCTCTCTTGAGTTTTCTATAAACTCAGAACCAACAGAGAAATCACTTCGTCATCATTCTGAGAGGATGATATGGATTCATCTGAATTCTGTGTAGCCCTCAAAGCAATAACTCTTTTTCATTTATGCTTATCCTCGTTCTTCTCTTTATCAGTTCGTATGACATAAGAGAACTGATAAGATCTTCCAGTCTCAACATATTTAGATCTTTTGCCTCTTCAATAGTTGTGATTTTTGGAGTCCATGACTCAGGTAGAGCTCTCAAGATCTTCATGACCTGTTCAAATTCAAAGATTGCTTTTCCAAGACCTTTTAATGCATTAGTAATCATAGAAAATCTTGCAAACATTTCAGATATATTTTCAATGTCTAACATTTTAAAGCTTTCTAGCTCTCCATAATATTTCTTCTCGTCTCTTGGACTTGAGAAGTTCCCTCATATATTAATGTTAGTGTATCTCATATTTCTTTGACTTTTTGACAAGAGGATGTTCTATCATACTCTTTTACTGTTACAGCACAAAAGAGGGAGTTTATGGTCTTGGCATTGCTCTTTATAATCCTGACTTCTTCTTCATTCTATTCGGAGGCTCCTTCACCAATTAGTAAAGTTACTCTGTCTTGGATAACAATCCAAGAGCCTATATTAGTGGCCATAATGAGTTATTTCATTCTCAACTTTTAGTAACTGAAGTTACTTCTATCAAATAATAGTGGCCTGGTAAATGACTGGCCTTTGGCAAATGTAGGAATGGAAATTGATTGAGATGTTATTAAATAAGATCTCTTTGGTAGGAACTCAAAGACCTACTCTGATACCACTTGTTGATCTCGAGTTTATGACAAAGCCTTAGAGGGGATGAGTGAATTAGATCTTTTAAGAAAATACTTTCATAATTGGAAAACTCAACCCCTTAAGAGTTTTGTCCCCCTTGAATAAAATGTGAAATATAAAAATAGTAAATAATAGAACTCAAGAACTTATAGTGATTCGAGAAAACCCTCCCTGATCCACTCCTCCAAGAGCACTCTTTACTGTTTTTGGGTTCCATTAAAATAGAATTTTAATATAGCAGAGCCTTTGCTCTCTTCTAGATTTCAGCTCTAGCGACCTTTTACAAACTCGGCACAAGTAGGTGACGAGTTTCACTCCAATCATACGCTACTTTGCCTTCACATGGTCTTAGTCTGCATATTAAACCAAGTGGAATACAAATGATTCATGAATAAAAAAAGATACTACACTTTATAGTTGTGTAGGCTGATTTAAACACAAAGTAGAGCTTATAGAAGAAGTTGAAGATTGAGCAATTTAGCACTTCGCAATTTGACATAATGTTCTTCTTGAAAATTTTCTTGTAGATCACTTAAATGCTATATAATGAGGAAGTTGAACTCAATTAATACTCTCTTATCTCCCATTTCTCGTTCATTTAAAGTGTCTTAAATAAAGAAGAGTAAATTCGAATGTTTGGATGTAGGTGGCCGCATTTAATGCGCCAACGTTCTAATTTTTTCGACTATTAAGATTCAAGTCGCACTTGGAGTCGACCTGGGATGCGACTTCATTCAAGTCATAGGGGAGTCGACTGTGGATGCGACTTTACTGAAGTCGCAAACTGGAGTTGATTTTGGATGCAACAGTCAAGTTTCATACTTAAGTTGACTTGATCTTCAGATTTGACCAAAGTCGCATATGGAGTCAACTTCGCCTTCTGCTTCCCAGTCAAGTTCCATACTTAAGTTGACTTGATCTTCAGACTTGACCAAAGTTGCAGGTGGAGTCGACTTTAGATGCAACTTCACCGATCATCTGACTTCTTGGAATTTTGACTTGTTGTGATCTTCTTTATGTGTTAGCCTTTCCTTGTTCTTCATATTTCATGTGTACAGATCTTCATTTGAGCTTTAATCCTTCCCATTTTTCATGACATTCGAGCTTGTTCAATATTCCTTGATCACTTGATACAGACTTTCTAAGTGATCTTGATTTAAGCTTACCATTGTCTCTTAAATTTGATTTTACTTTTCTAAAAGAAGAGTTTAGAACCATCTTGGTCTTTGTTTTCATGCAAGTCGTGAGTTTGAGTTGACTTGATGTGCGACCTTACCCAAGTCGCATAATGAGGTCGACTTGATATGCGACTTGACTCTGTCACCTTCAACTCCTATCACTGAAGTTCTCTAAAGTTGCATTTAGAGTCAACTAGGTGTTGCGACTTCACCTAAGTCAAGCGAAATCGACTTCGATTGCGATTTTGTCTGTCTAGCATTCCAGATTTCAGCACTGTTGAATTTTTTGGCCTTGAAGCCAATACTAAATTCGACTATGGTATCGATTTGCCTGAGTCGACTTGGTATGTGACTTGGCCTGCCAATCTTTTGACCTTTGAGTGTTTAAACTTTGACAACACTTAATCAACACATTAGTACTAAAATGATTCTCAAATTGAGTTGTTAATAATCAAAATATGGATTATGCTCAATTTGTCATATGTTTACAATAGTTATTAGTTCAGAAATTTATCCATGTAAGAGAATCACTATCCTTTTGCACATTCTTTGGTGTCAATCAATAGCGCATTTAATGCTAAAAAGAAACCCACCACCCCATTCTAATCCCACATTTTGTTGTGAGGAAGTTGTTATTAGAGTCCAATACTAGAGGCGTTAATAGATCAGGTTCGATGGATTGGATCCTAATCCTAATACATTCAAAATATTTCAACCCTAACTCGTTTATTAATCTATTTCAAAAATCTCAAACCTAACCCATTTACAACTATTTAATGAAAAGGTTGGCAGGTTGCTAACAAGTTGTATAGCAAACAGCTTGAAGGCTTAAACTCTGGCAAACAATAATCTCACAAGAAGAGGCGAGATAATGTTTTTGGTGCAGGAGAAATCCAAATAAGATAATAACTAGAAAATTGAATTAGGACTGCAGTGGAAAATAAAAATTACATGGAGGGAGGAAGACAGCTGGAGAAAATAACCAAGGAGTTTATATTTTTATATATAACTTTAACAGATTAAACTAGTTAAATGAGTTGAACAAGTTAAGCAAGTTACTGAACGAGTTAACAGGTTATAAAATCTTAACCCTAGTTTGTTTATTTAATTAGATGGTTGAATAAGTTGGCAGATCATAACTGATTTATTTAAAAATTCTAACTCAAACTCATTTGTAAATGGGTTGGATGACCAAGTTGATGAGTTGACCATAACCATTAACACCCTAACAATAGCTCTAATAATCTAGACACAAATCATGCACTCTAGCAAAATCCATCTCCTTCCTTTTTGTAGTTGAGCTATTCCTAAGATGTCATGTTCTCTAATGCAAAAGTATATATATATATATACAACAAATGTATTATCTAGCATGACCATATTTCGAATTTTATCTTTCATTATTGTTCGCAGCTCATCAGTCATCAATGATGATACGCGCCACAATTCTGTTCACCCCAAGCTTGGCCTTCGCACATCTTAAGAAAAGAGGCCATCTTCTTCTACTTCTTTTTTATCGATAATTTAGATCAATACGAATTCCTCTTGTTATCGAGTTTACCTTTGTAGGATAAGTACTTTAGTAGGTAGTTATGTTTTCCATATGAATTGGAAAACAACACCATAACCTTCGACTTCAAAATGTTGAGTAGTGCCCATTTTTGGTGTTTCTATAAGCATTTTTTTAACCTATCATAATACCTATATATCTATATAATATTATTTTGAACTATAAAAAGTTAACTAAAAAATGATTTAATTGGAATATAAAATAGGTGTATTTAAAAGCATTTTATAACCTATTATAACATCAATAGCTATATTTTTTGCAACATATCAAAATGTAATATCCAATATTAATATTGGAGTTGCTAAACAAAATTTTCAATAAGAAATTTATTAATTTGCATTGTAATTTAGAGGTAAATTTAAAAGATGAATAGTAAAGATATTGTTTGCTTTCTAAAATTCTGTCATGGAGTTTTGTTGTATATTTATAATATATTGGTATTTCTTTAGGTTGACTGAACTGATTGTCACTTTTAAAGCAAAATGAGTCACATATGTCTAATCAATAGTAAGACGTTTAAACTGGTGCATGTTAGCATATTGCTAATTAACTTTCAAAAAGATTGATTAAATGATTAAGACCGCATAACCCATTTTGGCTCTAAAAAAATCCTATACGAGTTTATTTTAAGTAAATCTATGCAACCTTTATCAATAATAATAACCAATATTATTCACCAAATCAGCTATTAATTCAAAATTGAACCACCCAAGCACACGTCAAGCCCACTTACTGAATCGAGCACCTTTCAATTCTCACCCCTAAAATAAAATCTTATGTTGCACCCTACATTTTGACCAGATCAAATCATACATCACGTGTATCATCTAGCATGCATTAGCCTCATTTTGAAAGAATATATTAGACATTACTTCTGTTGGATTATTGTATAGACCTCATTGGGGTTTTTTATAGATTAAACATTGTAATTTGGCTTAATTATGAATTACACCTTTGTTATTTATAGAACAAAATTTTAAGTTAAAAATATTGTAAAACGAGAAACTTTTTTAATATTCAATGAGTTTAATAAAGTTATTCAATATTTAAATATATTTAAAAGCATGTTCAATCCATATCATATATATTCAGGCTTAATCATATCCATCCAGACCAAAGTTCAGATGACTTCATCCGCCCACTCCACATGCATCCTCGATTGTTGGATTGGGCGGAATGACACAAATGTCATTGGATGAAAATTAAGTAAAAGTTTTTAAATCAACACCTATATGCTACAAGAGAAACCAAAACTCAAACAATCCTCAAATTCAAATTCTCTCACAAGAGCCCCAAATTGCCAACTTCGACACTACTCCATTGCACCAACTCTACCTATTTTGATTTGGTTCTTGGCACGGAGGTGAAAATTTTCTATTTTAATTCAGTCAAGATCTAGTTCAGCAACAGTGATGACTTCATTTGCTAGGTTTACCTAGAAGAAACAATAATAAAATAGAGGCTTATGGCTCTCACCTTCATGCACACTTTGTGCTTAGACCACATAGCCAAGTAAATGGAATCCAAGGTTGGCAACAACATGGCCAACATCACTTGACCCTACGTAGAGTGTGAGGAGCTCTTGGATCTGGGATTATACCAGCCACTGCTACCAACATGTGTTTGAGTGATGGTGTGACTTGCTTTTTTAAGAGTTTGCAAACTAAAGGACATCTTAATTACTTCGTATAAATTCATGGCTTATTAAATTCATCTGGGATTGGAAGTCCTAGACAATTATAAGCTAACTCCAGTTCAGTTTCATAGCTAATCTTTCCTTCTAAAGAAGCTAGGTGGAGAACCCTTCCATTTTAATTTGAGATGCCAAATCATGCATAATTATCATGCCAATTCAACGAAAATAAAAATGAGAGGCTAACTCCCATTTGACATGTTCATCAAGTTGTCTGTGTTCTGTTTAGCCTAAAATTGAATCTTATATCAAAAATGGGAGAAAGCTAAGGAAGTTGATTAAAGAGTTATGATTCTATCAAGACTCAATGTAGAGGAGCAAAGGAGTGGTGTTGAAGCTAGCAATTTGGGGCTCTCATAGGCAAATTCAAATTTAGGGATTTTTTAAAATTTTGATTTTTCTAGTAGTGCTCAGGTGTGGATTTGAAAATTTTTTCTCAATTTTCATTCAATGACACAAGACTGTTCCACACAATCCAACCAACAAGGATGAATGTGCAGTGGATGAACGAAGTCATCTAGACTTCAGTCCGAACTCATATGATTGGGCCAATCTAACATTACATCAAACTTTAGTGGCCAGATACATTGCAGAGTGATGATTCAAATTGCCAATTATTTTAAGTCATAACCAAAGAACCTTCAGATATTCATATTAACATAAAGATTAAATGAAATTGAATCCATCTAAGATAGTTACCATTATTTATTTAGCTAAAATACATATTATTATATTAATCAAAGGCTTCTATATTTATTAAATGATTTTATTGGTGATATATTTACCATTACATGAAGTGGCCTACCAAAACGGCTTATCGAAATAATTTTTTAAATTAGAATTTAATGTTTAAAATTAAGTATGAGTTTCACTTTTTTGGACCAAAAGTAGTTAAAACATGACTGACGTTAGTGTGATGTGACCTACTTCAACCATTTTATTTGAAATAGTTTAATTTCACAAACAAAACTGAGTTTGAACTAATTTAATGATGTGCATACCCCCATTTGATAAATATTTAAATTAAATATTATAAAATTATTAATTTATATATCCATTTTAGAGCTATTAATTTAAAATCTAGACCATCTAAAGTATTTTTGACTTTATGGATGAAGGATCTATAAATTTTTATGATATGTTAATGCATGTGTGCATGACACTAAGTATTTTTCATAATTTATGTAATTATATATTTTAAAAATCATAACCTACCTAAATTTAAAGTGAAATGATTTTAGTACAATGATAAAATAAATTAATTAAATAATGTCAACATATAAATTTTGATATTATTTTCGCATAGGCCCTCATATAAAAGGTTTTGACAAAGTAATTTTTTGTTACATTATATGGAGCTTTGCTCTCTCTTAAATCCATAAAACTCAAAATCGAGATGGCATATGGACACTCAATATAATACCATTGGGCTATGCTTTTGAACCTTTTTTGATGAGGTGTAAATCTCTGGTGGAGTAACCTCAAACAAGGCCCTCAATCAATCTGAAGGGCATAAGGAGGCTAAACCATCAAGGCATTCATTCAAAAAACCTTCATTATACACTTAGGAGGATCTTCTATCCATACAGATTCTGTGATATCTCGATTTGAAGTATTTTCAACAAGGAAGTGTGTTGCACAATTGCCTGATCTTAACACGTGCGAGACAGAGCGACACATAAAATTAGCCATCTTGTTCTAATTTGGTTTATCAGAGTACCAAGATAGGACCTATTGCTTCCCTATCCAATTAACCAAGTTGCCAATAATAGGGAGTCTACTTCAATGTGCACCCTTCTATATGATAGACAATCAACCCAATAAATGCTCTTCAAAATTGCTTGAGCCTCCATAATCTCTGCTTCCATAATACCCACAATACCATGATTTTGCAACAACAAACCTCCCCTTGTGGTCCTAGATAACAACAACCAATGCTACTCTTTAGTTATGAACCCTGTAACCAGCATCCACATTAATTTTCAACATACCTCTTGGAGGTGACATCCATTTAATAGGGCCGTTATGGGAAGGATGAGACAACTACCTCAATATCCTAGCAGAAGAGAACAAATGCAAGTAATTGACAACCCACATTGGGATATGCCTCATAGCTAGCCAAGCACCATTGTTATAAAATTTATATGTGAGAAACTAGATTTTCCAATAAGTACAAGTGAGGATTGTGAATAACTTTGGCTCCTTGTTCAATAGAAGATAATTGAGTACTCCACACAAGGATTCAATCTTCAAAATTGTGTGAATCCCTTATGGTTGAGGGATGAAAGCATCTCTTGAAGCTAGGTGTGGCGCCCCGAACCGAGGCGTCACATTTGTCCTTACTCCAAGATCTTGTCGATTGGTAAGTGTGAATCAGGATT
>JAXCLR010000063.1:13370314-13397019 GCA_035584095.1 Annona squamosa | reverse complement strand
GGAACCCAAGTCACAACGGTGTGTGAGCTTGGAAGAGTGGAGTAGGGAGAGGTTGCCCGAACCACTATAAATCTTACTGGTTGTTTTACTTCATTGTTTTCTTCACTTCATTGCTCTCTATAAGCTTTAATCAAGGGGATTAACTTCTCAAGGGGTTAAGTTTTTAATTTACCGATGAATTTTTAAGAACCCAATTCACCCCTCCCCTCTTAGGTATTTCCATTAACTCGAGACCAACAAAATGGACAACAAGTTTTAATAAAGCGAAGTTGCAACCCAAGTCGACTTCACCCATCCTAAGTCGACTCCACTTGCGATTGAACCTATAACAGTTAGAAAATCAAATGTTGGAGCATTAAACACACGTCAGCCTCCACTCTAACAGCTTGATCTTTTTTCCTCTATAAATATCATTGAATATAAACGTGAACAATAGAAGAAGAAGGAAAGAAAGAGAAAAATACAAGATGAGCTTACACCCTTTATTATTCAAGAGTGTTGAAATCGTTTGAACAACTATTGAAGCTTCAAGTGCTACTGCTTCAAGTGTACTTATGAGATTATCATCTTCACATAACAAGGAGCTTTCAGAGCTGATTAATTACACATTGTAAAGTGTAAATTCTCTTTTGTTATTTTCTTTTATATTGTTGCCTTGGATCGGTGTTGGAGACTGAATTCAAGAAGAAGCAAAACAGGGGGTTGGTTTGAGTTTGACTCACTAACGAGTTTTTGTGGCGCCCTAGCCCGAGCGTCACATTCTTACTTCAAGATCTAGCAATTGATAAACGTAATCGTGATTGTTGCCCTATCACACGGCAGACTTATCGGATATTTATCTACTTTATCTTAACTCCTTAGGAGTTTATATCATTTTATACATTCCATTTCCATCATATGCCTTTTTAGGTCATTAAATCAATTTAGCTTACACATCGGATATCATAAATTTCATTCTTAGTCATATCATAGTGAATCATTCTTAACATTTGATCATAAAATTTTTTTCACTATTTATGGTCAAAATCACCATATAGTCATAAACATAACATAATTCTTATACAACATTAAATCATCATTTAATGTCATCAATATTACAACCATATAATTCATAAAGTTCAATCACAGGTAACTTGTAGAAATTTATTTTTTTCTTGAATCTCTACCTGTGCTCCTTGCATGGTTTGTCCTTTCACCCGTCTTTAAGATTTGGAAAAAAAAACTGTGAGTCGAAATTCAATAAGCAAGTTATAAGGTTTTTAGGCAAGTCATTTTTATTGAAATAACTTGGAAAGACACATTATACTCACTCGAGGGTATATCTTAAAACATGCTCCTTGTACCCATCTAGGGTGTCATACCTAATGCAATGCATCATTTAAAATTATGACATTTTTTTGGATAGAAGCTAGCTAGGCAACCATCGACTTTCATCCTTTCTCCAATTTCAGGGAGGCGCCGCCGGCTCTCGGCCTTCTTAGTGACTTGGTCGTAGCAAAGGAGGACATTCAATCTGCTTACACTTTTGAGGTGAACCTCATGCTTTTGTGCACATGCTTTTTTTTATAAATATAAACTTTGACATGCTAACATGATTTTTCAATCATAAACTCATGATTCATCTATGGACATAAGTACTTGAAAAGCAGTAAGCAATTCATGTGCTCCATTAGAAATAAGATTTCAATACACATTTAAATAAGGAACGACCATTCTTAAAAAACTTAGAAAGAATTGAAATCATTCATTTGCTAACTCATTTAAACAGTTAAAATATCATTGATAAACATTTTATCACATTTGATAAAATAAAGCATTTAGAAAACTACTTTCTTACCTTGTTTGCTTAGCTTTCCGTCTTGCTTATCTATTTGCCTTTGCCTATACATAAACATAGTATTGCATTCATAACAATCCATTTACTTGTACTCAGTTTTCCAATCCCATAATCCATATCATACATAATCAACTTGGGTTTTCGAGTCAATCATACATACATAACATGCACTTGTGGATTACATCATTCATTCCATATTGTGTTTTAATCCCATATTTAGGGTAAACATATAACATTCATTCATAATTCATCATTGGGGGATTTATATCTCCCATTAACCATTTTTCATCTATTTTTTCATTTTTCCTACGTGAATGCTCATTCTAAGCATATAAGTGACGTTTTAAGCTTCCTAAATAAATCTTAAAAATTGAGATAATCAAATATCATTCATAAAAAAACATTCTTATGCATTTCATCACATATTTATGCATATTTTGCATTTTAGCAAGTTCACATAAGTCACATATGCTCTATTTATGTTCGACATACAACACCTATATTATGTGTTTCTTAAAATTTCTTAATGCTACAACTTACACCCATTTTTCATTATCAATAAACCCTTTAATTATCATATACTTTAGGGTTTAATTTCGGATTTTTAATCCATTTATCACTGATTTCCAAAATAGCCATATTAAAACCCGTTTTTCATCATTTCAATGCCTCTTTCAAGAATTAAATCTTAACAAGTTTCTAAGTTGTAATTTCCAGAAACTAAACAAGTTTTTCTTAACCAAAATTTAGGGTATTATCACATATTAAAAATCCATAATTCATTTTCTTCCATACCATCAACATTTTCATACATATAGGGTATCCATTTTGACCCGTTTTAACGTGTTCATACATATATCCATAAAATCAGATTCAGGAAAAATATTTTCAAGCCCTTTTGGAAACTGAAAGTACGTTAATCCTAGGGTAATTTACCCTCTATAACATTCATAAATCATTTACTTACAAACAGCAACAAAAATCATATGGAAAGTACCCATTTTGGCCCCCGTTTGGACGTCCCATACACATACCCTAAAAAAATTAAATTTAGGAAAAACTCATCCAGCCCACTTAGGCTATCCAAAGGGTCCTTAATTTAGTGTAATTTACCTTGAAATTCATTCATAAACAATTTAAGCACTTCCTTGTATCATTTTTAACTCAAAAATGGAAAAATTGGACATTTCTTGAAACCCTAAGTTCCATATTCGCTAAAATCATTAACAAATGCTCAAATCAACATAAGTAATAAAAAAGAACATGAATTACATCTAAAACATCATTCTTAAATCATACAACAACTTGGTTTAAGGTTTTAAGAATTTCCAAGTTAGCTTTCATCTCAAATTTTAACTTTAACTTCCTTTTCAATCTCTTGAACTCTTGATCTTATTTAAATCTTTCAAAAATCATTCAATACCCATATTAAGGCATTATAATTCATTCTTTAAGAGTTCTTTATGAACCATATTCATGGCTCATGGATTGAGAGAGAAAAACTTGATTCAAATATTTCAAAACTTCGGTTTTACTTACTTGGATTAAACCTAATTCGAATCCAACTTGTTTAGCTTGGTTCCTCTTCTTCTTTTTTTTCTTCTTTTTCCTTCTCTTTTCCTCCTCTTTTCTCCTTCCCCCTTGTTGGTTTTCGATGTGCCCAAGATTGCTCACAACTTAGAAAAATTTGAGATTTTTTTCTCTCCCTTTCACATGTGCACGTTTTTAAGGGTATACCTCCCTTTTTATTTTTTTACCAGCCTATGGGACCCACTTTGTCACGTGTCAAGAGGGTAATTTTTCAAACTTATCCCTTGATGACATGATATTTTTATATCCAAGTAAAATATGCATTTTCTAATTATCAAAAATTCACAAAATCCATTCATTTAAGGGTTACATTGCTGTCCACTAGGTGATGCCCCCCCTTAGCTTGGGTTTTGACATTTTTTACCATATTTCTTTACATATTTATTGAACCATTTACTTCACCTAGGTATTAGAAAATTTAGATATGTATTATAGCATTTTTAAAAAATCACATTTCCATGCCCAAAGTGCCCTTGGACGTCCCCTTGATTGCCACACAACCTTGCTCCAATTTGAGCTAAATTTAAGCATTAAACCATTGCATTTAAACCTTGACTTTTCCATGGATTTGACCATTAAAAAATTCATAAAATTTAGCTTCATCCACCATAATTTGACACCTTGCATAGAATTAAAATAAGTCATTTATCTCAAATGTTTTTTATTAAATGCTATGGTAATCTAGGGTACACAAAGTCAATGCTAGGTATTTTTTTAATTAACCACTTTTCCATGATAAATAGCTTAATTCAATCCACTCATATCATAGATTTCATAATTTTATTCAATCATTTCAAATTTCATCTCAAATCGCCGTTTCTACTTTAAGTTATCGGCCTTCAAAAATAATATTAGAGTATGAGATTAAAAATAAATAATTATCACTTAATCTCATCACATTTGCCTTAATCAAATCCATACATATGGTTGAGCCTAAAATCATAAGCTTGCCTTTAAAATTTCATCTCATTTCGTATTATAGGCGTCAAGTTATAAATTTTCTATTATTTTCAACACAATTTCATAATTTTTATTTTAATTTATATTAATTAAATCATGGTAATTAAAATAAATATTCTTGCCATATTAGCATATTCTAATCCTCATTAAGCCCCTCTAGTCATCTTGACTCACATTGGGCTTTGGCGATTAATTTTAATAACTATTCTTAATTGCAAACTCTTATTGCAAAATTCATTTCATAAAAATATCCAAAAATCAACAAATTCATACATACATCATAATTATATCCTAAATTCAATTATATGAGTCCTACTTAGGTCTGGGTATTACAGTTTTGCTTGATTGGTTTGAGTTTGTCTCACCAAAGATTAGATTTGGTTGGTTGGAGTTGGTCTCACCAACAAGTGATTATTGTGTATGTCTCCTAGAGCTACAATCTAGAAGAGAGCGGTTGCTCTAGATTATATTGAATATATAATAGTAGAACCCAAGGCACAATAGGTATGTGCTTAGAAGAGTGGAGTAAGGAAGGTTAGCCGAATCACTATATATTATTGTCTCTTATGTGGTTTGATTGCTTGCATTTTATGTTCTATTTGCACCCTCTTATTTTATCTTATAACACGTTTCATCAAGGGAATTAAATTTACAAGGGGTTAAGCTTCTAATTACGAAAAAAATTTTCAAGAACCTAATTTACTCCTCCCATATTGGGTTTTTCCATAAACTTAGGACCAACATGGACAACTCTGCTGCTTTGATTGATGACCTGGATTGCAGCTAGTTTGGACAATTAGGCTAGTGGGCCCCACACTTGGACTTTGTTAATCTGCAATAAAAAATTAGATCATTAATTAAGCAAATTCATTAACAAGTTATCAACGAAATAATATCTCCTGCCCATTTAATTTCATGACAATAAATAAAATGTAGTTTCAAGCCAAAAGATTATAAAAGTTATTTAAATAACTTGAAATTAATATTTAATACCCAACTGTTGCAAAAATATATTTTGAATCAAATTTCACATTAAACTTAATTAATTATCTACCAAATTAGTGTAAAATATTCACAAAATATATTATTAATCACAAATTATTAGGTAACATTGAAAAAGCTGATGCTTCTACGATTACGAATTCCCCATTTCCTTCCCATATGCAGAACCTTTTTTGCCTTTAAGAAACTCCTCCAAATGAACGAATCCTTAGCCTTCCCTTTGCAATCCTGAAAGTTACTCTTTTTGAGATATTTTGTCTAAGAACCCTAAAGCAAAGTGAGTATGAATTAGTGATGTTTCTCTAAGTTGCTTTTCTAGGAGAGCCACGTTTAAAACTACGAAATCCTTAAAACCCATGCCCCACCTGACTCTAACTTGCTTGTTTACTTCCATGCCACCCAACTAATCTTTCTCTTTCCTCCATTCTTACCCACTTGAATCGGCTTATCATGCTATTCATTTCATTGCATAGCTCTTTAGGAAAAAGGAACATACTCATAGTGTAGCATGGGATTGCCCGGGCCATAGACTTGATTAGGATTTCCTTGTCTCCCATAAACAACAGTTTCCCCTTTCAACCTCGAATTTGTTTCCAAATTCTCTCTTTCACATTGCTAAAAATTGCTTTCTTTAATTGACTAAGCTAGATTAGAAGCCCCATGTAAGTGCAAAAATTGAGTTGCCGCCCCCATCTTTGATTGGATGGCCTCTCTCCCATCTTGACTTCTGTTAGAACTAAAAAGCATAGTCGTCTTATCAATATTGATTACCTGTCCTAAGTAATTTGCACATATTTTGATAGCTTCTAGCAAGTTACCTACTTCTCATTGATTAGCCCTTAGGAAGAGGAGGGCATCATCTGTAAAGAATAGAAGAGAAGTTATCGGACCTTGCGAAGCCATTCGAAGACCCGAGATCATCCTTTAGTGTTCCAAATTTCTCAGGAGAATGGACATCCCTTTAGTACAAAGAAGAAAGAGATTCGGGAATAGGGGTTCCCCCCCCCTTAGGCCCTTGATGGGTCAATCATGAAGGATCCGAAACCATTTATCGTCACACGATAGCTGACCAAAGTGATAAACCCCAACATCCACTGAACCCATCTATCACTGAACTTCATTTACTGTATCATCTCCTTAAGAAAAACTTGCTCAACTCTGTTGTATGCCTTTTACATGTCAAGTTCTGTAGCCGCATCTTTCCTTTTCCCCTTTCTTCTTCTCCTTAATTGGTGCACTACTTCATATGTTGTGGTCATGTTATCCGCGATTAAGTGTGCTAGGACAAATGCACTCTGGTTGGTAGCTAGAATTTGATCAAGGCATCCCATTAGTCTGTTTGCCAACACTTTTATTTATATGCTACAATACAAAGGCTAATAGTGTGAAATTTGCTCATCTTGCTAGCTCCCTTCTTCATTGGTGTTATTAAGGTGCTATTCAATTGTGATAGATATTCCTTTAACGTATTGAGTTCCTCAAATTCCATGGCCTACTTAAACATATCAAAGATGTACTCGCCAATGATCTCCCAATATCTATGATAGAACCCAACTAACATCCCATCTAGGCCTTGCACCTTCATTGAATTCATGTCTTTTACTGCCTTTGTTATTTCCTCCATTTGCAGTGGACTTATTGTTGGTCCCGAGTTAATGGCTTAACCGAAGATGGTAGGGGTGAATTGTATTTTTAAAATTCTTTAAATAATTTTGAATATAGCCCTTATTACAATTTATTGAAGCAAATAAAAACAAAGATTTAAGAGCAGCACACAAAACACACAGATTTTAGTGGTTCGGGACAACCTTCCTTACTCCACTCTTCCAAGGTCACATTGTTGTGATTGGGTTCCTCTAAGTATTTCACCAAATACAATAGAGCCTCTACTCTCTTCTAGATTCACAGCTCTAGGGGGCTTAAAACAAACTTAGCACAAGTAGGTGATGAGTAACACTCCAACCAATACTACTTTGCTTACACTTGACTTTAGTTGCTGAAACTAAATCAAGTTTAATACAACAAGAAAGGGAATAAAGAAAGTTTCTGCATGTTATTGTTGTGTAGAGGCAGATTTAACGTGGAGAAGAACTTGTGAAGAAGACCAAATGGTTAAGTAAGTAGCTCTTGGCAGGTTGAAAGCAAAGCTTTATTTTAGATATTATCTTGATCACTTAATGCTCTTAGAAATGGAAGTTGTGCTCAATCAATGAAGTTTTCAGCCACCCTCTACATCTGTCTTGAATGTCTTTTATAAATGACGAGGGTATTCGAATGTTTGGGAGTAGGTGGTGCGCATTTAATGCGCCAACGTTCAAAAAATTTCTGACCGTTGCGACCCAAGTTGCATGTTGGAGTCGACTTTGAGTGTGACTTCGGGTTTAACCAAGCTGCTCAAGTTCCTCCTTAGGTCGACTTGGTCTTGAACTTGACCCAAGTCATATGTGGAGTCGACTCCGAGCGCGACTTCGATTTTCTGCAATTTTCAAGTCTCTTCTTCAGGTCGACTTGGACTAGAACTTGACCCAAGTCGCTGCTGGAGTTGATTTCGGTGCGACTTCACTTCCTTTGTTTGCTAGATGACCTTGAATTCCTTTGAAATGACTTTTCTTGCTTGAATTTCTTCATATAATTTTTCTTCCACTGTTTTATAATATTTGGAACTCTGTATGATTATTCAAGTTTGAAAACTTTTAGCTCCGTGTCTTAAGGTCTTGTATACTTGAATCTTGGAGTTCATGGAAATGTCCAAATGATATTCCTCAATCTATATTGATGATTTCATGCAACTCTGCTTGTTTTAGTCTTAATCTATCTTCATTTGATCTAAGTTTATTGTTCGGGTCGACTTGGTCTTCAATTTTACTCAAGTTGTAAGTTTAGTCGACTTGGTCTGTGACTTTGCTCTTCAAATTTTGTGCTGGTTAGTTGAAGTCGATGCTAGAGTCGACTTGGTCTGTGAATTTATCCAAGTCGCATGTGAAGTCGACTATGCGCGACTTCAACAGCTCTTGCTCCTCAATTTCAGCGTTGGACAAAAAATAGCCTTTGAAGTCGATGCTAGAGTTGACTTGGGGATCGACTTGACCTAAGTCGATGCCTGAGTCGGCTTCGGAATTGACTTGACCTGTCATGCTTCATTTTCTTCATTTTTATATCCTTTAAACATTTCACCAAACATATTAGTAGCCACAACTTACTCAAATTGAGTTGTTAATCATCAAAACAACTTATTTTGCCATTGATTTCAACACTTGTTTCCAACAATCTCCCCCTTTTTGATAATTGACAAAACCGATTTGAGTATGTACCTTTCAATGTCTTTAAAACATACAATTTTATCTTGTTTTGACATTTTTAAGATAATCATAGGTCATTTTCATTTTGAACTTAATGAAATTGACATGCATATTCCATTTTCATATTTTGTTTCCAATAATAAATCACAAGTTAAAAACAATCATACAAGTGTTTTCACCATTCAAGCAACCATACACAAAAACAAAACGTAAGTAAACAGAGCATTAATGTAAACAAATAATCAAAAAAGTTTGTACAGGTTTCAAAGCAAATGCAAACCAAATGCAGACCGCAAATGCAAACCGAATGCAGACCACAAATGCAAACTACCCAACCCAAGACTCAAATCCTAAAAACTAAACTCACTCAACTATTCTCCCTCTTTTTGTCAATAGATCAAATAGGGGTCGACTCGTAGAGATTTGGTAAACTGAAAAGTGGATATCAGATATGGAGTCGGCCGGATAGGTCAAATGTGGGCCGATGAATAGAAGGATGAGACGGGGTTAGGTGTAGGATCATTGTGCACAGACTCAGTCTCAAAAGGATCCAAGTCAGGTATTGGTCTTGACACTCTCAGATGCCAACCAATACTAAATCGTTCATAGCTCTCGATCCATACGGTCCTGTCTTGAGTGCATATTCATAATAGCATTTAGGACCCCAGCGATTTGTGAAATTAGCCGATCTTCGATTTGCTCCAAATGTTCTCGAATGGCGTTGACCAAGTTGTCCCAAGGCGATGGCCGTGGAGCTGGGTCTGGGATCTCTGAACCACGGGGTGAACATGATCCATGTGATTGCGGTGATGCTGGCTCCTCTGGTACATCCTGTGGTGGAGCGGGTTGACCCTATGGTGATGGCGGGGGTTGCTCCCCCTCAACCTATGCTCCTCCGATTTCTTCTGGAGCTGATACACCTATTCTTTCCCTGATCCGCTCTTCCTTGAATTGATCCACGTTTATTTTCATCCATTGAAGTAGAACCTTATTTATTGCATTTGTCGGCTTCAACACCTCAAACGGTTCTCCATCAATATCCACTTCAAAATGTTTAAGGATCTTAGTGATCCATGTCCCATAAGGCAAAACCGCTTGTGGGTTGTCCTTTCTAGAGGCTAGGACTTCAAGGAAAAGTCGTGGGAGGCTAACTTTGACCCTATTAGTAACTTTTCAAAGAATTTCCGCCTCCTGTGGGTTCACTTGATTTTTACCTTTGCTCTTGGTGTAGATGAGTGGGCAATCAACAATCTAAGGACCCTCAACCTAGGGGATAGATCCATATAATGGAGAAACTTGATCCCAGGGTGGTATTTATTGCTTCTAGTGAGCTAGTTGTGCATCTAGGTTAAAGATAGGTCGGTAGGCAATTGTTCATCCTCAAACAAAACTCCTAGGATTTTGCCGATTTGCATAAAAGCCTGATCTTGACTTGGGGCCCCATTATGCCCAAATAAATCTCAATACCTTTTACAAATGTACTAAAGTATTCTTGATCCCAGAGATAATAGAAAATCCTCGTCAAGTCTAGGTATACTCTATCATTGGCCTTTAGCAACCTAGTCCACCCTTGAAAATCCAAAAGTTCTTCAATCCTAAACTCATAATCACTTAGAAATTTGAAATCCATGATCTTGGGTATGAAAATCTTACGCTCATAAAAGCTCTTATAGAACCTGCTATGTTGTAGCTTGGTTTTGAAATAGGTGGTCGGCATTTTCAAAACTTGACCCTTAGTAGGGGGGGTTCCCCTTGACCCTGTATCTGAGCTATTTGAGGTATGAGGCTCTTCTCCTCTGTGAGCAGAATTGGATGGAGTCTTGGTTTGAAATCAGACTCTACGGCAGGTGGAAGTTGATGGTTCTTCCCGAGCTTGCTTGGATGAAGTCCGTTGTCTCATGGGGATTTCCTCCTCGGCTCGGGATCCGAATTGTCTTGGAACTGGCCTTAGGGATGGTTTAGGCACAGCTAATTTGGGCAATCTGGATTTGGGTGCCATTTGGATTGGGTTTTTGGAAATGAAATTTTCAAATGAAGCTTGTGAGAGAATAAGGAGAGAGAGAGAGTGAAAGAGACTGAGAGAGAGAAGAAGATAAGGAGTGAAATCTTGAGAGAGAGAGAGAGGGAGACCCAAAGAAAGAGAGAGTTGGATTGAAAGAGAGAGATGAGAATGGAGAGGGAGACCGAGAGAAAGAGATGGAACGAGAGAGAGAGGGAGATAGAACTCGAGGGAGGGAATTCAAGAGAGAGTGGGAGAGAGAACTGAGAGAGCTTAAGAGAGTCAGAGGTCTGGAGAGAGAGATGAAGGAGAGAGCGGGAGATAGGGAGAGATGAGAGAGGAAGACGGCGCGAGAGGAAGAAGAAAGAAAGAAAGGAAGAAAGAAAGAAGGAGGGAGAGGCGAGAAGCCCAAACGGCGCGCACTGAAGGCGACTTCACCCCTATTCAAAGTCGACTTCACTGAAGTCGACTTGGGACATTTGGAGTCGACTTGGCCTATCGACTTAGACTTTTCTAAGTTCATTTCTCCTATCTTATTGTTTATAATTTAACTCAATCATCCCGATATCATTTCTAATTATATAAATGATTCTTTTGTTTATTAAAAGTTTGGTGAATATATCTACAATTTGGTCATCAGTTTTCATATATTCCAAACAAATATCATGATTTTCTACATGTTCTCTGATAAAATAATGTCTTAAGTCTATATGCTTGGTCCTAGAATGCAGTACTGGATTTTTAGTCAAACAAATTGTACATGTATTATCATATCTAATTGGAATATCTTGATAATCAATACCATAATCTTTAAGTGTTGGAAACAATAGTTAAATCAAAAAACAAATTGACCAAAGCACAAGTTTTGATGATTAACAAATGCAAATTTGAGTATGATATGATTACTAATAAGTTTTATGAATATCTTTAAGGAATGAAAAATCAGACCAAGTCGATCACCAAGTCGACTCTAACTTCGACTTAGGCAAAGTCGACTCCACAAGCGACTTCAACAGGCATTTTTTGGACAGCATTGAAATTGGGGAGTTGAACAACCAAAGTCGCAGATGAAGTCGACTCTACTTGCGACTTGAGGCCAAGTTGCAGATGAAGTCGACTCCAAAATCGACTTGAAGCAGCATTTTCCCTCCAGCATTGATTTTGGAAGACAAAACAACCGAAGTCGCAGATGAAGTCGACCCCATAATTGACTTGAAGAAGCATCTTCCTTTCAGAGTTAAAATTGGGCAGCAAAACTTTTAAAGTTGCAACCAAAGTCGACTCCACATGCGACTTGGGTGAAGTCGCAGGCAAAGTCGACTCTAGCATCAACTTCAACATGATAAGATAGATTTTCAAGTTCAAGTCAAAGCACAAGTCCACTTCAAGATAGACTTGAGTCAAATAGAAGATGAAGACGACTCAAATTTCTCAAACTCGAATATGTGAAGACTAATCCAAGTTAAAGCAAGCAAAACACATAGATTCATTCATTCTAAATCAAAGTTGGATTTGTTCATACAAGATTCAAGTTCTTCAAGTTCTCGAGACTTAAAGCTAAAGAAATTTTGTACAAATAAGCTCCTGTATTGAAATACAAAAGAAGAAGAAGAAGTTAAGCAAGCAAGAGATACCTCAACAAAGATCAAACTGACTTAGCACAAGAAAATAGCCAAGTCGCACCCCAAGTTGACTCCAAGATCAACTTGAGGTCAAGTCGCACCCCAAGTTGACTCCAAAATCGACCTGAAGTCAAGTCTCAAACCAAGTCGACCCAGAAGATAGACTTGGAAACTAAAGAACAGCTGAAGTAGCACACGAAGTCGACTCCACCTGCGACTTGAAGACATAACATTCGAATTTTTGAACGTTGAAACATTTATTATGTGCTAACCAACTCTATAACATTCAAAATTTCCCTCCTCTATATATAGACACTCAAACAAACGTGGATAAAAATAAGAAAGAGCTGAAAAAGAGGAAAGAAGTGCTACTAAGAGTTTTTATCTACTTTTCTCTACAATTAAGTGATCTATACACTTTCAAAGGAAGAACAAGCTTCAAAGTTGCAGTTTGCTTTAACGCAATACGATTCGTTGCTTCTACAGACTCTTCCTCGAGCTGAAACTTGCTACAGAAATCTGTAAAGTGTAGATTTCTTCTATTTCATCTTGTTGTTTGTTTTTGGTACTTGGTTTGAGTTTGGTGGTTCAAACCAAGATATAGAAAGTAGTGTTGTGATTAGAGTGTAACTCATCACCTACTTGTGTTGATTGTATATGCCCCCTAGAGCTAAAATCTAGAAGAGAGCAAAAACTCTAGTTGTATTTGCGTAATACATAGTGGAACCCAAGTCACAAGGGTGTTTGAGCTTGGAAGAGTGGAGTAGGGAAAGGTTGCCCGAACCACTATAAGTCTTGTCTACTGTTTTTCATTTTCACTTTCATTATCTTATTGCTTCCTATTTGTTTCATTCAAGGGGATTAAACTTTCTAGGGGTTAAGTTTTAATTACCAAAGAATTTTTTAAGAACCTAATTCACCCATCCCTTCTTGGGTTTTTCCATTAACTTGAGACCAACATTAAGTTGTTGTTTTATCCAAAGTAGTTGGGCACAATAGCTCTCGGCGACAATATATTCGGCTTCCGCCGTGGATAGAACAATACTAGTTTGTTTCCTTGAATACCATGAAGCAACATATTTCTAAGAAATTGACATGTTCCACTAGTACTTTTTCTATCCACTTTGTATCCGACAAAGTTCGCATTCGAGTAGTCGATTAGATCAAAAGTTGACCCCTTTGGATACCATAGTCCAAGACTAGTGATGTTTATCAAATATTTAAAATTTTTTTTACAGTCATTAAATGTGATTCTTTAGGACATGATCGAAATCTAGAATACATACAAACATTAAACAATATATCGAGTCTAGAGGCAGTTGAATATAATAAAGAACCTATCATGCTCCTATATAACTTTAAATCAACAGATTTATCTTTCTTATCTTTGTCAATTTTAATGGTTGAGCTCATAGGTGTGTTTGCCCCTTTGCTATTTTTCATGCCAAACTTCTTTTACATTTCTTTGACATACTTGGACTGGTTTATGAAGATCTTTTCACTTAGTTGCTTAATTTGTAGTTCAAGGAAGAAACTCAGCTCCCCCATCATACTCATCACAAATTCCTTTTGCATAAACTTAGAAAATTCTTGACAAAGGATCTCATTAGTAGCACCAAAAATAATATTATGTATATAAATTTGAATAATCAAAATATCTTTTTCTTTATACTTAATAAACAATGTGGTGTTTTCCTTTCCATTTTTGGAAGTCATGATCAATCAACATTTTGTTTGATCTTTCATACCAAGCCCTTAGAACTTATTTTAATCCATATAATGCTTTAGTTAATCTGTATACAAATTTAAATTGATCTTTCTCTTCAAATCCAGGTGGTTGTTCAACATACAACTCTTCATTTATATACCCATTCAAAAATGTACTTTTAACATATATTTGAAATAACTTAAAGTTTATGTGAGATGCAAAAGCTAGTAAAATGCGAATAGTCTCTAATCTAGCAACCGGAGCATAGGATTCCTTAAAGTCTATTCCTTCTTCTTGTGAATATCCTTTTGTCACAAGCCTAGCTTTGTTTCTCACCACAAGTCTACTTTCATATAATTTGTTCCTAAAGACCCATTTTGTGTCAATGACATTACAATTGGTCTTGGAACAAGATGCCAAACTTGGTTTCTTTCAAATTGATTTAGCTCCTCTTATATTGCTATGATATAGTTATCATCATCAAGAGCTTGATTAATAGTTGTTGCTTCAATTTTTGACACAAAAGCATATTGTCCACAAATATTTTGTTTTGACCTTCTAATCTTTTCTCTTTCAAAGATATTATCAATAACTTGCTCAATTGGATGGTCAATTTTGAATTTCAAGTTAGTGGGTGGTTTGTAGAAAATATTACATTCACTTACCTTTTTATCCGTGGATTCTTCTTGCTTTTCCACATGCAGTTTTTCAAGATACTTGTGACATTATCTGCATTACTTAAATCATCTTTTCTTTTTGAGCATGGATTAAATTCATAAAAACAACATATATTGACTCCTCTACAACTTGGTTCTTTTTGTTGAAGACTATATTCTTTGCTATTTGATGAGTAATCAAGGAATATTGCCTCATCATTCTTGGCATCTAGTTTTTCCAAGTTGGTTTTACCATTGTTCAAAACATAACATGTGCAACCAAAAGCATGAAAATATAAAATATTTGGTTTTCTATCTTTCCATAGCTCATATGGGGTCTTTTTCAAGATTGTTCTAATGGTTATATGATTCAGGACATGATTTACTCTCTTGGATAATTTACTTTAATTTAGCATAGTTCTAGCCAACTCTTGTATGGTCCTATTTTTCCTTTCAACTACTTCATTTTGTTGTGGAGTTCTTGGTGCGGAAAATATGTGGTGAATTCCTTTTTCACTACATAATTCTATGAATCGTTTATTTTCAAACTCATCACCATGACCACTTCTAATGGTCATAATAATACTTTTTTTTTTATTTTGCACCAAGTTTACAAAAGTTGCAAACATAGAGAAAGCTTCATCTTTACTAGTTAAGAGAATTACCAGTGTGAATCTTGAAAAATCATCAACTATTACATATACATACTTCTTTCCACCAATGGTTAAAATGTCAGATGGTCCATATAGATCCATGTGTAGCAATTCAAGTGGCCTAGTGGTGAAAATCTCCTTTTTGGAGGAAAAAGGCATTTTGGGTTGTTTTGACAGTTGACATGCTTTATAAATTTTTTCTTTGTCATATTTTAATTTTAGCAATCCTTCTACTAAACTCTTTTTCTATATGGTCTTAAAGTTTGACATGTTTGTATGCCCAAGCCTCTTATGCCAAACCCATGGATCATTGTCAATGGCCATTAGACATTGACCATCTAGCTCGTCAAGTGAAACCAAGTATATATTTCCAAGTCTTTTTTCACTAAACATGATATGTTCTCCATCAAATATATTGCATATAGATGATTCAAACACAACCTTGTATCTTTGTCACATAATTGGCTAATACACATCAAATTGTGCTTGAGTCCTTCAACAAATAATACATCTTCTATACATGCATATAAAATACTATAAATGTTTCATTTACTTTTGATTTTACCTTTCTTGTTATTTCCAAAAGCAACAGTTTCATTGTTGCAAGGCTTAAATTTATGAAACAAACTTCTTTCTCTAGTCATATGCCTTGAGCAACCATTATCCATGAACCAAACGTTGTTTGCCTTTGCCTTGAATTATACCTGAAAAATGAGCAAATAGAACTTATCTCTTTGGTACCCATTTTATGGGTCCATTTGGGTCAGTAAACTGGTTTAATTTTCGTTGTTCAATTTTTGAAAGCCCAAATTTGGTGTTTCTTGGAACCCAAACTAATTTTGCACCATGATCATATAGTTTCTTAAAGTTGCATTGATAAATTTTGTGACCCATCTTGTTGCAAAAGTTACAGGCCATTGGTAACCTAGGAGTAGATCTCCAAGTATGTTGTAGTTCAAAGGTTGGCCTTTTAGTCTAAATGACTTATTTCCCATTTGGTTTGCAAATGGGTGCAGTTTTAGCTTAATTTTTTCTAAGTTTTGGTACATTTGATTTGCTGTTTTCTCCCTACTCAAATGTGGAGTATCCAAGACCTTTTCTATTGTTTTGAGAGGTCATGTTCAGAAACATTTGTAGACTATCTCCTGGATTAGAGAACTTCTTAATGATTCATTCTCCTTTTTCAATTTTTCCACTTCTTTCAATAGCAATTCATTTTCTTCTTTTAGTTTTGTTGTTCTTTCTGCTAGTTTTCCATTTTACAATAATAATGGAATTACATTATTTTTTCTTCAATGATAATTTATTTCCTGGTTTTTTGATTTCCTCATATAATGAATCATACGCTTGTTGTAATTCCTCTAATTTAGCACATTTTAGACACTCCTATATAGAAGAATCAGTAGATTGAGAATAACTAAGTTTAGAAGTTACTTCTTCATTACTTGTATATTTTGTTGAGGTGGTTTGTTATTCCAAAACTTCTGTCGTGTTTTAATACAACAAAGTTTCTTCTTGCTCAATTTGCGCCATATGACATATTCTTGTGCAATTTACTACTTCAAGTTCATCATTTGAGGAACTACTTGTTGAAGAAGTTTTATCATTCACGTACATTCCTCTTCCCTTAAGCTTTTGAAATTTTTGACTTTCATATATCTCCTTCTTTTCTTGATGATCCTTTGATTTTTTTTCCAATGTAGGATATTGAGCTTGTATATGTCCCATACCGCCGCATCTATAGCACTTTATAACCTCTTTCTTTTTCTCTTTTCGAGGTCTCTCTTTGAAATCTTTGAAGTTCTTTTCTTTCCTTACAAATTTTTGAAATCTAAGAGTTAGCAGAGCAATGTCTTCATCATCGTTGTAAGATGAGGAGGTGGACTCATCCGAGGTCTGAGTGACTTTTAATGCAATTGCTCTCTTTCCTTTCTGGTGATCTTCATTTCTTTTCTTAATTAACTCATGTGACATTAATGAGTTAATGAGGTCTTCTAGCTTCAATGTGTTTAGGTCATTGGCTTCTTCTATTGCAGTGATCTTCAGAGTCCATGATTCCAGTAGGGCTCTTAAAATCTTCATGACCTGTTCAGATTCTGAGATAACTTTTTCAAGACCTTTCAAAGCATTAGTAATTTTTAAAAATCTAGCAAATATTTCAAAAATATTCTCAGTATCCAATATTTTAAAACTTTCTAATTTTCCAATCAAAATGTTTCTTCTTGTCCCTTAGACCTGAGAGGTTTCTTCATAGATAGAAATTAATGTATCTCATATTTCTTTGGCGGTCAAACAAGAGGATACTCTATCATATTCAGAAGCAGTAAGAGCACAAAATAATGAATTCATGGCCTTAGTGTTGCTCTTAACAATTTTCACTTCCTCATCGATCCATTTGGAAGCTCTTTCATCAATTGGCAAAGTCACATTGTCTTGGATCGGAATCCAAGAGTCCATATCTATAGCCATGATGAGCTGTTTCATACGCCGCTCCCAATAACCAAAATTGTTCTCATTAAACAATGGTGGTCTAGTTAAAGATTGGCCTTCGGCAAATGCGAGAATGGAAGTAAATTGGTTTGCCATTATATAAAAGATATCTTTGATAAAACTCAAACACCTGCTCTAACACCACTTGTTGGTCTCGAGTTAATAGCTTAACCCAAAAGGGGAGGGGTGAATTGGGTTTTTAAAATTCCTTTAAATAATCTTGAATATAGCCCCTGTTATGATTTATCCCCTTGAAGCAAATAAAAATAGAGATTTAAGAGCAGCACAGAAAACACACAGATTATAGTGGTTCGGGACAACCTTGCTTACTCCACTCCTCTCCTCCAAGGTCACACCGTTGTAACTTGGGTTTTACTAAGTACTTCACCAAATACAATAGAGCCTTTTTTCTCTTCTAGATTTACAGCTCTAGGGGGCTTAAAACAAACTTAGCACAAATAGGTGATGAGTAATACTCCAATCACATACTACTTTGCATACACTTGACCTTAATTACTGAAACTAAATTAAGTTCAATACAACAAGAAAAAGGAAAAAAAAATTTCTACAAGTTACTGTTGTGTAGTGGCAGATTTAGTGCGGAGAACTTGTGAAGAAGACTGAATGGTTTAGTAAGTAGCTCTTGACAGCTTGAAAGAAAAGTTCTTCTTCTTGATGTTGTCTTGATCACTTAGTGCTCTTAAAAATGGAATTCGTACCCAATCAATGAAGTTTTTGGCTACCCTTCACGTCTGTCTTGAATGCTTTTTATAAATGACGAGGGTATTCGAACGTCTAGAAGTAGGTGGCGCGCATTTAATGAGCCAATGTTCAAAAAATTTCCGACCGTTGCGACCCAAGTTGAAGGTGGAGTCGACTTCAAGTGCGACTTTACCCAAGTTGCATACTGAAGTCGACTTCGAGTGTGACTTCGGGTTTAACCAAGCTGCTCAAGTTCCTCCTCAGGTCGACTTGGTCTTGAACTTGACCCAAGTCTCATGTGGAGTCGACTCCGAGCGCGACTTCGATTTTCTGCAATTTTCAAGTCTCTTCTTCAGGTCGACTTGGACTAGAACTTGACCCAAGTCGCTGCTGGAGTTGATTTTGGTGCGACTTCACTTCCTTTGTTTGCTAGATGGCCTTGAATTCCTTTGAAATGACTTTGCTTGCTTGAATTTCTTCATATTAATTGTTCTTCCACTGTTTTATAATGTTTGGAACTCTGTATGATTATTCAAGTTTGAAAGCTTTTAGCTCCGTGTCTTGAGGTCTTGTATACTTGAATCTTGGAGTTCATGGAAATGTCCAAATGATATTCCTCAATCTATATTGATGATTTCATGCAATTCTACTTGTTTTAGTCTTGATCTATGTTCATTTGATCCAAGTTTATTGTTTAGGTCGACTTGGTCTTCAATTTTAGTCAAGTCGTAAGTCAAGTAGACTTGGTTTGCGACTTTGCTCTTCAAATTCTATGCTAGTCAGTTAAAGTCGATGCTAGAGTCGACTTGGTTTGCGACTTCACCCAAGTCGCATGTGAAGTCATCTTCGTGTGCGACTTCGGCAGCTCTTGCTCCTCAATTTCAACGCTGGACAAAAAATGGCCTTTGAGGTCGATGCTGGAGTCGACTTGACCTATGATGCTTCATTTTCTTCATTTTTATATCCTTTAACATTTCACCAAACATATTAGTAACCACAACTTACTCAAATTGAGTTGTTAATCATCAAAACACAGACTTAGCTTATTTTTCCTTTGATTTCAACACTTGTTTTCAACACTTACGAGCTTGACATTTTCCTCTTCTCACACCTTAGGTTTGCATAGAGCAGAAATTCTATCAATCCCCATCAAATTGGAGCTCATGAATAGATGTTTGAAATACTTTTATGCTACTCTCTCCATTTTTTCTTGTCCTTCCATCCATCTTCCTGAATTGTCCCGTAATCAATCAGTGTAGTTTGCTTTTTGCCTAATTAATGTTGCCCTGCGAAAAAATTTAGTGTTGCCACTACCTGATTACAACCAGTGAACCTTTGACCTTTGTTTTCCAAACAACCTCTTCTATTAAGAGATGATTGATTCTACTTTCCAACATTTGGATCTCCTTATCCCTTTCATCTGATGGTTGCTGCAGTTTAAATTGGTGGAGGGTTTCTATTTTTCTTCTTATTGCTGCCTGGGTATGTTCTCTTTTGTCATTATTCCATCTTGCAAGATCTTTACCACAACATTGTATTTTTCTAAATACCTTATTAATGGCTAAGATGTTTTTTCCAGCTAGTTTTGCCCACCCATCTTTGATAATTCTTAATGCCTCTTCATCCTTTACCTAATGTAGCTCATATCTAAACTCCCTTGGAGGTGTTCTTCTACTTTTTGTTAGGTCCGGATGCACCAAAATGGGCAATGGTCAAAGGTAGAGATAATTAGGTGGTGGAGTTTTGCAAAGGTGAACAAGTCAATCCATTGTGCCAACACTAACTCCCTGTCAAGTCTGTTTTGCACCCTTTCTCCTCTCCTCCTCTTATTGCTTCATGTCATGGGAGACTACTTAAGCCAAGGTCAATCAAGTTGCAGTTATCTATCACATTCCTAAACCCCTCCATTTGAGAGTCACGTCATTGTCTTTTCCTATTTATTTTTGACACTCCAAAACCTCATTGAAATCCCTGAGAACGAACCAAGGAAGAGTATTTAGCTGGTTCAGTTGATCTAGAATACCTTAGAAACATGTCTTCTATGCACTTTAAGGTTTCCATAAAAACCCGTTAGCTTGCAAGGAAGTGAATGAAAATTTTAAGTTACCAAACTTTGATATGATATGAGAAGAAACTAGCAACTTTCACGTTCCAGCAATCCTTCCATAATAGAGCTAGACCCCCACTTCTATTTTTATTGTCGACTGCTAGGCACCCATTGAACTTTAGTTTTCTCTTTACAACCTTCATTTCTTTGACTAGATGCTTAGCTTCACATAAAAACACCACTATGGGATTTTTTCTCCTCAAATCTCGAGGAGACTATGAATTTTTCATTGGTTCCCAAGCCCACGACAATTTCAGGCCAAGACGATATTTAAGCCTGGTGAGGCTAAGTTGGGAACTCAACCTCCACCTGATTCACCCCAATCCTACTCCATTGCTGCACTTCTTATTTCATTCTTTTACCTCCCTGCACTGCCAAGTTTGACTTGCTATTCCTTTCTTCTTGATTGTGCCTTTTTAGTTGTGTTATAACCGCACTTACTGCCTCCTCCCCATTGTTAGTTGAGTCCTATTTACCCTTTTCAATCTTTCCACTTCTTTTATTGAGTTGCCCCCCCACCCGCTGGGCTTAGCTGACGGTCTCTCCCATTTATGAAGGATATTGTTCATTCCCTAGAAGTGCCTTTCCTTGAGAATAACTAGAAAACTGTTGGACTTTTCTTGGGTTGGCAGCTCTATTGTCCTGTTAAGTCTGGTGTTGGAATTTTTGCATGGTTCCTCCTTGCTTACTTTGGGTTTTTCCTCAAAAATCCTAGGCTCACCCCCATTCACTTGCCCCACACACCTACTTATTATTAGTTCCTTCATTTTAGTTAACCCCTCCTCCTTTCTATTTGTCTTCATTCCTCAACCGATCCCCCTATTTTTCCCCCTCAGTTTTCTCCTCTCCTTTACTACCCCTCCCATATCCCTTCCCCCTCCTCTCTTTATCCCTTGCCTTGCTTGACTCTCTATCTCCCTCTTCCGTGCTCTCTTCCTACATAGTACCTTCTTCAAGTAGTGATAATTCCACACTTCCCTATCCTTGTCCGAAAGTCCTCCTCTGGGACTTATATTCTCCTTTCCTTCATTGTTTTCCCTGCTTCCTTCTCCTTCTATGTCCTCCTCCACTTCTTTGAAAAGGTCCTCCCATCAGAGCTGTCTTCTCCCCTCGATCTTTAATATAATATCCCTTAGCACCCTCCCATTGCACCCCTTCTCCCCATTATGGTTTAATTGCCTCTAGATGTCTTCTTGTGGGACTGCAACTACTTCTTCAGTATCCATGTCCACCATCAGATTTTCAAAATCTTTTTTGTTGTTTATTTCAATGATGTAGGTCTTAGGGAAGACTCTATTGCTGTTTCCATTTCCCCCTTCAATCCAATTTCCTTAAACCCTGCTCTACTGCTCACTTCATACTTGAAATTTGACTCTTCATATTCACTCTCCCCCTTGAATATTTTTACATTCCCCATGTGCATGCCCCATCCTTCCACTTAGGAAGAAGAAAACTAGTGGCCTCTCTTATTAAAAGGGATCCATCTTCTTCCTACCAATCCACATTTAATAAACACTCCCTCCTTATTGGGTCTCTTACATTGAACAAAAACTTCACTCTCACACCCTCATCCTTTGAGTAAAATGAATTGCTTACTATCATATCTAAGGTTGCTTCATTGACTAGGATCTATGATTACTAGCCAAAACAAAGAGGTATGTACATCAATTTCTCCCCTTTCCATAGATTCCTTTAACTCCTCCATGAGTATCAGCTTCCTATCGTATAGCCAGATTTTGTTTTTCTCACCCTCCTCCCAAAAGTGACTATGAATAGGTTGTCCCCTACTTCAGTGAAGGTCACCAGTATTTTGTCTTCCAAATCCTCTTCACTGTAAAGATGAACAAGCCTCAGTTATGGCTCCTTGACATGCACGGAGAGCATAAGATTGATGGCTTCCCGTCCAAATAAATTTTTGAGAGTCCCTTTGCTCCTATCACTAAGGTTTGCATCTCCCTTTCAAGTAGCTCCTCCTTTGTTAATACCATATTTAATTGAATCTAGTTATTTTTTAGATTTTTTGCTCATTCTCCCTATTAGGTCCCACAAAGATTATTGTGGAGAAGACATTGAGATTGGTAGGAAACTTGAGGTCTAGTGAGGGATCGAATTTCCCCAAAACTTTCACCCAGAGCCAGACCCAAAAAAAGCCTTTCTGGTGCCACCAAGAATGGAGAAAAAGCATAATTCAGATATCTAAAATGCTAAAATATTTTTGGGAAAATATGTGTGCAGGAGAGATGGAAACCATATTCTCATAATTTTATGTTATCAAACTTACTTTGAGTTTTTACTTTTGGAAATGAAAAATGTGTTATTAGGAAATGAGAGATTTCATCCCATTCAAATGTCTTGAATCCTTTCCAGTTTGATGAATGGGATGAGATGTGGATTGAGACTAAAAAAATTTATATTGGAAATTTTTTTTATAAAAAATGGAAATAATATATTGTTAATTTTCAAAATGAGAAAAAAAATTTTGAAAATAAAAATCTCATCTTCATTTCATCCCCGTCGTATTCACAAACATGCCAAAGAAAATGAGTGTAATAGAAAATTAGGAAAATATTTGAGATGAATTTATTTCATATGAAACAAGCAATGAAGTCAATAATGTAGATTGGGTTTGGTAATGTGGATAAGGTGATAAGTGGCAACGTAAGAAAGAAAATATTTTTAAAATAATGTGATACAATAAGGTTAAAAAAGGGAAATGAATAGGATAGATGTGTGAAAAAATGTTTACAACATAGGAGTAAAAATGAAAAAAGCAGGATAGTTAGGCAGATTGGATGTCAAATTATATTTTAAAAAATACGTAGAGAGAAAGATGAGAAACCACTTCCCACTAGTCTTGCTAGCTTATGGACTATATTGTTTTTAACGAAAAATATGGAGAAATGACTGTAGTTAGATAAGTAACATTAGAAAAACTAAAACTGCTAAGGTAGAAAAACTTAGAATGTTAAATCCAAGTGGCGATTACCAAGCCAACTTGTCCCAACTTATGACTATTTGAAAATATAAAAGCCAGCTTCTCCCAACTTACGAGTAGTTGACAATATAGATAAAACAAAGTTTTCATAAAATGTCAAAAGATTTATTCAAAATATTTTTGTTGTTATTGAACTTGTACAGATTGTATCCTTGTGTTTCTCACTTTTTTTTTTTTTAAAGATCCAAGCCATGCATCAGATTCTCTCCGTGATATTTTATATTATAGTTTTAAACAAAATGCATGAATTAGATCTTTAAAATCAAATAAAAAAGTAGGAAACCAAAGTGTTGCAAAATTCACTTGGTCTGTTGGTAGCGAAGTATACAGCTAGATTACAAATAGTAAAGTGTATAATGGCAATTAAGATTCTGTACCATAAAATAAGAGTTGGGCAACCAAATCTTGGGTTAAAAATATATATATACTCGGTGCACTCCGAAGGTGTCTATCAATACTCCATGAGAGGTGAATTCGCAGGATCGCAAAGAGTGGAGGTGCTATGGACTTTCATGCTAGTAATGATCAGAAGAAGTGCATATTAATTGTTTAAGAAAAACTACTTAAGTATGGTCATCAAGTGGCAACTTTGCTTACTGATTAGTTGCTAACTTTGTTAGTTAATGGGATGATGCTCAAAAAGATTGATCCAAAGAGCAACCCAACTATTCTTTGCTCGTTATGGTTGTCATAGAGTTACAACAAGGAGATGGTCAAAGCCACCATGAAATGATTATGGAAGCTTAACAGTACCTACTTGGATATTGATGTTAATTCTATACATGATTAAATTTGAATATAAAGATGATACGAAGATGAAATTAAAAGGGAAACCATGGCTTTTTAATTGACATTTGATACACTTTAATGAGTTGCTTATGCCAAGAGATCTAAGGGATATTGTTCTTCATAAAAGTCCCACTTGGATAGATACAAACAATGTGTTTTTTCTTTATGATAAAGGGGAAGTGGGTAACATGCATGATTGGTAACTCACTCAACAGTTTCTATCACCAAGATATAAGGGATCATGCTATAAAGATTAAGGTAGAATTGGATGTTAGACAAATATTAAAAAGAGGAATATTCATCCATTTTGATAATGGTAAATAGAAGTGGCTAATTGTCCAATATGACAAACTTTTCAATCAAGATTTTGTAATCTAAAACTTTTCACTCTCTATAATTATTCTTTTTAAAAATTATTTATATAAATCCTACACAAACCATCATATTTTTCAATTATTTCTACATAATTACCCATACAATTAATCTATATATATTAACTTTATTTTCTTTATTCTACACCATTATCTTTATGTGAAACCCGTATTATTTGAAAATTTCATGTAATATACAGTGCATATGTTATTTCAATAAGATTATAGAGAAATGTGTATGTTTATAAAAAGATCAAATTTCAATTTTAGAAAAATGAGATTAAATTATAAATTTAGAAAAGATGATTGATTGGTAATTTTGACAAGAGTGGAGACAAAAAGAGGTCTTAATGGGAATTTACAAAGGTTATAATTGGAATTTATAAGAAAATGGAGGGTAATTTATTATCCTATAAAGATTAGCTATGAAAATAAATTTTTACAAATATTTCGGGAAAGAATTTCAAAATTCTAAATTATACAAATTGAAACTGTTTAAATTCACGGAGCTTATAGAAAAATAAAAATAAATGGAAAATTTTTAGCTAATTAGGGGTTCTAATTAAGGGCCTGTATTTATAATAACTGTTTTCATTATATCTAAGCATGCATAACCCAGAATCATATAAAAATGTAATAGAAAATAGTAAATTATATGCTCTCTAATCTAAACGGATCAGATTATAAAAAATAGTTTACTAAATTACCTAACTTGAGTGCATCAAAAAACATACCCAAAAACCATTCATGCACAGAATGTACGTACATGAGTTACGTTGATATTTTGATTTATTTTTATATAATTGTTTAATTAATTCATATCTTAATATATATAAGGTCATTTGAAATGAAACTTTTGAAGAAAACCTATTTTAATATACTCTACATAATGAATGGAGTAATTTTTGAAAAATATGTCTATAACTTTTTAAAAATGAAAATTTATACCGCAATATGATTTTAATTAAATTAAAATATGTAACCCCAATTGAGGTGAAATTTTATGAGTAATCCTATTTTAATATGCTCAATTTAATGAAGAAATGAAATTTTGATAAACATGTTTCCAAAATTTTAAAATGAGACTTTTTATCCAAAAATGAATTAGTTAATTAAAATAAAATAATTTTTTTTTTCAAAATTCTAAAAGCTAAATTTTGTGAGAAATTTGATATATATTCATAAGAAAAATTTTCATAATATATAAGTGTGTATATAGATAGTTATGAATTAATTTATGCAAAAAAAAATGCATGAAGGAGCAACGTGGACAGAACATGCATGAGCAGTAATTACGTGGGCATTTTCATATAAATGAAAAAAAATCACATAAATTGCTGTACGTTCCAAAAGAGGGCAGCTGTATTATTTAAATGTTGATTTTTTAAAAAATCAACAGCCGTAGCGGCAACTTGAGAGGGTTAAAAAAAATTAACTATGGTACCGCTTAATGAAATATATAAAAAGGGGTGGGTGTGCTATGGGTTTCAATGGTGAGGGCAGCAACATAAAAAAAATAAAATAACTTTTGCTTCAGCAAAGACAAGCAACGACAGCAAGGTACCTTTAACTTTTTTATGCTGTTGGCCATGTGATTTTTTTTATTAAAGTTATTAAACAACATATGCATGGATGATCATCATCGTTCCAAATAGATTTATGTATCTATTATTTTTGGTTTTGAAATTCATGATTCAGAAATTTTGTTAAATAGCCTACTGAACGTTACTATAATGAATATTTTGCTGAAAATAGACCCTATTTGATTTCATATTAAATTAACAGATTTTAATTTATGATAAAAGTCATGTTTAATATATGGCTTGAAATATTGAGTATAAGTTGCAAATTTTTATAATCATGTGTAAAATATGATTTATGAATAATAAAAAGATGAGTAAAAATTAATTTCATTAAACTAATTC
>JAXCLR010000063.1:13353886-13368241 GCA_035584095.1 Annona squamosa | reverse complement strand
TCATAAATAAATGGCTAATCAAGCAGTTATAATCACATGAATTAATGCTGAATCAATTGGAAAGCAATAAATCATAAATATATATATTGCTAATTAGGCATTTATATACCAATCACATGAATAAATTGCACATATAATCAAAAAATTTGCATAAATATTTAAAATGCAGATTTATTGACCTATTTAGCTTAATCAGACCCTTCCATTAGATCCAAAATTTCCAAAAACATAGAAAATAACTATTTTTTCGTCCCAATTTGGATAAAAGGATCAAGAATTATATTAATTTATGTATGGACAGTTCATAATGGGCCATATGCCCCTTCTGTCATAATGGGTTTTGGGCCTGGACAGTTATGAACAAAAACGGGTTGCCCACATGGGCTTGTAAAGTTAAGGAAAAGAGAAGTTGACCCGCCCAGGTGTAATAGACTGAAATGGGCTTCCTGGATATAGACCAACCTCATGGGGTTATTGGGCGGGCACGAAAATGCCCAAGCTCGGTTCAAAAGGAAAGAACCATTTTGCATGCTATTTTAATATTTGTATACATCAAACAGGGAATAAATAAATAAATAAATAAATCCATGGCATTAATTCCAGATTTGGCCGTAATTCCAGAATTGGCCATGAATTCTTGATTAAAAAAAAATTTTGTGATGGAAGCAAAATTCCAGCAGCAACACTGTTGTTTGCGACAGGAGCCGTAAATCAACATGAATTCTATATAAATATGAATTCCAGATTTTTCCGTAATATAATAACAGCTTAAAAAAATAATTTTCTGCAGGAACAAACCAAACGGAAAATAAAAACTCTTTCGCTCGTTTTTCTGTATTGAAATTACGTTCACTAGTCGTAATGCTTCAGACCATATTATACAACGTTATTATAACTACAATGACAACAGAAAAAATAAAAAAAATAAAAATTCAAACAGGCCCTAAAAATGGGGCGAGGATTTCCATACGAGGATATCCGTATCCTTATCTCTTTTGCTTTATTTTTTTTTATGCTTGTTATTTCTCTCTCTTTTTTTTGAATGGGCCATAGTTGCTTTCAGATTCATAATTATGTATAAAGAATTCATACAATGCCCGGTGCACATCCAGCTCCAAAATTCCATGGCATGTGTAAAGTCTAGACCGTATCCATGTATATCCAGCAAAGCTTTTATTTCTGGTCATGTTACAGCATTCATTAATGAAGACATATATATAATAGAATTTGTTTTGAAGCATAACTACCGAGAAAAGATGGAAGCAGAAATTCATGGAAAAAAATTTTTCAAGCAACACTAATTAATAGGAGATCGTATTCTAACATCCGAAAAATTCATTCATAATACATCGAAAAACAATGACAAAATATTCTAATACAAAATGAATATATTTTTTTTTATAATCCTTAAATAATTATTGGTGGAATCTACAGTAACCAAAATCGAAACATAAGCTCTGATACCACATGTTGGGAATCATATGATGCGGAAGCATACCTGAATTCATGTGTGTAGATTTCACCTGTAGATCGAGCAGAGTACAAGGTCTTCTCCCTCAACATTTCTCCCTATGATACGGGTGGTAGATGGGAACCACTTGTGATGTAAAACGTGTGAGAGAGAGACCCAGACTCCTTTATTTATAGAGCTCTTCCCATCATGACTCAACTAGAAGCGTAGTTCTACCTAAACTCAGACTGCGTACGAATTTCAGATATGACCGGGCTATCTTTAAATCCAAAGACTTATAATTTAATTAGGACACCTTATTGGAGTACAATTCTAACAAAATTTGCTTTAAAATATGTTCTAGCAATATCTAGGTGGTAAATATTAAATTCAAGAGATTTAAAATTTTTTTGTAAACTTTTGGCTTGAAATTATATCTTATTTATTGTAAATGGGACTGAAATATCATTTTATTGATAACTTCACAATGAATTTGAGGAATTAATAATTTAATTACATTTTTACGTAGGTTTTACAAGTCCAAGAGTGAGGCCAACCATCTGAACCGTCCAGCCATCCAATCAACATCGTCCATTCACGGTTGAAAAATTTCAGCTCAAATCTAAGCCATCCAACTGTCCAAAAATCAGAGCCGCATCCTATACATGAAGCGTCTAGGAAATAATGTAGCAAACAAATCTGGACCGTCCAAATCATCTAGCAGATCAAGACGTCCAGTTGGCATCCCATCAACTTTCCTTTTAAATTCAGCAACCGCCTAAACCATGCAAATAAGCACCGCCTACCCTATTGAATCATAGCCGTCCAGCAATCTAAGCTGTTCAAACCCATGATCTGGATGTCCATTCAAAATATGCCCAATGATCATCACCATCCATATGATTTTTTTAAAAAAAATCCAAGTCCATTTAATTGTACCACTAATTGGAGCCGTTCTTTTCACCGCTAATTTCTAATTTGCATTAGCATCAAACAAATTTAACCCCACCCAATTAACTGATGCCGTTTTTTGGCCCAATTAAAATCCCGTCCGTCCACTTCCACTACAGCAATCCAGCATCGGACGAACAAGTTGCGCAAGGAGGATGAAGTGAGGCCACATACGTAGATTTTCAGCTCTTACAAATAGGGAATGATGGGTGGAGAACAGAGACCACAACGGATTTTCCAAGACAGAAAATTAGAGAGAGATCAGAGAGAGAAGGATCAGGGGGGTGGAGAGCACTGGGTAAAAGGCAGAGCAGTGAGTTGCGTGGAGCAGCTGACACACCATCAGGCTTTCAATCAATAAGCTTACTATCTCTTTTACTTTTTAATTTTAATTGCCTTGTTTACAATGGGTTTGAATTTTAATTTTTTTTAACTTAAACATGCTTGGCTAAACCCTAAATTTAGGGTTTAGGATGTAGTATGCACATAATGTAGCATGATTTATAGTTTTAATTTATTTATGATGGATATTATTGTTAATTTAATATATTGTGATTTTAATGCTTGTTTTGTATATAGGCCCGTACTTTGGTATAATTCCATATATTAGGTGATGGAATCGAGACGTGGAAATCTAATATACGATAATCAAGATATTAAACTTGAAAATCTAAAACCATGAAAATAGGCATGATGACCTTGAGAAATTCCATGAATAAGCCATATAACTTAGTGGATTCTAATTAACTTAATCCTATGAAAATATGTGGTTAAGAAAATTTGGGTATGCCTTATAGATTTTAAAAAAATGTACAAGAATAAATTAGGATTTGTTCTTCTTTAACAAATAATATTCAGATTAAATAATTATACCACTACCCATTGCAAAAGACGTATGTGAAATCCTAAACATTAGGTACTTGCATCCTTATTATTTACTACCCATTCTAGTTTTAAATTTTATTTTTTCTCACTTTTCTACTTTTTATTTATTTTATTCTCTTTATATTTGACACAAAAACATTTAAAAGCAAAGTGAATTTTCTGTGGATCGATACTTTATATATTACAATTTACAACCTATGCACTTGTTGTGAGATTGTGAACAATTAATCATCTCTTATTTTATTAATCACATTGATATTTTAATAATCAATGAAGGAAGCAACCAACTTTAGTTGTTGACAGGCTTCTATAGGAACCAAGAAGCTAGCAAAAGAATAGAATAATAGAATTCAACGAAATAGTTAAAGCATCACTCTAATGCTTCTTGAGTAGTACTGAGAGATTTTAAAGAAGTAATCAGAGCCTTTAAATACGAGAGTAGTAATTTAAGATTTGAAACCCAAATGGGTCTATTTTTAAAAACTATTAGTATATGGCATGATAGAGTTAAAGCTAGAGTAAATAGTATTATTGTTACACAAATTAGTTGAGTTTATTTTCGTATGCCTAAGGCCAATATAAAGTAACAACAACCTTAAATCATAGTCCAATCCAATGTATAAGTCAATATAAACTATTCATTAATGGCTTCAAAACAACAACCTTCATGCCAACAGAGGTTTATGCTAAAGAAATCTTCTATCTCCTTTTTTTCGTATACACACTATAGGCCTTTCAACATTATTGATGGAGGCATATAAAGAGGCACATTTACAAGATAAAAAGACTAGTCTAACTAGTTCTTTTTTATCTCACATTTTCTTTATAGATGATGTACTACTGTTTATGAATGTAGAGAGGTAGGAGCGTATGGAGATGAAAAGGATTCTTAAAGTGTATAGAGAATGCTATAGGCAAAAGGTAAATATGGAGAAGATGACTTCGTTTTAACTAAGGGAGTGTTTGTTAAAACACGAATTTTCAAACTAAAACTTTTTACTATCTACAACTATCCTATTTTTAATCATTTTTATTTCTTTCTATACAACTAACTTAATTTTTAATCATTTCTACACAACTATATATAAATATTTAACCTATCTATTTTAATTTTATTCTCTTTACTCCTCATTACTAATCTTATGATATTAAATCAATTTCTCAATTTTAAAAACTTTTACACTAAAAACTTTTCATGAAAAGTTTTTTCACTTTCCAAACATACTCTAAAAACACAAGACTAGATAGGTGTATGAAAATTGACAATGTGATTAGATCAAGAGGAAAACAATTTTTAATATATTTAGGACTACCAATATAGATTGACAAATCTAAGTCTTCTATCTGTTATAGAATCAAAGAAAGAATCTAGAAAACACTATAAGAGTGGAAGGGTGAGCATACATCAGATTCTATAAGAGTGGAAGGGTAAGCATACATCATTTGAAGATAGATAAATTATAATTAAAGAAAAAGCGTAGGTTACCCCAAGCTACATTGAGAGCTTTTTCTTTCTACCACAAAATTTTTATGAGAATGTAAGTAATTGTAAACAAGTTTTGGTGAAGAGAGAAGGATGAGAAAAGGAAAAGTGAATTAAATTTTATGGATTACAATGTGTTTATCTAAAGCAGGTGGAGGCTATGGAGATGAAAAGGATTCTTCAAGTATATGGAATAGATTAGATAAAGAATAGTATGAAGAAGACAATTGAGTTTTACTAAAAGAATTAGACTAGAAAGATGTACAAAAATCAATAACGTAATTAGAACAAGAGGACAACAAATTCAAATATACTTAGGACTACTAGCATGTATTGACAAATCCAAATCCTTTGTATTTTAAAGAATCAAAGAAAGAATTTGAAGAAGACTGGGGGTGGAAGGGAAAGCATTTGTCATATGGAGGTAAAAAAAATTATTATCAAAGATGGTGTATAGGTTATCTAAAGCTACACTATGAGTCAATTCCTTCTTGTTGATCATATGCTTGCTTTAAGAAAGATTAATTTGTTTTTGATGATTAACAAATAATTGAAATATCACTAAAAAGGTTCTAATAAATTTGTATAAGCGTGCGCAGATATTTTGTCTCTAATTATGTATATGAAAAAGAAAATGTGAAATAATTTAAGTTTTGAGAGCTCAAATTCATGAATAGCAAGTTCAGCAAAATAAAGTCTCAGCTCAAGTTGACTTCACTTGCAACTTGGGTGAAGTACCATAACGAAGTCGACTTCACCTACAACTTTAGACATACAGTAAAGTGAAGTCTCAACCCAAGTCGACTTCACCAGCGACTTGGATGAAGTCTCAACCCAAGTCGACTTTGCGTGTCAAAGGTAAAATTTTAGACAGCAAGTGGTGAACAAGTTTTAACAAAGCGATGTTGCAACCCAAGTCGACTTCACCCATCCCAAGTTGACTTCACTCATCCCAAGTCGACTCCACTTGCGATTTCAACCTATAACGGTCAGAAATTCGAACTTTGGAACATTAAACACACGTTAACCTCCACTACAATGACTAGATCTTTGTCCTCTATAAATATCATTGAAGTATGAATGTGAACAAGTAAGAGAAGAAGGAAAGAAAGAAGAAAATACAAGATTAACTTACATCTTCCATTATTCAAGAGGGTTAAAATCATTTGAACAACTATTGAAGCTTCAAATGCTACTATTTCAAGTATGCTTACAAGATCATCTTCTTCACATGACAAGGAGCTTATGGAGCTGATTGATTATGTTGTAAAGTGAAAATTCTCTTTTGTCTATTTTATTTTGTGTTGTTGTCTTGGACCAGTCTTGGAGACTAAATTGAAGAAGAAGCAAAATAGGGAGTTAGTTTGAGATTGTCTCACTAATGGATTTTAATTGATTAGTTTGAGATTGGCTCACCAACAAATCAAACTTGGTTGGTTAGAGTTGGTCTCACCAACAACGGACTATTGCATATGCCCCCTAGGGCTAGAATCTAGAAGAGAGCGAATGCTCTAAATTATATTGAATATACAATAGTGGAAACTAAGACACAACACGTGTGTGCTTGGAAGAGTGGAGTAAGGAAGATTGCCCGAACCACTATATATTGTTGTCTCTTGTGTGGTTTGATTGCTTGCATTTTATATTTCATTTGTGCCCTCTCATTCTATTTCATAGCACGTTTCATCAAGGGGATTAAACTTGCAAGGGGTTAAGCTTCTAATTACAAAAAGAATTTTCAAGAACCTAATTCACTCTTCCCCTCTTAAGTTTTGCCATAAACTAGGGATCAACAAGTAGTATCAAGCAGACCTCTATCTTATTTTAGGTGATCTTTTTTATATATCTATGGCAACCCATTTATCTTCTGTACCTACATTTGCCGAGGACCAATCATTTTTTAAGCCACCTTTATTTGATGGCAATAATTTTATTTATCGAAAGTTGAGGACAAAACAACTCATTATGACAATTAGCATGAACTCTTGGATAGCCACACAAGATGGAATTACATTAGCAAAAGGGGACAAGGCATCCACTTGGAGGAAGAAGAGACCATGTCCATCCAAAGTAATGCCAAAGGTATGAATTGCTTATTTTGTGCATTGACCACAGGAAAATTTGATAGAGTTTTTTCATGCACAATGGCTAAAGAGATGTGAAATAAATTGATGTCTATTTATGAGGGTTCCTCTCATGTAAAGGGAACTAAAAGGAATATTCTTATTAGTGATTTTGAGAGCTTTCAAATGTTACATGGTGAATCTATTTCAGAAATGTATGCTAGATTTTCTAAAATTACGAATGCTCTTAAAGGTTTAGAAAAGCCAATTTCTGAAAGTAAGCAGGTTATGAAGATACTCAGAGCATTGCCAAACTCATGAAATCAAAAGGTCATAGCTATTGAGGAGGCAAAGGACTTAAACAAGCTCAAAGTAAATGACTTTATTAGCTCACTCATGTCTCATGAGCTCATCAAAAATAAGAAAGAAGAATCTCGTAGAAGTAGAAAGTCTATTGCATTCAAAAGTATGAAAGAGAGCTGAAGTGAATCCACATCGAGCTCTAAGAGAAACAAATATTCTAGCTCACACAAGAAAATGAAGAATAGGATAAAGGAATTTCCAAAATGTTATAAATGTGGTGATGTTGGATATATACAAATCGAATGCACCACACTGGATGAATTAGAAATTTAAAATAAGAGAATTTTTTTAAAGAGAATGGCTAAAAGAATTCTTACAAAGGAATATAATACCTCAATCTCTAGCACTTCATCAAGTGAAGGACAAGATGCAGTAAATTGGGCAAGAGTTTGCTGCATGGCCATTATAGAAGATGCAAAGGAAACTTGCCAAAAATCGGGAGAAGAAAATGATGATACAAGAAAGATTCAATTGCCAACATTGGATGCATCCATGGATATCAAGGTAAGCTTTTTTAATTCCTATTGCATTTCATCTTCTAATGTTCATTCTAGATGTGATGAGTTGAATGATTTACAACAAACTTATGACTTATTATTTGATGAATTTAAAAGCTTTGGTATGAAATATGCCCAAAAGAAAAAACAATTGAATACAACGGCCAGTGCAAATGGAAAGTTAGTGGAGAAGAATACATCTTTGTAAAATGATATAAATGCCTTAAAGACTGAAACAAAGGCACTGAGAAAAGAGAACCTAAATTTGAATAATTCATCAGCTAAGTTCTCCACTTCGGGTGAAAATGTGTAGAAATTTTTGAGAATGACCACTCAAGTTTATAAGAGAGGTTTTGGATATATAAAGCACATTAATGCCAAACTAAATGAAACAAATTCTCCTATTTGAATTAAGGCTTTTAGTACACCAAATGTGATGAGACAAATTTCTCATAGTAAGAAGCTTGTTGATAAATCAAGGATAAAAATGCCCGCTTGGCAACGAAAGAGCTATCATGGAACTCCAACCTATGCTAAAATTACTTATCATTATTATAATAAGTTTAGACACAAAATATATCCGTGTAAGGGAAGAAAAATGATTTACAATGAAGTTAAATTAGTTTGGATTCCTAAGAGACATTTCTAATGATGGAACCAAGTCTTCTAGAGTTCCTAAGTTTTATGACACTAATATTCCTGGACCCATAACATGGGCACCAAAAGGAAAGAACATATCATATTTATAATGCAAGTTTTATCATAACTAAGTACAAAAACCATCTAAGGGATGAAGGAGCATAAATTGCAAAAGAAAGGGGAAATTGTCAAAGGTAAGTGAAGATATATTGCTCTCATAGCTCATTCTATATAAAAGCATTAGTAAATAAGTTATGTCACATGGTCATATTGTAGATCATATGCTTCTAACTCAAAATGAATGATTTGAATGACAAAAGAAAATATTTAATAGAAAATTTGTATGCACAAAATGAACTTATTATACCCTATCTACACTACTACTGTTAATTCATTTTAAGCCGCACCTTTTATGTTGATTGACAAAAAGGGGGAGAGAATAGTAAAAAATATTTTAAGAAGAGAATAATATTGCATATAACTTAGGGGGAGACTATTTCCATGAATAGTGAGAGGGCACATCTACATGAAAAAGTATTTTGAAATTAATGCAAATATAATTTTCAATTTTGTGCTTATTGATGTGAATCATGATATTCATGTAGACATATCTACGATTTATTTGAGAAGGGAAGGTATTTCAATTAAATTTTGTCATTCATAAAAAAGGGAGAGATTGTTGATCATATGCTTACTTTAAGAAAGATTAATTTGATTTTGATGATTAACAAATAATTGAAATATCATTAAAAAGGTTCGAATGAATTTATGTAAGACTGCTTAGATATTTTGTCTCTAATTATGTGTATGGAAATGAAAATGTGAAATAATTTACAGTTCAAAAACTCAAGTGCATGAATAGCAAGTTCAGCAAAGTGAAGTTTCAGCTCAAGTCGACTTCACTTGCGACTTGGGTGAAGTCCCATAGTGAAATCGACTTTGCCTGTAACTCCAAACAGACAGAAAAGTGAAGTCTTAGCCCAAGTCGAATTCACTTGCGACTTCGTGAAGTCTCAACCCAAGTCAAATTCGCCTGCAACTTCAAAGGCTGGACAGCAAGTGGACAACAAGTTTTAACAAATCGAAGTTGCAACCCAAGTCAACTTCATTCATCCCAACTCGACTCCGCTCATTCCAAGTTGAATCTGCTTGCAACTTCAACCTATAACGATCAAAATTTTGAATATTGGAATATTAAATGCACGTCAACCTCCACTACAATGTCTAGATCTTTTTTCCTATATAAATATCATTGAAGTATGAACGTGAACAAGAAACAAGTAAGAGAAGAAGGAAAGAAAGAGAAAAACACAAGATGAGCTTACACCTTCCATTATTTAAGAGTGTTGAAATCATTTGAATGACTATTCAAGCTTCAAGTGCTACTACTTTTGGAGTTGATTGATTACACATTATAAAGTGTAAATTCTCTTTTGTCTATTTTATTTTGTGTTGTTGCCTTGGATCGGTGTTGGAGACCGAATTCAAGAAGAAGCAAAATAGGGGGTTGTTTTGAGATTGTCTCACTAACGGGTTTTGCTTGATTGGTTTGAATTTGTTTTGCCAACAAATTAGACTTGGTTGGTTAGAGTTGGTCTCACCAACACATGACTATGATATATGCCCCCTAGAGCTAGAATCTAGAAGAGAGTGGGTGCTCTAGATTTTATTGAATATACAATAGTAGAACTCAAGACACAATGGGTGTGTGCTTGGAAGAGTGGAGTAGGAAAGGTTGTCTGAACCACTATATATTGCTGTCTCTTGTGTGGTTTGATTGCTTGTATTTTATATTTCATTTGCACCCTCTCATTCTATCTCATAGCACGTTTCATCAAGGAGATTAAACTTACAAGGGGTTAAGCTTCTAATTACGAAAAGAATTTTCAAGAATCTAATTCACTCCTCCCCTCTTGGGTTTTGCCATAAACTCGGGGCCAAAACTTCTATTATACAATTTTTATGAGAATGTAAATACAATTATAAGCAAATTTTGGTGGAGAGAGGGATGAAAAAAGAAAATTGAGTTAGATTTCATTGGAAAATATCTTTATCTAAAGAAAGAAGAGGCTAGGATTTAGGGACTTGGTAGCTTTCAACTAGCTTTGTAGGCATAACAAGCTTGGAGGATTAATCTAGCTAATGAGTTATTATACCACAGGTGATGAAAGCAAAGTATTTTTCTAATGGGAACTTTTAATCTTGCAAAGAAACTACTACTAACTGTTACACTTGGAGAAGTATCATGAAGGTGTGGGCAATTCTAGTGGAAGGGGACAAATAGTGTGTTGGAAAGAAAAAGACACTTAGATTCTTTATGGATAATTGGTCTTTTGTCTTATTAGCCAAGGTAGGTCCATTACCTAAGCATATTTCAAAAGAATTTGTTGTTGCACACTTAATTGAAGAGAATAAGGAAAGGTGAAGTCAAAAGAAAATTATCTCAATACCAAACAAAGAAGAGGATGACAAGTTTTATTAGAGTATGGAATATGATAGAGTTTTCAATTCAGTTTGCGTACCATCTGACACATATAGAGAGGATGAAATGGAGAGGGAATGAAATTAGCGTGCTCGAGACTACTAAAATTTATGTATTCCGTGCTCTCTGGAGAATCAAATTGCCTTACGATATTCTGGTTTTTGGCTTCCTTTCCTATAAATGTCAATTTGGAGTACATGAGTATTTAAGTTGAAAAGAGGTGCTCTCTTTGTAGTTGTTACGATGAAGACAATCTATATTTATTCTAGACTTGTAGTAAGACGAGCTATTATGATTAAAAAAAAAAATAAGAGAGGTGTATGATAATGTGCAAGAAATCTTTTATAAGCCTTGTAGAATGAAGGATATCTTCAGCATATGATAGTGCTAAAATAAGCTATATGCAGATGGATTAAGGATTTCACTTGCTGACATAGCTACATGGTTTGTAAAATTCCACCATGAATGTGAAGTAGAAAACCTGATGCTAATTAATAGATACCCATTGCCTTCAATTCCAACAAGATGGATTAGGCCAAAGAGAAGAATAGTCAAACTGAACATAAATGCTAGTTGAAAGTGAGAGAAAGCATGCTGAGTGCAGGAATGATTATTTCGAATGGAGATAGAAGTCTTTTGCCGCTAAATGGTGAAAATGAAATACTATTTATGAATCGTTGATGATGAAGACAAGAGATTTATTTTTAGGTGTATGATGACTCTTCGAAGTGCCACACAAGAAGTTGAAGAGAACATATTCCTTGATACCTAAGCAACCAAACTGCACGTTCCCTGGTTGGGGATACTCTAAATGAAGTAAATAAAGATTGAACATGGTGGAGGAAACCACTTGAATGTATTACTGTTCCATTATATAATTAAGGATAACGTAACCGAATAAATGAATTAAGAGTACACTCCTTTTCTACTTTTTAACCTTCACTAGAAAGGTGAGAGGTGGTATTTTAATGAGGCACTTAATAATTGCTATAAAAATGACTCTACGCCATAAATTGAAATTGTGAATAAATGGGTACTTTTTGGACTACACGTCTTTCTATAAATAAAGATCGACTATGGTGGAGGAGACCACTCGAACATATTACTCTCATCATATAAGATAACATTCTTGCATAAATGAATTAAGAGTACACTCGTTTTTCACTTTTTGCGTTCCATGAGGAAGGTGAAAGGTTGTGTTTTAATGAGGCACTTAATATTTACTATGAAGAAAGACACCATACCATAAATATAAAATGTGAATAAATGGGTACCTGTTGGACTCCAAACAAATTCCAAGTAGATTGAAAATTTTTAGAACAATAACATAAAATAAAATCAAACTATTATGATATACAATACAAGAAAACTAACATTTTGCAATAACATTTTGAAAGGGAGAGAAATAATTATTGTGAGTAGATAAGATTTTAGCATTAATGACATATGTATATTGTAAAAAGCAACTTTTTAGCAACAACGGCAAGAAAATATTTTCACTACATCTTTTCTGCGATCTTAATTATCACTAAAACTTTTTGCAAAAGACTTATTGTAATTAAGTTATAGCACATCTAGTGCAAATGAATATATAATGGTAATTTTCCAAATAGTTAAATGTTTATTTTCCTACAATGATGCTTGATGTTGATGAAATTAAAACATTGAAACAATATATAAATATATGTAGAGGTGTAATTGGAACTTCTCCAAACCCTAACTCTAAATTTATTTATAAAACTACTGTAAGTCTGTAACTCCAACTCAATTTATAAAACTTCAAAACTTTAACTTTAATCCTCTTTGTGAATTTAAACTTTAACCCCTTCTTGTAAATTAGGTCTGCGTTGCAATTCGTGTTTTGCAAATTTTCATTTAAGTTTTGAATGACAAGTTTAAAATCTCTAATGTATAAAAACTAATAAACAAATTATGTCAAAATTTCTTAAGATACTACATAGATATGGACGGACATAATCTTGAACAAATTTAGATTATTAAACAGTAATATACGTGTATTACATATTAACTTGACAAATTTAGATTTAAAAATGGATCTAAGAATCTAAATTGCACAAATATGTAGAATTATTGTTTAGGTCCCGATATATTAATATGAATAGGAAAATCGGGACGGAGTTCCTAAAGTTTAGGCTGGCTTTAACCCTAACTTCAATTATATTTTGCAAATCGAGGTTATTAAGATCATGTTCTTTAATCTTAGATTTTTCAAAATGCTAATTTTAAAGTCTATTTTCTATGGTTTTCATTCTTTATATTATGGGTTTGTTTGGCATTCACTGAAACTCGTTGAAGTAGACAAAACTTTTCAAAGCTAGGAATGTCTTAGCAAAACACGTTTTTTCATCTCTACAAAACGCCTTTCCCATTGGGTTCATCACTGCCACTGTACGAGCCACAACAGGGACATGAGAAATACGGCGGGAAAAATTCTTCATTTTTACAACCCTCCGTTTTCTTATTTCTATTTTTGAACGGCTATTTATTGGCCCATGCATCAACGGGTGCTGAACGGGTGCACCAAGAGCACATACGTCTATTTTTTTTATAAAAAATTTTTTTAATTTTTTCATGATTACTAAAATGCCACTAGTTTTTAAAAATCTGAAGTAAATATCTAAAAATCTTCAAAAACGGTAAAATTTGATATATAGTTAAATACAGTTAGATTAACAAGTTAATGAAAACATTTTGAAAAGAATTAAAAAAAAAGGTGTATGTGCCTCAATGCTCCCGGTGCACCGGATCAGTACTCTGCATCAACACCCGGTCCATTTGCATGTTGACCGTGTTGACCATGCGTAATTAATGAAAAGATGTATTAATGGCATACCATGCAAAGATGCATTAATGGCATACCGGTAATCTTTTCAAAACATGTTTTTTTACCCTAAAACATGTTAAACAGTATTCGTGAATGCAAAACACGCCCTATATCTAAAATATTATATTTATAGCATATTTATTAATATGTAAAAAAAGTTCACTTCTTTCAACACATCTTTGGTATGACTTGATATCATAACTACCAAACTATTTTTTATTGTTATTTTTACATTCTAATTTTTTTATATCCTTTCATGCAATTATCTTATTTTTATTCTTTTTATTTCTTACCTAACTTTCTAAAAAGAATATCCACAAATTTATCCTCACTTTCTGTACCTTTTACCAGATAGATCCTTAATTAAAATATGCTAGTTTCATATAAAAATAAATAAATATATATAGTCGACAAAACAAATGTAGTTTTAGAGTGAATATGAAAGGATAAAATCTCCACCTTGTATGTGATCCATATAAATTTGCAATTAAGATGATTTTACGGGGTATTATCTATTAAAAGAAAACGAATGGGATTTATACCATGAAATAGCTCAAAAGGGGTTAAATGAAAGGGATGATCAAACATAAACCACATGGCTGCCCGATGCGGTTAATTTACTGTTGGTCCCGAGTTGATGGCTAAACCCAAGAGGGGAGGGGTGAATTGGGTTCTTTAAAAAATCTTTAGTAAATCA
>JAXCLR010000063.1:13319899-13331543 GCA_035584095.1 Annona squamosa | reverse complement strand
GGACGAGATCCAATTAAGAACCCGCCGCGTGATCAGGGCAACAATCCTGAGTCACATTTACCAATCGACAAGATCCCAGAGTAAGGACAAATGTGACGCCTCGGTTCGGGGCGCCACAATTAGGGTGATAATTATTTAATTTCATTCAAATTCAAAAGATAATTTCAAATGACCATAACTTACGCTAGAAAAGTCATTTTTAGATGAAATTTATCGTGAATAGTTAAAACGATATGATTAATCATATGGATGGATTCGATTAAGCTAATTATCAAGAAAAATGCTTAATCACAAAAGGAAAAAAGTGATTGTCTTCAAAAAGGGGGACATGCCATAAATGGAAAAGTCAAAGAGGTTAAGAGCCATTGATGATGTGGATTTTTGAGAGATTTTTAAAAATTCAAAAATTCAAAAAATGAGGGTAAAAGTTATAGCATTATCTTAGGGGATTAATAGTTGGATTTAGGGTGGTTCTGTTGTGAGGACCAAGTATTTCATTTTCATTTTCATTTTCATTGTAACGCTTCCCCACTTATGAGGTAATTTACGAACATGCTAATAGGAATTTATGATGTTAATGGATGCAAAACATATATGGACGTGGATATAGAGGACGTATCGTGCATATATGCATATACTATGATCTTAGCACATTAGGCATAGATTTAAAGGTGTATGATTAGCATGCTATTATTGAGCACTATGACTATTTTCCACCTCGTAGAGTAGGTATGGGGTTCGACCTATCTGGTCAAGTTGCGGGGGTCATGGGGGCAGCGACTCGCTTGAGGGTGAAGGGGGCAATGCCCTCGGAGAAAATTTTAATTATTAAGTCATAGGAGTGAGAAAGAAAATTACTAATTGCGATTAGACCCGACCCATGCTCCGGCCTGGCCCGACTCGATGGGGGTTCAGTTAAAAGGAGAGCTCTTGTGCGTTAGAGCTTCATCCTTTTTGATGCCTGACTATCTTTCCCTCTTTTTCTCTTCCCATTTTCTGCTTCTTCTTTCTTTTCCCCTTCTGTTTAGTTTGATCTAGTCCTAGATCTCTTTAAAAACTCTACCAACTGCCTTCAAGATCATCAATCTACCTCAAGAAAGCTCAAAATCTTGCCAATTTGAGTCTAGGGTCGCTATTTTTAGAGAAATCATGATCACCATAAGTAGATGTCACCCCTTCTTGATTTAGTGATAAAATCTCGTGCTAAATATGATATAAGACTAGTGGGAATATTTAGCGTCCAACAACTTCATGGTATGGGGCATAGGGTTCATAATAGTTAGGGTAAATAGGATTTATAGGGAATTTGCTATGAATGTGCAATTTTTATGAAGTAAAGAACTCATTAACAGTTTTTATATCATTAAAATGTAACATTAGTCGATTCAGCTCAAACGAGAGTATGAACTAGAGATTCCCCTTTTTGCACCAACTATGTGTTTGGTAAAATACTTGTGTGACAATTTTATATATTAAATTTAAAGTAAACCTTTTGATGTTGTATGTGTGGATTGTGACATTTATTCTTATTTGTAATGTATGATGTGTTACTTTAAATGGTTGGTTGTAAAAGAGTTGTTCATGACCCCTGATTGACACGAGGAGAGAGTTATTCATGGCCCTTAATTGATACGAGTAGATGAATATTTGTATCCTTCTATTTATACTTGGTTATATGCATATGATCTAGGAAGTGGGTATTGGATCCATATATCTTATATTGATTATGACATGCACATCCAAAATTTTTCTTATTTCCACTTTGTGCTAACTACTATCTACTTACTGAGTCCATTTACACTCATATGGTTTGTTATATTGCCTTTAGATCATAGGCCAAGTGGAGAACCTCAAGATGGGACAAGTGGAAGACCAAATCTTGGAGACCATTAGAATAACATCTCTAATTATAGTTATTTTGGAATTTGTGCTCTTTTGATATTAGTTTATGTAGATGATTACTAAGTCAAATTCGACTTTGAGAAGGATGCATATATATGATCATTTGGTTTGCTTATTGTGTAAGAATAAATTTCAATAATTTTTCTTCTACATGAATGTCCTTATTATCTGAAGATACAAATGTATAACTATAGCGTTGAATGTCACATTTTGGAAATTGAAATGCTTATAAATAATAGGCCGTGTATTCCATTGTGGCCAGATGTTGTAGAATTTTTCTTAGATAGTACAGTATTCATTGGCTAGTTATTGAGAAGATCTAGAAATGGGGTGTTACATTTGTGTAGCCACTAAAATCGCAAAAGGGGGGGGGGGTAGAATAGGTAGGACGTCCAAGGCAAGCGTGAGCAAATTTTTCACTTTTAAAAATCTATAAAAATTAAAAATCAAGTGAAAATTGTGCCAGAAACTAATGGATAATTATGAGCATTATCAACACTTCAAATGAGGTAGAAATTTAAAATTAAAAGGGGCGACAGGATGTTCCCAGTGGACAGCTTCCTTGGGAAGGAAAAAAACTAAGTACCCAGTCCTAGTGAACGTCCGAACTAAAGTAAAAGCAAGGGAAAAAGAGGAGAATAAGAGGAGCAAACCAAGCTTGCTAAAGTTGGAGCGAAACTATTCAAGATCAAGTAGGTATCCGACCAAGTTTGAGTTATAAATTTCTAAGTTTTTCAAGTTTAATTTATGGGTCATAAAATGATTTATTTATGAACCCTAAATTAACGATATTTTAATAAGATTTTTAAGTGCTAAACAAGTTAGATGATTCAATTCATGGGTTTAAGCATGCTAGGTATGGATTTAGGGTTGATTAACCTAAGAATACCATGCTGAAATTTTTGGAAAATTCCACTTAGGTTGCTGTTTTAATTAGGTGATGTGTTTGGATCAAGTTATACATTTTCATGATTAATATATGTTGAACCAAGCATGATTTGTGAATCTTCGAAAGGTAAAACTTAGAGTTCACAATATGATAAAGATTCTACTCTTTTGAGATGGAAATTGTACATGAATTTAACCAACCAATGTATGAATGAATTGAAGGGTAAAATACCCTACACATAGGGCATATGGATGTCCAAGCATAGGGTTGGAAAATAAATAAAAAAATTTTGTTGGTAGGTCATGACATATGGATGTCTAAAGGAGGGAGAAAGATGGCATGGAAAGTTGCTGTTTTGGGAAACTTATTTTATGCACTTTAATTCCATGAAATTATCCTAAATAAGGAGCAAGAAAAGGATTTCCAAGTGTTGGAATTAAAAAAATAAAAATCTTTTATGAAGCATGTCATGATGTGGACGTGCAACGTGGGAAAATCAAATGGAAAAGTGCTATTTTGGAGTTTTGTGATTAAGGGACTTTAATCTCATGATTATATCCTAAATTATGTGTTAATTAAGGTTTGTAATTAAGATAAAATAGTGGAAAAGTTTCTGTTTTGAAAAAATTTTCATAACACATAATATATGTATAACTAAGAGGGTAAACATAAAGGGTATAAATGATTGGAATGAGAAATGACTTAATATGAATGGCTAAAATGAAAAAATGAAAGGAAATGTGATAAAATGTGAAAATAAGGTGATGTTTTGATAATATTTTGAAAGCTCAAAGATTTGGGATTAATATATGAAGCCCAAACTCATAAGTATGTGCTTAAAGGGAGCACCAATGTGAGAAACGTGAAAAATAGATATTAAATTGCAAATGGGAAATAATGAACCTCCATATGTTGAGTTAAATAAAAGATTATAATAACCTTGAAATTTTACCCTAAATAAGGGTATAAAAAATGAAAAGAATGGATGTATGGTACACAAGTTAAGTGGTTGCGTATGAATACCTAACTTGAAAAACGAGTGTGTTATATAAGTTAATGGAAAACATGTGGGTTGAAAAACTATATTATGTACAAGCATATGGAAATTATTTATATGAATGCAATGTCATTCTTATGTGTATAGGCAAAGGCAAAGAGAAAGTTTACGAGAAAATTGAAGTAAATTCAGGTAAGCAAACAACTTTTTAAAACTTGCTTTCTCAAAATTATGACAAAATATTGCAAATTCTATTCAAATGCTTTGAATTACCTAGCAAATGAATGTTTAATTTCTTTTGAAATTATTTAAGAATGACCATCCCAACATATTGTTTAAAATGTTGTTTTTACAAATGGCTTGTATAATGATTTATTAAATGTTATTGAGAAACTATGACTCAATTGCTTACTTATAAAAATCATGCTAGCATGTCTATTTTATTGTTCATGTTTATGACTAAATTCATGGTGCACAAGGTTCTAGGTCCACTTTAGGGATATAAGCGGACCGATTATCCCCCTCTAATTTGATTAAGTCGTTAAGATAGGCCAAAGGCCTGCAGCGCCCTCCCTAAGATAGCAGGATGACGGGATGGTTGCCTAGTTAGTGTACCATCACATGATGTTCATTTTTATGATGATACTAATGCATTGCACTATTCATAATATACCCGTAATGGGTACGATGTTTTATTTTTTTCATGATATACCCACGAGTGGGTATGATATTGATTTTAAAGATATTTCTTTAAATAAAAACTTTGCCTGTAAAATGAATTGCCTGAAAAATCATGTAGCTTGCTTGCTGAGTTATACTCATAATTTTTTTCCAAACCCTAAGACAAGTGCAAAGATGGCTACGAGAGAGGAGCACAGGTTTAAATAAAGGATGATGATTTTTATGAGTACGTGTGTATGTTATTGTGTGGTTGAAAATGTATTATGAATGGAGTGATTGCTACTTATTGAAATTTATGTTGTTACATTGTGGTGTAAGTTGGAATAATGAAATTTTTTTTGACAAATGTTGAATAAATATTATGTTATGATATGAGCACCATGAAATTTTTTGAAACATGATGTGTAATAGTTAAATCTTTAAAGGTGTATCTAATGATTTAATGATGGACTAGATAGGCAAATTGATGTAAAATTAACTATGGATGATGGGATCAACTCCTATGGAGTAAACTATAAATGGATAATTATCAAATGAACCCGTCGTGTGACAAGGCGACAATTCTGATTACATTTGCCAATCAATAAATGGTCCCAGAGTAAGGTTTATATTGTGACGCTCGATTTAGGGCACCACAACTGACATCCATGGTTCAAGGCTTAAAAGCACCAAAATGCACAAACGTAGAGAATTCCATTTCTGCTTGAAGAAAATACTAAAATCTCTTCTTCTATTGTTGACTAAAAATGTCTTCAGAGCATGTATCCATGACAAAAAAGATTCAATCCAAAAGCCCTGAACCCATTGCAAAGAATGTATCGAAACCCTACATATATAGTAGAATCCCTAAACTTCCAAAATCCAAAAGAACAGCATACCTGTGGTATGGGAGCAATTTTGGTCCCCCGCTTTATTAATTTTGATTGTATAAATTAATATATATTTATAAAATTACAATCCGTTTATGAAGAAAAGATATTTTTATTTTTAAAAAATTTAATTTTTTCAATAGATAAATATTATATTAGTTTGACCTAGGTTATTTATCGATCAAACTATTTTCATAACTAATAAGCAAGTATTTATTACAAATAATAAAATAATGTCAAAATATAAAATAATATTTTTATATTTATGCTCATTTATATGTTTTAAACTATCTTAGTTATTTTATCATTATTTTCCAAAATTTCAATGATACTTTGACATTTTTTATATAAGAAATTTAATTGTTTTATATTTACTTAATTCAAGTCTTAATCATGTATTATACTGAATTACCTTTTCCTAACTTTTTAAACTATTTTTTATTATCAAATAGATCTGGAATGCAGATTGATTCTAATATGAGTCTTATTCATATTCTTATAGTGTTTATTATGATATTATTATTTTATTTTTAATATATTCGTTTATATAAACTATTCTTTATCATATAAAATTTACTTTGATGGGGAAATAAAAAATATTTTGATAATTTGATAAATATTTTGTTATCAACTTAATTTTTTCCCTAAATATTTGTTTTATAATAATTATATGGTGTTGATATTGTTATATAAAGTTTACAGCAAAACATTTTTGATAATTACTACTAACGTCAAAAGAATAGACAAAGATACAAAAAAATTTATATATTTTTATTAAGAATAAAATTTTGCTCATGAAAATTTGAAAATTTAAAATCTCTAACTTAATTCTAGATTTCATTTTTTCATTGTTATTGTGTGTTTATTTTATAGAAACAAAATATATATTACAACATAAAGAGAAAAATCTTAAAATTTATACTTATACTTTAAAGTAATCGTCACATAAATAGATTATTTTAGTGCGGTTTAGATGTTGTCAGTAATTTTTTTTAGATTTTAAGGTATTTTTGTAACTTCTGTATAATACAATAAATTTAATTATTAATTTTACTTTGAGGTATTTTATTTTCCCTATTATATAAAAAATTAAAATTCAATGTTAAAATGTAGAAAAAAATTTCCATAAAAATGTTACAATTTTGTTCACTTTTACTAACAGTCTTCATAAACTACTTACCGATACTGGTCTTGACAAACTACAGATATTGACGAATTCTTTAATAATTGTCGATTAATTTCATTTTTATAAGTTATGAACACTAGTGACAATTATAAATAACAATTAATAATATCTGTTTGTACTAACAAATTTTAAAAGCCATAAGTATATATTCAGCTATAGAGGCAACCTTTAAAACCACAATTACATATGATAATTTTTAGTAATGATTTTAGATAATTATTAATAACATCTAACAATGATGATTTTTCTTATAATTATTAAAAAATCATCATTATACGAAATTATTGACATAGTGATCATATTCTCTTTGTTCCTAACAAGTAGCAAATACATCCATAAGATGCATCTACACGTTTTTTATTCATATGTACAATTTAGTAATTAGTCCCTACACTACAATCTACTACTCCTTTATGCACATATCATATTTTCTATGTCAGGAGAATCTTCTACATCTTCCATATCATGCAAACAATCATTATAAATGATCTAATTAACCACCAATATCTCATCATCGTACACGTATCTAAAATTATAAAAGTAATATATCCGAGAAACATAAATAGCCAACTTAAGCATGTACATCAAGAATTATCAAAAAAAAGAAGCATGGTTACTAAGTTATCAAAAGAAATCAAAACTCTAGGGTCTATTAAAATACAACCCTAGGGTCATGCTCTTCCTTAATTCTATCATGATCTTCGCAGCTTAGCCCACCATTTGAAAATATAATGACAAAACTTGTAAGCTCGGATAAACTCAGCGAGTAAACAATGGTTAGTGAAAACCATACATTAAGTTCATGCATTACAAATGATTATGCAAACATGTAAATTAAACTAGATTTGACTTGCATTATGCATCCCTAATACATGTCATCAATATCCATACAAAATTATAGCTCATGTTAATGAGGGCCATGAAAACCCTATTCACATATCAATAGAGGGCCATGCACAACCCTACCCTTATGTTAATTAAGGGAAAAAAATAATCCTTTACACATAAAGAAACACACTCACATGTATTTCCTCCACATACTTTGTAACAGTCCAAAACTAAATCTCATATCAAAAAGGGAAGAGAATTCCTAAGAGTGTATAAGTGAGTCTTAAGTTAATATAGTGTAATTCATTTCAAAACTGTGTGACTAAGTTGTTAAGTCAGAACGGACAATAATACATCTTTAGGCCCATAACTAACGGGCCCAGCATTGTTGTGGGACAGAGGCCTATAGTTCAATTGAGATGTAGTTCGAGGACAAACCAAGAAGCTAGTGAGCCCAAGTTAAATATAATGTGACACACTTTAAAACTATGTAGTTGAGTTATAAGATTTAACAATTTAGTTTGGAAAGAAAAGCATTTACTTACCTAGATTGAAGTTTTCAAAAAATTTCGATCATTTACTTGAATCTTAAAACTGTTATCGCTTTTGATTTAGATTAATAACCTTGAGTATGGTTTAGAAGTTTTTGATGAAGGTTTATGTAATACCCAGACTCAAGTAGGACTCATATAAGTGCATTTAAATTGTAATTATGATTCATGTATGAATTGATTAATTTATGGATGATTTTTATGAATTGGTAAATTTTTGCTATTAGAGTTGTGATTGAGAATGGTGATTAAGATTAATCGTCATAGCCCAACGTGAGTTAATATAACTAAAGGGCTTAATGAGGATTAAAAAATGCTAATGTGTCATGAATAATTGTTTTAATTTTCATTATTTGATTAATGAAAATTAGAATGATAACTATAGAATTAGGTTGGAAAATACTATAAAACTCATAACTTGACACATATAAGGTGGATTAAGATGAAGGGTGTATTTGAGAATGGATAAAACTTTTGATTAAAAGTTATAAAGAGTAGAAGTTGTCAAATGATGTGATATGATAGGGATAATGATGAAGAATAAATTGGAAGTTGAAATAGATAGGTTAGTTGTGTTGATTGCTGTGTAGAAATGATTGAAAAGTAGGGTAATTGTATAGAAAAATGTGAAAAAATAATTAAGAATAGGGTAATTGTGGAGAGTGAAAAGTTTTAACTTGAAAACTTTTACTTATTACCAAACACACCTAAAATTTGAAAGATCAGCTTATGACTTTGGGCTCAATCTTATAAATGGTTTGGATTGAGAAAAATATGATGGGATTAAGATGATAATTATTTATTTTTATCTCAAACCCAAAGATTAATTTCAAATGATCATAACTTGAGATAAAAAAGTCGTATTGAGACGAAATTTGAAACGGGTGGATAAAATTATGTGATCAACGCTATGGAAGGGTTGGATTAAGTTAATTATTATGAAAATATGCTTAATCAAAAAAAGGTTATAGCTTTGACTTTGTGTACCATAAAGTACCATAGCATTTATGTTAAAACAAGTGATTTAATGGTGTTGTTTAATGCCCATAAGAGGTGTTAAAAGGTGGTGCTTTGAGCTAGATTTTTTTAATTAATTTAAGGGATAAAATCCTTGAAAAATTAAGGAATTAAATGCATAAGAAAAGGCTAATGGAGGTAGCTCAAAGAGGCCACATATGTGGCACGAAGAGGGGACGCCCAATGTGGGATAATGAATGGATTTTCGATTTTTGAAAATTGCTAAATATGCATCTAAGTAGATAACCATCTAGGGTAAGTAATGGGGCATTAAACCAAGTGGAATTTCATAGTACAAAATGCCAAAAAAGCAACTACATGGGACGTCTCCAAGTGTACAGCAAGGTTGCTCTTAATTGAGCTGATTTTGATAAATGGTAAATACATATTTTGCTTGGGTAAGAATTAGCCGTGTTAACAAGGGATAAGGGGGCATTGATTTATTCTCATGTGATGTGGCAAAGTGGGGTCAAAAAGCTGGAAAAAACTCAAGCTACATAAGGGGGGGACGTCCATATGTAAGGAAGGTTAAAGAGGGAAAATTCTCAAGAAAAAATTCCAAGCAAGGCCAGCCTTGGACGATTCGAAATCCAGAAAGAAAGTGAAAAGAAAAAGGAAGAAAAAGAAGAAGAAAAAAAGAGGAAAAGGAAGGAAGAAAAGAGAGAACTCAATCTTGGAAAGTTTGGAATCAAAGTTGCGTAGATCCAAGAAAGTATACCTTGATTTTTAGATTCTTTAAACCAAGTTTTTTCCTTCAAATCATAAGTCATGAATATGATTCATAAAGAACCCTTAAAAGATAATTTATGATACCTTTAATTAGGGTATTGAATGATATTTGAATGGTATAAATGAATCGAAGGGTTCAAGAGGGTTAAATGAGATATTAGGGTGGTTTATGGGTGAATAACCTATTTTGGACTTTCTTAAATCCATATGATAAGTTGTTGTTTTGAAGTAATATCATGATTAAATTATGAATCATGATTTAATGAATTACATATATTGATTTGGGCATAACCTATGGATTTTAAAAAGGATGGGATTTAGGGTTGTGTATATGACCTGATTTTCATATATTTATGATATGTATGATGCATGAATTAGATTAAATGATTTATAGCTGAATTTTAAGGTAAATTAACCTAACTTAAGGATACTTTAGATGCCAGAAAATGCTTGGAAAGATTTGTCCTAAATTTGATTTTTGGGGCATATACATGGGAACATCCAAACGGGGTAAAAATGGGTACCCTACATTATGTGATGCTGCTGTTTTGTAAATAATTAAACCATAGATGATTTAGAGGGTAAAATACCCTAAGATTAAGGAACTTTGGACGTCCATAATATATTGGAAAGGGTATGCCCTAAATCTGATTTTTAAGGGTATGTAAAAGGGTGTCCAAAGACGGGTGCAAAAAGGTATCCAAAATGTTGGAAACAATGTTTAAAACAAAACAAAATTGACCAAAGCATTTGTTTTGATGATTAACAAAGACTAATTTAAGTATATTGAGAATACTAATAACTTTGCTCATTGATTTAAGGAACTGAAATAGCCAAGTCGTTATCCAAGTCGACTTGGACTTCAACTTAGGGTGAAGTCGATCCCAAAGTCGACTCCATAATCGACTTGAAACAGAACCTCACAGGAAAATTTAAAAATGGAAGGATAGAAAGTGAAGTCGCAGGTCAAGTCGACTCCACTTGTGACTTGGGAAGCCAAGTCACAAACGAAGTCGACTCCAGCATCGACTTCAGACGGGAAAAACACTCCAGAGCTGATTTTGGGGCACAAAAATGCCCAAGTCGCAGACGAAGTCGACTCCAGGTGCGACTTGGGTGAAGTCGCAGATGAAGTCGACCCCAAGTTCGACTTGAGCTCCTCCAAGTTCAAAATGCAGATTCAAGCTCACTTTAAAGAGCAACTTAGGACCTGTCAAATCCAAACCCTGAATATAAGCTCCCTATCAACTCAAGTCTCTCAAGTCCAAGGCAAAGTTTCGAACGTAGTTGAAGATGAAGAAGTTTAAGTCATGAAGACTACCATCAAAAGCAACTAAGACAAGTTCTTCAAGGAGTTTTACAAATGTGAGAAGCCATTTCAGAAGAAAAAAGTTTTAAGAAGGAAAGCTAAGCAAGCTAGAAGAAATCAAGCAAGGACCAAACAAGTTTCAGCACAAGAACAGGTCAAGTCGCGACCCAAGTTGACTCCAAGATCAACTTGAGGTCAAGTCTGAAACCAAGTCAACCTAATCTGAGACTTGAAATTGAAGTCGCAAATGAAGTCGACTCCAGTTGTGACTTGGGAAGCCAAGTCGCAAACGAAGTCGACTCCACCTGCGACTTGGGGAACCAACGTTCGAATTTTTTAACGTTGGATCATTTATTGCGCACCAACCACTTCTATAACGTTCAAAATCTCCCCATTCTATAAATAGACACTCAAGTAAACGAAAAATAAGACACTACATTGTCAAAATAGAGAAAAGAAGTGCAAACAAGAGTTTCCTTTTACTTTTCTCTAAACTTGAGTGATCTATACACATTGAAAGGAAGAAAGAGCTTCAAGTTGCAAGTAGCTTCAACGACATTCATTCGGTTGCTTCTACAAGTTATTCCTCAAGCTCAAAATTGCCTACAAAACTCTGTAAAGTGTAGATTCTCCTTACTTTCATTATTCCTTGTTATTGGTCTTGGTTTGAGATTGTTGTAACAAAC
>JAXCLR010000063.1:13256886-13284749 GCA_035584095.1 Annona squamosa | reverse complement strand
CTGGTCCTGGACCACACCCTAATGGCCCGCGATCGTTTTCTCCTTGCATTATGCCTGTTCTGGTGTGAAATTTTAGTTTTTTGTTTTTTAGAAAGTCCTCTATTTTCTACATACCTTTTGATTTAAATTCTCCTTTTTAATTATTATATCAGCATTCAAATTGTTATTTAACATCTTTCCCTACAACTACCATATCTATTTTATCATTATTTTCTTCACACCTAATCATTGCCAGCATTATATCACACATCATTCTTTTTCTTCTTTCAAACAGTTCGGCACAAAATTTTTCTGCACTTTTCTATCTCAGACCAAATCGACCCTAGAAAAATAGATTTAAATTAGCAAATATTTTAGAAAATTTTAAGCTATTAGTTTTAGTGTTTGAAATTATTTTAGAAAAATAAATAACGTAATTTACATCATAGACATTATCCAAGATATAAAAGGTGTATTTTAAACCGTGAAAATGAATTATACAAAATCTATACACTTTAAGTGGAATATAAAAATGAGAATTTAACAATAAATACATATTCCAACTGTTTATGTAATATAGCCCGTATAAATATGTATTATTAATAATAAATAATATTATATTAAAATACTATAAACAGTAAAATCTAAAACTGGGCCGTGTTGAGCTAAAATTTGAAGGGTCTCATGCGCTTTTATGTCATTGAACACAGGCATATAATGCAACTTCAGATCATGAGACTCAGGTTTGCCTCAATCATAAATTTAATTTTATTTGAAAAATCTAAATATTTACCCTAATCAATCATAAATTTAATTTTATTTGAAAAATCTAAATATTTACCCTAATCATATTTTATAAATGTAAACATATTTTTCTTTGCATAAACGATTTGATTTAAAATTTGTGTCAGATGTTGAGATCAAAAATTTTATTTTTAAATTTTTTATTTTGTTCTTTCGTAAGATTTTATTCTAAATGTATTCAATCCATGTAATAAGTTTTCAATTTTTAGATAAGTGTATATAGATTTTTTGAATTTCAAGAATAAAATATTTTAGTCATTCAAAAATAACTAAAACACCCCTACATTTGAAATTCAAAAAATACATATACAGATTTTCAAAAATTATAAAACTTATATGGATTAAATGCACTGACAATAATAGTAAGAAATTAAAAAAATTAAAAAATATGTGCGTGGTTGTTCATACGCATCGGATATATAGAATCATTTCTTTTTGAATTCAGAGCTACAAGTATAAATTTTTCATGTGTATAAATCGGTAAGTCATCTAAACTATAATAATAGTAGAAATTTAAGAAAAAATAGTAATAAGATACATTTTAAAAGACAATTTATCTTGTCCAAAAAAGATAAAAGAGGAAGAAAACCATCAAATGTGCAAGTAAATGTTATAAATATAAATATGAAAGTAAATAAAAATGATATAATATAATCTTAACATGACTAACATCTATATAAACATATAAATATAAATATAAATAATATAAATGAGAACAATGACGGTTATGGCTAGCAAATTAAATTTTTTATACATGCGGGTTACACATTTTATCCTCCTCTGTTAAATTAGATAATTTCTAGAATTTTATTTTAATTTTAGAAACGTATAAAATGGGCATGAGTGCATGCCCATTTTTTTAACGTGAACCTGGGCATATTCCATTAATGTCGAATGAGGGTTATGTGCGTGAGTGTCCGGCATCAAACCTGAGGGGAGGCGGGACTTCTCTTTAACGTATCATCGAAAAATTGTAAACCTAGCGATAAAACTTAGGTTTCTTGACCAACCGAGCAGCGCAGTCGGCATAAGTCTCTCGGGCAGCGCTATCACGGGTTCAAATTCAGCAATTGGATTTCGGCCTATTCGTGGGAGCAGAGTGGTCTCCCGTCGTTCGTTGGAACAGAATGGTCTCCCGTTTAATTGTTGGAAGCTGTATCTTCCTGTTTACTTGGTGGAGCAAGTGTCTCCAAATTTGTAAGAATGTCTCTGACTTCAGTGTAATATGTGTTGAGATGTATATAAATATCTCCCAATCAAAAAAAAAAAAAAACTTAGGTTTCTTGGAGCGGGCTTTGCAATAAAAAATCCAAAAACTAATTTAATTTAAGTGGGCTGAGTTTGGCCCACTAGGTCCAAGATGCACCTTGCCCCAGACGCTGGTTCAATGTCTTAAGCCTGCAGCAATGGGTTAAATCTACCTGCAGCCACAAGTTCGTAAGTGACCATGTTACCTTTTATGTGCCTGCCTTCGAATCCACTCTCCACCCTATCCATTTCATTTATTAACAGCATCCCCCTTAGAGTACTGAATCGATCACTACACATCTATGAATCATAATCGTGCCCATAAGTATAAATTCTTATTGCTTTTTTTTTCCGATAAGTAATTCTTATTGCTTTTAAATGAGTGCAAAATTTAACCATCAAAGGATTGGGCATGGCCACATGGGTACCTGATTCAATTTTCTTATTGCACTTTCAAGGTTTTCTTAATTCCATGGCGTAGATATCCATTCTTAATAGATATTTATTATATTAAAAAAGATGGTAGTTCTATCTGGACAATAGTTATATTGTAACCATACTTCTACTTACTCAACATCTCTCATCCCTTCTGTCTATTTTCCCTTTGACACAAAACCTTTCTTCGAAAACCTCTATAATCAGTTTGAAACCACTGGTAGAGCTCTTTAAGATCAACTTTAACCATCAGACAAAGCCTTGTAAGATTCATAATCTTACATTTGGTGTCATATGTAGGAGATGAGATTATTTTTCATTTTTATCACATCCACGCATCCTCTCCATACGGAAATTTAAGGATAGTGAATCCACTCCGAGACTCTCCCAAGATGTTGAAAAGCTCTTTTGTTAGAGCCTATGCCTAGAAACCAAGTGCAAAATTCCATTGAAACTTGCATTGGAAGAAACTAAGAAAGCTAAAAAATAGAGGAGCTTCTCTATAAAACAAGAACTTGCATAGAAGAGACTCCAAAAAAAAGAAGGAAGGCCACCCCTATGCAGATCAAGGTATGACTCATATGACCACAACATATCAACATAAGTATGTCTATTACCCCTCTTTTCTACAAAGAAATAATTTCTTTCTTACAAGATAATCATGATGTATTTTCATGAAAAACTTTTTTTTATCAAGGTATGACTCATATGACCACAACACATCATCATAGGTATGTTTACTACCCCTCTTTTCTAAGAAGAAATAATTTCTTTCTTACAAGATAATCATGATGTATTTTCATGGAACACTTTGTTATGCACTAAACTCCGCACAGGGGTCCCTAATCATAAATTTTTTTGAGATGAAACAGTAGAACCCATAAAATAGAAAACATGTAATTTTGCTCTAGAAAACTAAAAATTTATTGCTCAAGAAATTAGTGGAATGTTGTCATCTCTAAGGAGGTACATTATCCTAAAGGGCATCAATGTAGTACTAGTGTCTAAGTTGAATAGAAAATGATGCTACTACATATATTATATCAATCCCGACAAAGCAACACCTAAAGATATTTACCCATTGTCTAAGCATAGATCAATTAATAGTTTCAACTATTGGATACAATATCTTCGGTTTCATTGATGTCTTTTCAGGATACCATAAAAAAATAGCTAAAAATGAAAAAATAGTATAAATCATGCTAGAGGGTACCTTTTTCAATAGGTTGATGCCCTTTGGACTAAAAAATGTAGGAGTAACTTATTAAAGCCAGTAAAAAAAATTCGAACAAATTCAAAGAAATATGGTAAATGTGTAGATGATATAATTGTAAAATGTACAAATCCATCACATATCCTTGATTTAAAAGAAACTTTTGAAACTTTTAAATTTTACAATACGAAGCTACCTTGAGAAATATTCTATACTTAAAAACACTAACTTTTTATTATTGGCACTAAAAAAGCTTCAACCCTATTTTCAATCTTACGGTATTATTGTTTACACTAATTCGCTTCTTCAAAGAGTGCTCTAGAAACCAGATACTTCCGGTTGCTACATGAAATAGATGATTGATTTATCCCTATTCAATATACAATTTCAGTTTTGCATTCACTAAAATGTCAATTCCTTGCTAATGTTTTCGTAGACTTTATGAAACTGGAGACCCAACAAACGATAGTTGCCTCCTTTGCCTAAAACTTCCACATGGAAAATTTTTATAAACGGCTCCTCTAAAAAAGATGGAAGTGAATTTGGTTTAATTCTTCATGGTCTAAAGGGGATTTGTTTAGAAGTTGCCATAAGATTGAACTTCCATGTGTCCAATAATATAGACGAGTACGAGTTATTATACAAAAGACTAAAGCTCTTTTATAAGTAGAAGAAGTGATTATCTTTTTTGATTCTAACTTAGTTGTCAATTTGATACTAGGTACCTATGATGCAAAAGATGATGATATGCTGACTATCTTACGACATGTAGACTATCTTACCCTCTACAAAATTTTAACTTTTCATTTAATATTCTTTGACATTTGAAAGATATCGAGAGTTGAAAACATAGAGACCAATTCCTTAGCCAAATTAGTGTCAAACCCCTATTTTGAAAAACCCATGCCTGTTCGTCATTTCTCATAATCTAGTACCACCCGTATGCAGTTGAATATTGTTATTGAATCTCAAAATTATTGGACTGCTCTTATAAACTTTCTCACTTTCAATGTTTACCCTTTAACCCAATCCTAGCTGAAAATTACTTATCTAAGTTAAAACATACCCTTTGCAATGGATAATTATATTGAAAATCTATATCAATGCCCTCTTATGTTGTATTATTTCCATAAGAATATCTATTGTCTTTGAGAAAGTACAAGAATGCCCTTGCAAAAATCACTTAGGATTGAAAATACTTGTCCACCAAACACAATGAGCTGAATATTGCTAACCTACTATTCAAAGGGATGCTGAATAATATATATGAACATGCTAACAATTTCAAAGTTATGCAACTATTTCATTCGCACATTTAATAATGGAATTTATGAATTAGAAATTTTATTGTTACAAAGATTTCATGAACATGAAATATTAAGCATTAATATAAATTTTATACTTAGTAAATTTTTCTTAACTCCCTTAGTACCACATAAATCAACCTTATGAGTCTTGCTTACAAATGGACCCTATCAATCCTGCTTATAAATATACCTTTTGTTCTTTATCTCCTTACAAACCCTATGAGTCCTTACAAATAGATCCCTATGTTCCAACTTGGACTAAACAGATTAAGCTCTAGAAAAGGCCTTTGTAATCCACATTTGAATCATACAATTTGTGCTCACACACAATTACACATGCAAAACACCACATACGTCTCCCCCATCTCAAAAGTTAGCACAGTTTTTTAAACTTAGGATTATGGCGCTCGCTTTGTTTTAATAAAAGGTTGAGATAAGAGATTTGATCCATTAGAGTTTAAGAAAAATTCTTGTAGGTGGAGGCAAGGCCATATAAAATGGTTAACATATGATATTTTAGAATAAAAAATATAATATAGAGATTAAGACCCTACATCCCTGGCTCATTGCCCCAATTTCATTTTTGCCCTTCACATAACTATTCCTCTACTGGTCTAGTGGATCTTCCATTCTTGAAGGTGGGGCTTTCTCTAATTAATCACTAATATTTTCTTTCAAAGTTAGGAGTCTAAGAAGGTTTTTGGTTATTGCTAATGAATGGAGGCTTATTGCTATTTGTTAAGGAGCCTTTTTTACTTTTAGATTCTTTGCTTTAGTGGCCTGTTGATGCAATCTTTAGGTAAGGAATTAGATCCTCCTCAAGGAGTGGCAAATGTATCATGTTGAGTCTCTTCATGATGAGTATTAATCTTAAAGGACTTTGTATTCATGTTTTCTTCTTTCATATCATCCTAATTCTTTTTTCTTTACTTTTCCATAAATCCCTAGTGGAAGATAAGGTTTTTCATTCATCTAACATTAGATGGCTCTTCAAGATCTCCATTGGATGGTTCTCCTTGAGCTAATGCCTATTGCCAAACTATACGAGCTAAAATTATTATGCATCATGTTGGATGGCTATCATAATGGTGCTTTTTCCAAAAATGATGGGTTGTTATTATGACTATGTTTCTGCTTTTGTTTGGTTCGGAGTTAGATTGCAAGGCCGATTGCCCCATCAATGTTGGTGGTTTTAAGAATAAATATATTGACTTGACTCAAGTTGATGCTAAAATCGACTTAGCTTTGCAACTTGAATACTTTTCACTTGAGTTTTAAAATTTATTACTTCAAAAACAAAACCAAACTCATTAGTAGCCTCAATAATCTCAAAAATCGGTTGTTAATAATGAAAATTGGATAGACTTTGATTTGCAATTTTGGGTTATTGAGTTGACAACCTCCCTTATTGATGATCGATAAAACCCATTTTGTTCATTTAAATTATATTTTTCATTCTTCAATATGAGTTTCATATTCTGATGTGTATGCTAGTTGCTCTAATACTTGAAAATTCATGTAAGACATCAAGACATATTTGTAGTTGAACAAATTCATCATTAAGACATACGAAAAATTTACAAATTGCCTTATGAACAATTGTTCAATTTTTTCTGCAAGTGCATAGGTCGTAAACTACAATATTTAAAATAGTGATCCCATAGAAAATTTAGGACTTAAGACGTTTGAATTTAAATACTTATATCAAATACCGAGTGATTGAAGTGGAGTAAAAGGAAGAATAGCAAAGCAAGAAAACTAGTTGCGGGATGAAACCACCTAGGGTCTAAGATTTCACATACAATAGCTGCAATGGGTATATGGAATACTTATTTAATCTGAATATTAAGTGTTAAAGGAGAACCATCCCTAAATTATCTTTGCACCTCTTCTTGAAACCTACAAGACGTACCTTAATCTTCTTTACTACATAATCTCATGGGATTAAGTTAATTAGAAAATATTAAGATTTACGAAAGTTCATAAAATTCCTCACGGTCATCATGCCTATCTCATAGTCTTAGATTTTTATATTTAACATCTTGATTATTGTATATTAAATTTTCATCTCTCGATTCCATTACCTAATATATGAAATCATATTATAGTGCTGGCTCATGCACATAGCAATCATTAAGAACACAAAATATTAAATTAATACAAAATATCCATGATAAATAAATCACAATCACAACATTCACTACATTGTACTCATGCTACATCCTAAATCTTAGATTAAAGATTTAACCTAGCATATTTATGATCATATCTAAACTCAAAATAAAATTGTACCTCAAATTCATCGTAAACAAGATAATATAATAAAAAAAAAGAAAAGCTTATATTGATTGGAAGCTTCAATAGTGTCATGAACACTCCAACCCACGTGTTGCATCTTTCCTTGCCTTATACTCTTAGCCTTTTCTCACTCTTGGACCTCAACCTAACTCCCGGGACGTTTTATGATGCCCAACGACATTCACAATAAGCATTTATATAAGGTGATAAGACATTTACATACTATTTATTTTGGATGATATTCATATGAAAATGTGAGCAATTGAGATGATTTGAAATATATTTTGATTGATTTGGCTGCATTTAGTACAAAACACTCACTATTAATGAATGCATGCAAAATCAGGTGAAATTATGCAAAACTCATGCAATTCTTGGAGAATTGAAGCATGATGATCGCGACCTACTCAATTTGATGATTTTAAAGTATTAAAAGGAGGAAAAATAGTCATCGAAATAATCTAGAATATTTCATTGAAGTTTCAATACAAACGGGGCAAAATAGTCATAAAATGAAACAAAAAAGGTAAAATTTTGAAAAAAAAATGAAAGGACTAGAGGTGCTTTGTTCCACATGGTTCAAATTGTGTGTGACCTCTAGAAATCATAATTTTGCTCATAGTTGAGCCATTTTGCATAAGTTTTGGTGGGAGCTCTTACAAACACTTGTTATGAACATCCAAGGATATCTTAGAACATTCCTTGAGCTTAAGTTAAGGTTCAAAGAGGGAGAGAATGTGAAGAACATAAGGTAAGGAATGAAGTGGTGCATTGCTTGGAGTTGTAAAATCACCATTAAAGCTTCCAATCAATAAGATCTCATTTTAATTATATTATCTTGTTTGTGATGAGTTTGAGATACAATTTTATTTTATATTTAGATTTGATCATAAACATTTTAGGCTAAATCCTTAATTTAGGGTTTAAGATGTAGCATATGTACAATATAGCGAATCTTGGGATTTTGATTTATTTATGAAGAATATTATGTGTTAATTTAATATCTTACAAATTTAATACTTACTTATTATTAAGGCCTATACCTTGGTGGTGATCACCATATATTAGGTGATGAAATTGATATATGAAAATATAATATACAATAATTAAGATATTAAACCTAAAAATCTAAGACCATGAGAATAGACATAAGCAAATCCACAAACGATCATAGAACTTAATGAATCATAGTTGACTTAATTCCATGAGAATAGGTAGTTAGAAAGATTACAATTACGCCTTACAGGTCAAAAGAAGGTTCAGGAATAACTTAAGGTTTGTTCTCCTCTAATAAATATTATCCGGACTAAATTACCACTCTAGTTGTTGGTCTCAAGTTATGGCAAACCCAAGATGGGAGAGGTAAATTGAGTTCTTAAAAATTCTTCTCGTAATTAGAAACTTAGCCCCCTTTAAATTTAATTCCTTTGATTAAACATGCAGTGAGGTAGAATGAGGGGGTGTAGTTAAAATATAAAATGCAAGCAATCAAACCACGCAAGAGACAATAATATATAGTGGTTTGGGCAACCTTCTCTACTCCGCTCTTCAAAACACACACCTGTTGTGTCTTGGATTCCATTATTATATATTCAATACAATCAGGAGCACCCGCTCTCTTCTAGATTTTACCTCTAGGGGTCATATACAATCTTAGCACAAGTAGGTGACGAGTTCCACTCCAATCATATGCTACTTTGCTTTCACTTGGTTTTAGTCTCCCATACTAAACCAAGTGGGAAAAATAAATGATCAAATAATAAATAAGAATTCTACACGTTACAGATGTTTAGGCAGATTCAAGTGCAAAGAAGAACTTGTAAAAGTAGTTGGAGATGAGATAGTTCAACTTTCAGCAATTCCATGCAATGTTCTTCTTGAAGAGCTTCTTATAGATCACTTAAATGCTAGAGAAAGTGGAAGATGAGCTTAATCAATGTTCATTCAACAACCTTTCTTGTTCACTTGAAGCTTCTTAAATAAAGAGAAGTAAATTCGAACGTTTGGTGGTAGGTGGCATGGATTTAATGAGGCAACATTCAAATTTTTTCGATTGTTGTGAGCCAAGTCGCACTTGGAATCGACCTGGGATGCAACTTCGTCCAAGTCGCAGAGTGGAGTCGACTTCAGAAGTGACTTCGACCTTCAACTTCCAACTCAAGTTCCATGCTTAGGTCAACCTGGCCTTAGACTTGACCCAAGTCGCAGGTGGAGTAGACATCGTGTGCGACTTCACCATCTACATACTTCTTTGGAAATTTAAACTTTGTTTGTGATTTACTTATATGTTTGACCTTTCTTTCTTTTCTTTTCAAGTACTTAGATCTTCATTTGATATTCTTGTCCTTGATATGTATCATAATGCTTGGATTATAGAATACCTTGGTTTCTTGATAGAAATCTTCTTCAGTGACCTTGATTCATGGTTGTCATTGCCTCTTGATTTTGATTTTCATTTAATAAATAGTTTTAGAAGCAATGTGATGTTGATTTATACTTAAGTCGCAGGCTTGAGGCGACTTGGAGTGCAACTTCACCCAAGTCGCATGCTAGGGTCGACTTGAGATGCGACTTCACCTAAGTCGCATAATGGAGTCGACTTGATGTGTGACTTAACTCTAACATTTTCAAATTCTATAGTTGAGGCTCACTTAAGTTATAGGTGGAGTCGACTTGGGGTTACAACTTTACCTAAGTCGTAAGCAAAGTCGACTTCGTCTGTCTTAGAGTCCTAATTTCAGCGCTATCGATTTCGGGGCATTTGAAGTCGATCCTGGTGTCGACTTAGGTATCGACTTGACTTAACTCGATGCTTGAGTCGACTTGACTTGCGACTTGACCTGCTATCCTTTTGAACTTTGATTACATGAACCTTGGCATCATTTAGCAACCACATTAATACTTAAATGATTCTCAAATTGAGTTGTTAATCATCAAAACATGGATTGTACTTAATTTGCCTTAAGTTTAAATAATCTTCCCTTTTTGATAATTGACCAAACCAATTTGAGATAAACTTTTCATTTTTATCATATAAGGGGAATGTCATGTTCTATTTAGCTTTTTGTATAGAATTCCATCAACATATTATGTTGGTTATACAAGATTTAATAGAAATGACATATTTCATTCAAGTGACATATCATTGCATACACAAAGTAAGCATGTCCATTTCAAATCATATAATTTGCAACAAAAACAAAAGATTTCATTCAAGTTCATATGTATTCAAAAACATTCAAAATATACAGAAAATTCAAATTACATTTGACCCAACTCAAATGTAATTTGAGTTGGTACTTGATCGCTGTCATGTCTTGATCCAACTTGTCTTGCTGGCTATGCATTTCCATCAAAGCAATGTTTATATTACCCAACTTTTGAGATATCCTGCTTTCCATTTATTGTAGGTACTCAAGGATATCCTTTGAGGTAGACGACTGATTTGAGGAGCGATCGAAGTGATTAGTTGCCTGCAATCCGTGAGGGGAACATGATCCATGTGATGCGGGTGATGCAGGAGTGGTAGGTGTTGGAGGTAGAGATGGAATGGGATCATGTCTAGGGATATCCTCCCCCTCCAGATGAGCTTTTGGTACTTCTGGTTGAGCAGGAATATCCGGAACTAATTTCCCACTCGCTCTAGTAACCGTTCAACCTAAAATGCCTCCACATTGATTTTCATTCAGGTCAAGAGGGCACGATTGATGGCATAAGTTGGTTTGAGCACCTCATATGGCTCGCCATCCAAGTCAATGTTGTAATAAGCTAAGATCTTAGTAATTCACATGCCATAAGGTAGAACTCCCTGTAAATTTTCTTTCTTTAGCTCAAGGGCCTTCAAAAATAGTCTGGCAAGACTGACCCTAACCCTATTTGCTACCTTCCATAAGATTTTGGCTCCTATGGATTAAGTTGATTCTGGCCTTCTCCTTTGGGGTAAGTGTAGTGGGCAATCAATAACCATAGGACCTGCAACCTTGGGGATAGATCATGTAATGCAAAAATTTGATATCCGGATGGTGCTTGTTATTATTGGTGAGCTGGTTATACATCTGTGTGAGGGATAGACCTTCAGGAAGGGGTTCTTTGTTTTTAGGCACGCCCAGAATGCTAACGATTTGATCAATAGCATTTATTTTGATAATTTCATGCGCAAGCCCTAGACTTATCTCAACCCCTTTGATGTAAGTATCAAGGTACTCCTAATCCCATAAATAGTAAAACAGTCTGGTCAGGTTTGGGTATATCCTATCATCCTCCTTTAACAACCCTGTTCAACCTTGAAAATCCAATAGCTCCTCAATTTAAACTCGTACTCTTGTAGGAACTTGAAATCGATGATTTTGGGCACAAAAGTCTTTCTTTCGTAGAAATACTGGTAGAACCTGCTGTGTTGATGTTCGATTCTAAAATAGTAAGTCAGCATTTTGAGAACTTGGCCCCTTTGAGTGGGGGTACCCTTTCTCTTTCATCCCACATCTGAGCTGTCACTAGATTCAATATTGTCTTCATCTGTGAGAGCAGATGTGAATGAATTACCTTCATGGAACCTAACTCGTCATTTGGTAGATGCTGTAGCTTCCTCCTGCGCTCTCTTAGACGGCGTACACTACCTACGAGGCACGTCCTCCCCCACGTGTGATTTTGACGGTCTTGAAATGGATAGTTTGTTCAGCTTGGAAATGGCCTTAGGTGCCATGGGTTTAAGGTAGTTGGATCTTAGTGGTATAAATGGGTATGGAAGTTTTGGAGAAGAGAATGGGAGATAATGAGAGAGAGATTGAGATGAAAGAAAGGAGACGGGGCTTACCCCGCCTCTTATAGGCGCAGGGCAGTCGAAACGACACCCTCAAAGTCGACTTCGAACCCTAGTGGAAGTCCACTTTGTTGGTCATGAGTTTATCATGAGTTTATAGCTATTGCCCAAGAGGGAATGAGTGAATTGGGTATTTTGAAATTTTTACTTAAACAGAAATTTCTCCCTTTTTAATTCAATCCCCTTAATGAAACAAATAAAAAATATGGAGAGTAATAAAGCAATAAAATTAAAAATACAAACCACAGCAGTGGGCAAGGGTTTTATAGTGATTCAGGCAACCTCCCCTACTATACTCTTCCAAGTTCACATCCTTTATGAATTGGATTCCACTATTGTATTATCAAAGATAGCTAGAGCAACAACTCTCTTCTAGATTTCAGCTCTAGGCGGCGTATACAAATCACAACACAAGTAAGTGACGAGTCCCACTCAAGTCATAACGCTACTTTGCTTTCACTTGGTTCAAAACACTAATATCAAACCAAGTATCAAATATAAGTAATGAATCAAATAAAGAAATCTACACTTTACAGATTGTGTAGGCTGGTTTCAACTCGTGGAAGAACTTATAGAGGAGATGATTTGATCATCGTTAGAGCATGCAACAAGTTGGAGCTTAGTTCTTCACTTGAAACTTGTGTTGATCACTTAATGCTTGGAGAGGATGGTAGTTGGATCTTAGTAATGCTTTCTCTAACCTTTAGCATGTTCACTTGAATGCTTATTTATAATGGTAGAGTAAATTCGAACGTTTGGAAGTAGGTAGCGCGCATTTAATGCGCCAATTTTTGAATTTTTCTAACCATTGCGTTCCAAGTCGCATGTGAAGTCGACTTTGGGTGCGACTTCACCCAAGTCGCATGCTGGAGTCGATTTGTGGTGCAACTTCGGTCTCCAGCAAAAACTTCAAGTTCCTCTTCAAGTGGACTTTGTCCAGGACTTGACCCAAGTCGCAGGTGAAGTCAACTTCGGGTGCGACTTCACTTTCTGTATGTGCTTGTTAGAACTTGGATTTCGTAAGAGTAATCTTGAATGCTTGCTATCCATCTTATATTGTTCTTCCATTGATATTCTTGATTTTGGAACTCAACATGATCGTCTTTTCTTGGAGACTTACTTTCATGTCATGAACTTAGAATAGTTTGGTCTTGAAGTTCATAGATGTAGCCCAATGATTATTCCTTGAGAAATGTACGGTCTTGAATGACTAACTCAGGCACATTTACATGTCCATACTACATATTTCTTCATTCTGACTTAAGTCAAATATCCGAGTTGACTTGAGTTCCAACTTCACTTCAAGTCGCATGTGGAGTCGACCTGGGGATGCAACTTCACCCAAATCGCATATAGAGTCGATTTCGGGTGTGACTTCACCTATCTTGGATCCCAGTTTCAACGCTGGAAGGTTTGAGCATCTGAAGTTGATGGTGGAGTCAACTTGGACTGCGACTTCACCTGTCTTGGATCCAAAATTTAGCACTAGAAGATTTTGCTCCCTCCAAGTCGATCCTGAGGTCGACTTGGGTATCGACTTCACTCAAGTCAATAGCTGAGTCGACTCGGCTTTACAACTTGGTCTGTCTGGTTCTGAATTTTAATTTTCTAGCCTTTAAACAATTTTAACAAATCATATTAATACCCAAAATATTCTCAAATTGATAATCATCAAAACACAGATTGTGCTTAATTTGTCATTGATTCCAACAGACTTCACTCATCCAAAGTTGACTTTGGTAAAGTCGACTTGGGATGAACCGAGTCAACTTGGTCCTCCGACTTGAGTTAGATGTACTTGCTATTTTCTACTCCCCTTATTTAATTGCAATATGTCATATTCCTAATCAATATCAATCATACTCATATCATTCCTAATTTTGTAAAATAATTCTTTTGCTAATGGTTTGGAAAAAATATCTGCAATTTGGTCCTCATTTTTAACATATTTTGAGCAATATTATGATTTTCAACATGTTCTGTAATGAAATAATGTCTCACATCTATGTGTTTAGTTCTAAAGTGCAGTACAAGATTTTTAGTTAAATGTATTGCACTTGCATTATCACATCTAATTGGTATATCTTTATATTGAATTCCATAATCTCTACATTATTGTTTTATTGAAAGTAGTTGGGCACAACAGCTCCCAGCGGCAATATATTCAGCTTCCGCAGTAAATAGAGTAACACTAGTTTGTTTTCTTGAAAACCACAAGACCATCACATTTTCAAGAAACTAACATGTTTCACTAATATTTTTCTCTATCTACTTTGTAACCAAAAAAATCTACATTCGAGTAGCCAATTAGATCAAATGTTGAACCCTTTGGATACCATAGACCTAGATTGGTAGTATTGATCAAATATCTAAAAATTCTTTTTATAACTATTAAATGTGATTCTTTGGGACATGATTGAAATCTAGAACACATACAAACATTGAACAAGATATTTGATATTCATGCAGTTAGATATAATAAAGATCTTATCATGCTTTTATACAACTTTTGTTCAACTAATTTACCATTTTCATCTTTATCAATTTGGATAGTCAAACTCATGGGTTTGTTTGCCCTTTGCTGCTTTGCATTCCAAACTTCTTGACCATTTCTTTGACTTATTTGGACTGATTTATGAAAATGTCTTTAGCTAGTTGCTTACTTTGTAGTATAAGGAAGAAATTTAGCTCACCCATCATGCTCTTTTTGAATTCACTCTTCATAATCTTAGAGAATTCTTGATATAGAGTTTCATTAGTAGCACCAAATATAATATCATCCACATAAATTTGAACAATTAATATATTTTTACCTTTATATTTGATAAATAATGTGGTATCAACCTTTTCTTTTTGAAAATCATGATCAATTAAAATTTTGCTTAATCTCTCGTATCATGCTCTTGGGGCTTGTTTCAGTCCATACAAAACTTTAGTTAATTTAAAAATAAATTTGGATTAATCTTTCTCTTCAAAACTAGGAGGTTGCGTAACATATACCTTATCATTTAGATATCCATTCAAAAATACATTTTTCACATCCATTTGAAACAATTTAAAGTCCATGTGAGAAGCAAAGGCTAGTAAGATGCATATGACTTCCAATCTAGTCACCAGAGCATATGATTCCTCAAAATCAATTGCTTCTTCTTGAAAATATCCTTTTGCTATAAGTCTGGCTTTGTTTCTCATAATAAGTCCACTTTTGTCTAGTTTGTTCTTGAAAATCCATTTGGTAGTAATAATAGTGCAATCTTTGAGTCTAGGAACTAGATGTCATACTTGATTTTTTTAAAACTGATTTAGCTCTTCTTGCATTGCCAATATCCAATTTTTATCATTAACAGCTTGGTCAATTGAATTTGGCTCTATTTTAAACATAAAAGTAAAATCTCCACAAATATTATATCTAGATCTTCTCGTTCTTACTCCATATACAATGCTAATTACTTGCTTAATTGGATGATTGTTTTTGAACTTCAGATCCTTTGGGGGTCTATAAGAATCATTACCTTCACTTACCTTTTCATCCGTGGATTGCTCTTGCCTTGTTTCTAATTCTCCTTATTGTTCCAATTGTTGCTTTTCAGGATTCTTTGATGTGTCATCTGCATCACTTAGCTCATCCTCTTTTTTGAGATTAAATTCATCAAATACAATATGTATTAATTCTTTTACAACTAGATATTTTTTGTTGAAAACTCTATATCTTTTGCTATTCGATGAGTATCTAAGGAATATAGTCTCGTCACTCTTGGTATCTAATTTTTCTAAGTTTATTTTTTCAGTATTCAGCACATAGCAAGTACAACAAAAAGCATGACAGTATGAAATATTTAGTTTTCTACCTTTCTATAACTCCTATGAGATCTTTTTCAAGATTGCTCTTAGGGTAACTCGATTTAGTACATAACATGCATTACTTACAACTTCACCCCAAAATCTTTTGGATAGTTTATTTTCATTTGGCATAATTCTAGTAATCTCCTATATTATTCTATTTTTCTTTTCAACTACTCCATTTTATCGAGGAGTCCTTAGTGCAGAGAATGTCTAATGAATTCCTTTTTCATTGCAAAATTTTATAAACCGTTTATTTTCAAATTTACCACAATGATCATTTCTAATGTATATGATAATATTTTACTCTTCATTTTGCACCAAATTAGAAAAGTAGCAAACATTAAGAAGACTTCATCTTTGCTAGTTAAAAGTATTATCCATGTAATCTTGAATAATCATCAACAATGACAAACACATACTTTTTTCTCAAAGAGTCAAAATGTTGGATGACCCATACAGATCCATATGTAATAGTTCAAGTAGCATAGTCGTTAAAATTTCCTTTTTGGAGGAAAATGACATTTTAGGCAGCTTGGATAGTTGACATGCCTTGCAGATTATATCTTTGTCATATTTAAGCTTTGGTAATTCTTCTACTAGGCTCTTTTTCCACAAGGCCTTAATATTTGACAGATTTATGTGATCAAGCCTTTTATGTCATATCCATAGATCATTTTTAATGGCTATGAGACATTTTCCATCAAGTTCATCAAGAGAAATCAAATATACATTTCCATATATTTTGTCACTAAAAATTATGTGATCTTCATTAAAAACATTACATATAGAAGATTCAAACATAACTTTACAGCCTTTGTCATATAGTTGACTAATGCTCATTAAATTATATTTGAGTCCTTAAAAAATAGTACATCCTGAATCATATGCCTATTACAGTTCCTCTAATTCAGCACATTTGAGACAATCATATGTAGAGGAATAAATAGACTTGTTATTTGAGTGATTGAGTTTGGAGGTTACCTCATCACTACTTGTATAGTTTGCTGAGGCGGTTTATCCATCTATAATTTTTGTTGCAATCATGCAGACCATGTCGAGTTCTTTTTCTACCCTTTCTATGTAGCAAATTCGAGCATAGTTTATTGCATCATTGTCGTCATTTGATGAGTTGCTCGTTGTTGATGTCTCTTCATTTATATACTTTCCTTTTCCTTTAGCTTTATTTAATTTCCTATTTTCATTTCTATCTTTATTCTCTTGTCGTTCTTTTGTCTTGCTCTCTTCTGGTGTAGGATATTGAGCTTGCATATGTTGTACTCCACCATATTTGTAGCATTTTGTTATTTTCTTCTTTTTCTCTTTTCTATTTCTCTCCTTGAATCTTTTAAAGTTCTTCTCTTTTCTTACAAACTTTCTGAACCTTCGGGTGAGTAAAGCGATTTCTTCATCATCGTTTTGAGAGGACGATGTGGATTCATTCGAGTTTAGTGTAGCCCTCAAAGCAATGACCCTTTTTCTTTTGTGTTGCTCCTCATTTCTTTTCTTTATCAGCTCATGCGACTTGAGCGAACTAATAAGATCTTCCAGTCTGAGAGCATTCAGGTCCTTTGCCTTTTCAATAGCCGTGATCTTTGGAGTCCGCGACTAAGGTAGAGCCCTTAAGATCTTCATAACCTATTCAGATTTAGATATTGCTTTTTCAAGACCCTTTAATGCATTAGTAATCTTTAAAAATCTAGCAAACATTCCAGATATATTTTCAGTATCTAGCATTTTGAAGCTTTTTAATTTTCTAATCAATATGTTTCTTCTAGTCCCTTAGACTTGAGAAGTTTTCTTATAAATAGATGTTAGTGTCTCCCATATTTCTTTAACTGTTTGACATGAAGATACCCTATCATATTTAGCAGTTGTAAGAGCACAGAAGAGGGAGTTCGTGACTTTGGCCTTATTTTTCACGGTCCTAACCTCCTCTTCAAACCATGCGGAGGCTCTTTTACTGATTGGTAGAGTAACTCCATCTTGGATAGCAATCCAAGAATCTATATCAGTAGCCATGATGAGTTGTTTCATTTTCAACTTTCAATAACCGAAGTTACTTCCATTAAATAATGGTGACCTTATGAATGATTGGCCCTTAGCAAATGCAAGAGTGAAAGTTGATTGGGATGCCATTAATAAGATCTCTTTGGTATAAACTCAAATACCTGCTTTGATACCACTTGTTGATCTTGAGTTTATGGCAAAACCCAAGAAGAGAAGGGTGAATTGAGTTCTTAAAATTTCTTTTCATAATTAGAAGCTTAGCCCTTTCTAAGTTTAATCCCCTTCATGAAACGTGAAGAGAGGTAGAATGAGAGGGTGCAGTTGAAATATAAAATGCAAGTAACTAAACCACGCAAGAGAAAACAATATATAGTGGTTCGAGCAATATTCTCTACACTCTTCCAAGCACACACCCATTGTGTCTTGGGTTCCACTATTGTACATTCAATATAATCAAGAGCACTCACTCTCTTCTAGATTCTAGCTCTAGGGGGTATATCCAATCTCAACACAAGTAAGTGACGAGTTACACTCCAATCACACACTACTTTGCCTTCATTTAGTTTCAGTCTCCAGTACTAAACGAAGTGGGAAAAACAAATGATCAAATAATAAATAAAAATTCTACACATTATAGATGTGTAGGCAGATTCAAGTGTGAAGAAAAACTTGTAGAAGAGTTGGAGATGAGACAGTTCAGCTTTCAGCAGTTGAATGCAGTGTTCTTCTTGAAAAACTTTTTGTAGATCATTTAAATGCTAGAGGAAGTGGAACATGAGCTCAATCAATGTTCATTCAACAACCTTTCTCATTCACTTGAAGCTCTTTAAATAAAGGGAAGTAAATTCAAACATTTAGTGGTAGGTGGTGCGCATTTAATGTGCCAACGTTCGAATTTTTCCGATTGTTATGAGCCAAGTTGCACTTGGAGTCGACCTGGGATGCGACTTCGTCCAAGTCGTAGAGTGAAGTCGATTTCGAGTGCGACTTCACCCAAGTTGCAGACTGGAGTTGACTTTGGAAGCAACTTCAGCCTTCAGCTTCCAACTCAAGTTCCATGCTCAGGTCGACTTGGCTTTGGACTTGACCCAAGTCGCAGGTGGAGTCAATTTTGAGTATGACTTCACCATCCACATACTTCTTTGGAACTTTAAACTTTGTTCATGATCCACTTGTATGTTTGGCCTTTCTTTCTTCTCTTTTCAAGTACTTGGATCTTCATTTGATGTTCTTGTCCTTGATATGTATCATGATGCTTGGAGTATAGAATACCTTAATCTCTTGATAGAATCCTCTTCAATGACCTTGATTCGTGGTTTTCGTTGCCTCTTGATTTTTACTTCCATTTAGTAAAGAGTTTTAGAAGCTATTTGATGTTGATTTATACTTAAGTCACAAGTTTGAGTCGACTTGGAGTGCAACTTTACCCAAGTTGCATACTGGGACTGACTTGAGATATGACTTCACCTAAGTTGCATAATGGAATCTACTTAATGTGCGACTTAACTATGACATTTTCAAATTCTGTAGTCGAGGCTCACTCAAGTCGCAGGTGGAGTCGACTTGAGGTTTCAACTTTGTCTGTCTTGGAGTCCCAATGTCAACGATGTTGATTTTGGGGCGTTTGAAGTCGATCCTAGAGTCGACTTGGGTATCGACTTGACTTAAGTCGATGCCTGAGTCGACTTGGCATGCGACTTGATCTGCTATTCTTTTGAACTTTGATTACATGAACCTTGACATCACTTAGCAACCACGTTAGTACTTAAATGATTCTCGAATTGAGTTGTTAATTATCAAAACATAGATTGTGCTTAATTTGCCTCAAGTTTCAACACACGTATCCATTATGGACATCATATATGAAACCTTAGATCCAAAGTGCTTTCATCCCTTGACTTTTAATTCCTCATTCTGTGTTCATAAGATCAACTTTCTTCTTTTGTTATTTCTTTACTTTTAGTTTACTATCTTTATATTTGATATAAGTATTTGAAAACATCTCAAATTTTGAATTTTTTGTAGGATGGATATTTTGTGTACTAAAATCTATGACTAGTGCACTTGCAGAGAGACTGCAACAAGTATTTCGTTGTCATTGCCGAGAGTTTGACATTATTTAGGACGTTGTATTTAGAGACATTTCTTTTCTTTGTTTTTCTACTCTATCCCTCTTTGTGTATTCTCCATCTAGATAATTTTTTTCTTTATTTTTGTTTTCTCTTTATCTAAAAGTGATTTAATGGCATGTCGTATCAATCGTATGAAGATAGGATGGTTGCTAGGACATTTCATGTAGCAGACTAATTCAACTCATATAGAGTAAGGACTTTAATGATAAATGCACCATACCAACAAGACTTTGAATACGAGCAACAAAAATTTTATAACCATAACAACTTCTATCTTGTTGAAAACTCTTTCTTAAGTACTTACAATCTTGATGGGCCTACACATTTAAACTTTTCTTAGTCCAATAATCTTTCTTTTCAATCTAAATAAAATTGCTATCTACCTCAATCTAATAAATTAAACTATAAAAATATGTTGAAAAAATTTTCTCCCTCCATTCCGCTAATAGTTTCACCATAAACTAAAGAATCTTATTTGACAATCTTGTAAAACAGATTCTTAAATAGGTGGAGGCAACATACCAACGAGTGTAATAGCAATCGTTGATGAAGAAATTGCCTAAATAACAAAGCGTGCTTTATAGTGTACAATGATGGGTTTGTCATTAAGAACCTATGATCACCAATCTCAAATTATACCTAATCACATTAAAATTAATAACTAATTATAGCACAAAATAATGGTGAGGCAGGTCAAATCCACAAAGAGACAATAGAAATTTGAATTATTTGAAATAGAAAATTTTGTTAAACTAAACAAAATTATAAGTAAGAATTAAAGTACAATAAAAATAACTATAAATAAAATCTAACTAAAAAAAGAAAATAAAAATCTAAAATTAATAAAGAAAAAGAAAAAGAAATTGGATGGTTGCATGAAGAAGAACTCTTCTTCCTTAAAGTTTCTCCAGACTCGAAAGCTTGAAAGCTTAAGTTGGAAGTGAAAATTGGTTTGAAACTAATGCTCCAAAGCCTGATCTCAGCCTCCCTTTTTTAAAAGCAAATTTACTGGAGGAGGTGGCTTGTGCAAACTTCGTACAAATCCAAATTGCATGGATCATACAGTTTAGATGTAATTTGCATAGTTTGGGATGATCATGATTTATGCCTAAAACACAATTATTTTGATTTGCCTTGGATTTATCCACAGTGATATTGCATCATAGTTGAATTCTGCTCACGCTTTTGTGCTTACTTAGAAATGGAACCGCTGCCTTAATTTTTTTTTCTTTTCTATTGGCTTGCCATGGACGGCTACAGGAGACTTCACCTATAATTACTGCATTTGATGGAGGCACTGCTAGTGTTTGTGATAGGCCAAAAAATGGGGTTCATGTAACCATAGCCAGAGATGCTACTTGGAGTGTTATGAGATGGATCTTAATAGCAGAAAACTAGTTGTTGGGTTGCCTAGCTTGGCTTCGGTTTGTAGTTGCCAAAAATTTCACCTTGATGGTTGTTGAATTAAACGGGAGATTTGCTACATATTCAAGGCTGGATTTGATGATGAGAGATGATGAAGAATGATGGTTGCCTTTAGTGATGCAAACCGATCTGTGATAGTTTGGTTAGACTCCAATGCTACCCGCTTGAATCAATTGACATGCTACTGGAAAAAAATTCTATTTGGCAACCATTAACTTTCTTGATTGGGAACGGTGGAGTGCTAAACTGGGTGGTCCGATTGTACATAATATATTACGCACATGCAGATCCTCTTTCGTAGGATAAATCTTTCAAACTATTTTACAATTCTACCCTACTAATTTTGGTCACCAAATAATAATTTTCTAAAAAAATATTTTCGAATGATTTTATGAAAATGTTTCAAAACATGCTTGAAAAATATATTATTATCACACCCCAACTTGAATATTACTAATCCATTAACAATAAAAAATTAGAAGAATAATCATTCAACTTTTTTCCTTTTTATTTTTCCTTCTTCTTTTTTCATTTTTTGTATTTTTTAAAACTAAAATGAATAGTAAAGAAAAGAAAAACTTGGAGTGAAGGTGTAAAAAATATTGGGTTACCTCCAAACAAGCACTAATTTTACTATTTTTTGCCAGATTTAGTGTCTCTCTTCATCATTAACCAAACCCAACATTGTTAAAAACTTCTTCATCATCCACTTCCATCCAAAAGTTACGTCAAAGTGCTAAATTGTTGTCTAGGAGCTCATCAATAATGTCCACTATGTTGCATTCTTCATCTTGATATGAGTATTTTGTAGCATCAAAAAAATTGATCTTGACTTCTTGTCCGCCGAATGAGATGTTCATCATATCACTTTCACAATTAATATTGGCTTTTCTTGTGGTGAGGAATAGATGTCCCAAAATAATTAGGGTATATTTTAATTCTGATAGTGAAGATATATCAAGAACAAGAAAGTCCACGGGAAAATAACAATCATTAATTTTCACAATAACATCTTCAATTATCCCTCATGGAGTTTTAACTGATTGATTTGCAAATTAAAAAACTACCAACATGGGTTTGAACTCCCGAATATCAAACTGTCAAATATTGAAGCAGATAAGACGTTGACATTTGCTTTGAGCTCTAGCAGTGTCCTGTTAAAAGTTATGCCTCTAATATCAAAAGAGATGAGAGGTGGGCTAGAAACTTTTAGCTTCTGAGGGAGTTGATCCATAATTATATCACTTACATCCATCGGGAGTCTGATTTTCCTATTTTAGAATGAGATCCTCTTTTTCGTGTGCACATCTCTTTAAGAAATTTAACACAAGTTGGAATGTGTTTGATAACATCGAGAAGTGGAATTTTGTTGTGAACCTGTTTCAATATTTCCATCACCTCTTCACTGAATGCCAGTTTCTTTTTAAGTATACTTTCCATACCATGCCCTACGGAAGGGTATTTTTCGTTGATATTTGTTAGGATAGTGTACTTCTTTCTCTTGTCATCTCTCCCTAACTTGGCATCTAGTTGTTTTGTATTGCTTTCCACGTCATCTTCTTGAGGAGGTGTATCAGAAGGGCTTTCACTAATTACTTTGAATTTGTTGGAATCTTCCAAGACTTTGAAACTTTGTAATGTTGAGATGGCTTTAACATTTTCCAGTTATGGATGTTTTGGTGGTGGCAAGCTTGGTTAAGACCGTAAACTTAGAGGTTGGTTTCTTGAGTTGGCAATTGGCTGGCTAGGAAGGTATCCTATATCTCTTCTCCTAGTGGTTTTTGCTAGTTGACCAATTTGACTTTCTAGCTTGGAGATAAATTGTTGTTAGGTAAGGCTCAGCCCTTACAATTGGGTAAATTTTTTATCAAACTAAGAAGGTAGTGGGTGTTGTGGTTGAGGCAATGAGTAGTTGGGTTGAGAGAAAGTTTATGGCCCCAAGGACGATAAGTAGTTCCCTGAAAGTTTGATTGCAATTGTTGCCTGAAGAGGTTACTTGGTGTGGGTGGTTTAGGAGTTAGCAAGGTTGATATGTTGATATTGATCTGCCAATCCTTCATAGAAATCCCGAATAATCTACCATTTAAATAATTCAAGATGTGGTCACTTCCTTAGCAATTCCTTCGTTTGCTCCCAAAATTCATGAATTTTCTCTTGTGTGAAATTTGTAATCACCTTCCACAATGCATTGGTTCGGCCGATAGGGTAGAACTTCTTCAAGAATTTTTGTTGCATGTCTTCCAATGCTATGATAGGGTGTTTAGTTTTGTCTTTCAATGTAAAGGGCAACAATTTCAATTTAAGGCATCATCAAAAGTGTTGGATCTTCACAGTTGAAAATCCCAAAGTTTACTTTAAAATATCTTAGGTTAATATGCGTTTATTTCTCACATTGAACCTAAAAAAGTCAACAAAACAATATCTAATAAAAATTAGATACTATGCAAAAAAGAATTTTGATCGATTTAAAAGAAATAATGTGAGGACACTTATAACTAAACTTAATGATCATCCAATTATTACTACAAAATAGATTTTTAGAAATAAACTCGATGATTATAGGATTATTGCTAGAAATAAAACACATCTAATTGCACAAGGTTATTCTCAAGAAGAGGGTATTAATTTTGATGTGACTTTTGCACCTATAGCTAGACTTGAGGCTATTAGAATGTTATTTACATTTGCATCATTTAGAAAGTTTGATTTTTTCAAATTGGTATAAAAAGTGTATTCTTGAATCATTTGATAAATGAAGTTTATGTCAAAAAAGTCAACTGGTTTTGAAGACCAAGAATACCCCGATTATGTATTCAAACTATCAAAGTCTCTTTATGGATTAAGATAAGCTCCAAGAGTTTGTTATGATAGACTTAGTGGGTTTTTGCTAGAAAAAAATTTACAGGAGAAAAGGTTATTTATCAAAAATATTCACAAAGATAGTTTGATTGTTTAAATTTATGTAGATAATATTATTTTTGGGTCTACTAATGGATTGTATTGCAAGAAATTTGAAAAGTTGATGCAGAGTGAGTTTGAAATGAGCATGATGAGTGAGTTTACCTTCTTTCTGGAACTTCAACTAAATAAACAAAAGAAAGTATTTTTATCTCTTAGACAAAATATGTCAAGAAAATATTAAAAAAGTTTAAAATCAAAAATGTAAAGCATATGTGAACTCCCATGAAAGCAAACATCGAAATGGATAATAATAAATTTGGTAAGCCAGGAGATTGAAAGTTATATAGGTAAGTGTTTATATGTTTGCACAATCCAAAGGAATCACACACAAGTGTTGTGTGTTGTCAAGCATATATTTAAATATCTTGTTGATACACCCACTTTGGGCATTTAGTACCTTCGAGTCCACTTTTACCTTGTTTGGATATTGAGATGCTAATTTTGCTGATTATAAAGTTGATAGAAAATGCACAAGTGGTACATGTTAATTTCTTGGTGGTATGATTATATATTGGTACACCAAGAAATAAATTTTGGTTGTATTATCAACTACAGAGGTTGAATATTTTGCATGTGCTAGTCATTGTACCCAAATTTTGTATATGGAACAATAATTGTATGATTATGGCTTATCATATACAAATGTTCCAAACAGATGTGATAACATACGTGCAATAAATTTATCTAAAAATCCTATACAACATTTATACACCAAACACATTGAAGTAACACATTATTTTCTTAGAGTTCATGTATCATGAAAAGAAATTTTTATTGAATTTGTTCCCACAGAAAATCAACTAACAGATATTTTTACAAAACTACTTCCTATAAAATATATGTAAATATTATATTATGTGATCGATGATTTTGGATTATATATAAATCTGCCAATTTTTGGTTTCATTTTTTAAAATTTATTCAATGAGGTTGTTTTTATATAAAATTTTTTTAAAAACTATCTTAATAAATTTTTTTAAGACCAAATTGTCTTAATAAGTTCTTTTAAAAAAAACTACAAAAACCAATGTTAAAAACAGAAAATGTTAAAAATGAAGATAAAAAAAGCATTAAAAATAAAGATTTAAAAAATTGAAAAATCGACGTTAAGAAAACAAAAAGAAATGTTTAAAACAAAACAATGTTAAAAAAATCTTGATAAGTTGTTAATTAAAAAATAATTTTTTTCAAACCAAATCATTCTAATAAGTTTTTAATTGAAAACCAAAAAAAAAACCCAAAACACTTCACCTCTAATGTGCATTGCATATATGATTTTTGAATGTTTTCGTTCTACTCGTGCATGCAACAGCATGAAAGGCATCTTTTTGTTGTGCATTACTTGATGGAATGCATGTAACACATTCAAAATCTCTCGAGACATGTAACCTGCGCATGCTACATGTTTTAAAAACAATATGTGTTATCTTATTGGAAAAGGTGCTTACTTGGAACTTTGCACGTGGGTAGCAATGATTAACTTTTGGCATGTGTTTGACTCTTGGTAAAATTCTCTTCAGATCATAGCTTTTCTATTCGTCTCTTCTAGGTCTTTTAATAAACTTATGCCTCTCTCATTCATAGACATAAAAGAAATGAAGCCACGAAAATCTCTTTGCTCCTTTCCAAATCTTCTAGCCTTAGCAAGTATTCTTGTATTTGATTTTTGAAATCAAATCACCAAATGCCCAACCAAGTTTTTAAAATTTTAAATTTTCCCCACATGTTGCTCTATTCTTTATTTAAAAAAAAACATCTTAGAATTCTATTCCACTTAATTCCATATTCATTCTAATGCTCAAAAAAGTGGTGCATAGGCTGGGAAAAAATATTCTTATGAGAAAAAAGAAAAGTGAAAGACAGATTCAACACCTTCGGATCCTTCATCTACTCATCTGCATCAAAGTTCTGATATTTACATCAATCAAAACGCGAATCCTTCTCCCTATGCTATATCATGCATGGCTACCTCACAAAGTCACATTCAAGGTAAATCTATGGATTCTAGACATTGATCTCGTCAAATTGCTTGAATGTCATGCCCAACAAATCATGTTGCTGTCTTTTTCAAAGCTTCAAATTTTTGCTACTTGTCTGATGAAGATGATTTTATGGATAAATTTCATATCAAATATTCACTAGAGGTAAAAGGTGGGTTTTCTATTTTTGGCAAAGAGATATTTGGTTTTGTGCATTGGCTGAAAGAGTATGAGTTCCTTGAATTTCTAAAGAAAGATTTTTATATATATGCGGATACTGTTAAACACTTTTATTTCAACTTAGCATTAGAAGACACTACCTACATATCTTTCTTGAGAAGAATTGAAATTAGTTTCACAAAATAAGATTTTGATAGATTCATGTTATTACCATTTCATGCTACTGGTCATTATAAAGAAATTGATTTTCAAGACGTTACATTTTATTTTATACAGGATGAGTCTTTAAGTTAACAACATATGCAATTTTACAAATGAGGAATTTTGAAAACTGGACTATAAGCTATTGCACTTGGTTGTTACACATTGTTTTCTCCTTAAAGGGGAAGATATAATATTGTTATATTTGATGATTTGAAATTAATTTGGGTAATTGTGAATAACAAGTAATATTACATTACTACTGCAATACTATCTTACATGTTATCACAGAAAAGGAGAGCGAATGGATATTTATCGTATGTTATGTATTTAACGAGGTTGTTCCAACATTGATTTGAGAAGAGAATCACCCATCAAACCAATAAGCTATGATATGATAGCTGAATCTACACTCAAACATATGCAATATACATACATAGGTGATGGTTAATGGGTTATGACTTCAGATTTTTATGTACAAATCGTCAATCTCCTCCAAAATGAGAAAGGGTTTCTGTTGAAGATAATGGTCAGGATGATGGACTTGATCAAAGACAAGATGGACTTGATGGTTACTTGTGTGGTGATGGACATCATGGATAATAAGGTGATCCTCATAGAAATGCTAGTTCTAATGATGAGCCAAACCCACCTTCGCCTTTTCATGATAGTAAAATGGCAGCAGTAACTTTATCTACTCAAATGCTAACAGACCTGCATCACACTTAACATGCCATTCCAACTCCTCATGTGGGCACTACTTCTTCTAACTCTGATTTGGCAACTTCATCTTTAGCAGGTATACTTTTTCAACCATATTAAATTAATGTTAATTTCTCTTCTCTCTAACCATTTCTAAAGTCAAATTTTTAGCAGTTAAATTCTAGAATGGGAACCATTGAAACTAGATTGGATAATTTAACTCATGATTTTCATAAGTTCAAGCATGACACTGCTGTTGGTCCCGAGTTGATGGCTAAACCCAAGAGGGGAGGGGTGAATTGGGTTCTTTAAAAAATCTTTGGTAAATCA
>JAXCLR010000063.1:13233306-13244000 GCA_035584095.1 Annona squamosa | reverse complement strand
TTTCAAGGGGTTAAGATTTTAAGTTACCAAAGAAATTTTTAAGAACCCAATTCACCCCTCCCCTCTTGGGTTTTGCCATTAACTTGGGGCCAACATTTTTCACTTTGTAGGCAAGCTACTACAACAAGTACGATTTTATGGGAATTGCTCAAGCATCCAATAGTTCAAGCTATGGAGATAAGTCTCCTTAGTGGACACTTTGGAAGATGCAACGGTTGGTGATGAGCAGATTTTTTTCTCGATCTTTACCCTTACTTTATGTATTTGGGCTAGAGATTTTTCATTTTGTAATAACATTATTTTATGTAGTAAAATTTTCCTTTCTTAACTATAATTACTATGTGATTGATGCGGGACCCAGTTCGCAATCTCACCGCAAGTGCATGGGTCGTAGATTGTAATATATAAATTATCGATCTACAAGGAATTCAGGACTATAAATTTTTCTTTTTAACACTTTCTTGTCGGGTATAGAGAGATTATAGCAAATAAAATAGAAAAGTGGAAAGAGAATATAGTAAATAAAATGCAAAAGAAAAAAAAATAATAAGAGGAAATTACAAATTAGATCGATCAGAGAAAACGAGAGTGCAAGTACATAGGGTCTAAGATTTCACATGTGTCTTTTGTAACGGGTAGTGGTATAATGATTTAATCTGGATATTGTTTGTTAAAGGAGAAAAAATCGTAATTTATCCTTGTACATTCTCTAAAAACCTACAAAGTGTATCTTAATTTTTTTAACCACCTATTCTCATGGGATTAAGTTAATTAGAATCCATTAAGTTCTATGGTTTGTTCATGGAATTTCTCAAGGTCATCATGTCTATTTTCATGGTCTTAGATTTTCAGGTTTAATATCTTGATTATCATATATTAGGTTTCCACCTCTCGTTCCATCACCTAATATACGAAATTATGCTAAAGTACGGGCTAATGTACAAAGCAAACATTAAAATCATAAGATATTAAATTAACAACAATATCCACCATAAATAAATTAAAAACTCACACCATGCTACATTGTATGCATGCTACATCCTAAACCCTAGATTTAGGATTTAGCCAAGCATGTTTAAGTTCAAAATAAAATTTAAAATAAAATCCATCTTAAGCAAGACAATTAAAATTAAAAAAATAAAAGATAGAAAAGCTTATTGATTTGAAGCCCCGATAGTGTGTCGGCCGCTCCACGCAACTCGTTGATCTGCCTTTCTCTCGTGCTCTCTACCTCTTTACTCTCTCTTTTTCTCTCTTAAATTTTTGCCAAATCTTTTGCCTAAGATTTTTCTCTTGCTGACCGTTAGATTTCTCTCTTCTGGAAATTTTTTCTGCTGTTTGCTCGTTAATTCTTTTTATAGTTGTCCACAGCTGCGCATTAGGTGGGCCCCATTTGGTACGCAATATGAATTGCTGCTCGGATTAACTACGTTGAGTGGGGCTCATTTTAAACACAATATGAGTTGCGTCGGGATTTGGTTTGTACGCTACGAAATCTGGCCAGTGATTGCTTTGCTGGAATTTCTGACCAACGGCTTAGATGGACTGCTGCTAGATGGTTGTTTAATGCTGAATTTTGAGCCGCTGGATTTATAACGGCTGATCTTGATCAACGCTGAAGGCCGTGGCAGCTTGGATTAATTTTTTGCTGTTGATCTGGTCAACCAGAATTTCTGATTGATGAGGATTGAACAGCTTGGGTGCTTAGAGATAAGATGCTGGTCGGTGTAATTTTGGTAGAACGGCCTGGATCATAGCTTGAATATTGGACGGCTGAGCTTGTATTAATGGACATTCTGGATGGTTTTAAGTGGACTGCCTAGATTTAATTGGATGGTTTCAATTTATAAAAACTAGACAGCCAAATTTGATGATCTAATGGACGACTGGATGTACGAAATGAATGGGCGGTGAACAGCTGGATAATTTTTGGATTTCTTTTACATGGTCCAAATTTAATTACTTGCAGCTGATTGTTATTCTTCGACGGCTGAGATTACTACATTAGATGGACGGTGCAGATCTTTGCTGAATGGTTGAAAAAAAAATCTGGTCGGTGGCAGCGTGGATGCATTTGAAATGGGCGGTCCATTTTGGATGGCATGATGAATGGACGTTTTAAATTTCTGGTGGGCCACAAATGGAATGAACGATTCAGCTTAGGTGTTGAATTAATGTACGAATTGGAATAAATTAAAATTCTGGACGGTGGACAGCTGAATTTTTCAGCATAGATCAATGGCCTGGATTGAAGTTTGAAATTTTAAGCGATGATGAAACAAATCAATATCTTGGATGATTTCACGGCTAGACGCTGCTTTCAAAGGTGGATGGCTCTGATTTAGGCTATGGACGGTCTTGATTAATTACTGAAAATGGATGTTGCACGTGATTTTCTAGTTGGTCCCACCAGAAATTTGACCGGATGATTTTTTGCTGTTTGGTGGACGGCTTCAAGCTACTGATTATGAACGGTGATGATGGTGAACTGCTACACTAGATATGAATGGTAGGCCCCCACAGCTTGAATTTCCACATCTGCATAAAATATAATTAACAGTAATTCATCAAATCCTTTAATGGGTTATATATGAAAAAAATTATTTCAAGCTTGTTTAATTTCATGACAACAAATAAATTGTAATTTCAAGCCAAAAGATTAAAAAAAACTATTTAAATTACTTGAAATTAATATTTAATACTAAAATGTTGCAAAACCACATTTTAGAGCAAATTTTAGATTAAACTCAATTAATTACCCACCAAATTGGTATAAAATTCCCACAAAATATATTATTAATTTTCAATGTTTAGACCCACATGCCCAAAATAAGATTCACCAAATGCCCCTTTCAAAAATTATTGCCGCGACAGTTGGAAAAGCGTGAATTTTAAATCAACATGGTAGACTCGCCTTATTTCAAAGATCCCAGCTAGATTGGTGGGCCTTGTATGTTTTTTTTACGCATGGTAGACTGCTATACTCGAGATGCCAAGAGAGAGAAAGCATGAAGCATTTAATGCCCCTATATGCATTACATAGCTTGTTTAGTACAAACCTTTACATGAATTCGTAGTTTCTTTACATGAATTCGTAGTTTCTTAGTTGTGTGTGAGAGAATCCATAGAAAATTGAAGGAAGGCCATTTGATATTTGGTAATGTTTTATGTTTTAACATACAAGACTAATGAGTATAATATGTCATTTGGTCCCTATATTGGCACTAATCACCATAAGTAGACATTCTTATTTGGTGTAGGCTTGCTTTTTAGGGGAGACTATTGAAGACTTTAAGTGGTTGTTCTAAACTTAGGTAGATGCAATGGATGGAGTTCATCTTAAAACAATCATTAAAAATCAAGATGCAACAATAGAAACGATCTTTCCAAATACTACTCATTTATTGTGCATGTGGCATATACATAAGAAATTGCTAGAGAAAATATCTCACATCGATCATCGGCATCCTATGTTCAAGGTAAAGTACAACTATTGTTTGTTTAGCACTCATAGCAAGGAAGAATTCAAGGTCAATTAGGAAGCAATGATAGATGAGTTTGAATTGCAAAAGAATGAGTGGTTGCAACATATGTATAAAATTTGCCAAATATGGATTTCTACTTACACAAGAAAGATCTTCTTGATTGGCATGAGAACCACGCAACAAAATGAAGTATTAGTTCCTTTTTGATGGGTTTGTATATCAAAATTCAAACTTAATTCATTTTTCAAATGGTTATGATAGATTACTTGTGTGGAGACATGAGGCTGAAGCAGATGATGATTTCAAGACCTTCCGTGCCAATCTTGAGTTGAAAACTAAGTGCATCATTGAATGTTATATGGCAAAAGTGTATACTAGGAATATTTTCTTAAAAATTCAAATAGAAATCGTTGAATGTATATATTATATTACAAAGAAGGTCACAGATAAAGGGGCAATTAAAAAATGTCATGTATTCTTGTTAGAAGGGGAACATGAGAACAAGCAAAAGATCATAAGAGGGAATGCAGAATAAATGGTTGCCTCATGCCCATGCCTTAAATTTTAGTCATCTAGTATTGTTTGTTGGCATATTATAACATTATTCCATTTCTTAAAGATGAAATTCATCTCTCTATATCATATATTACCACAATGAACATAAGATGTTAAATCTTAATTTACACATGCGTCCACAATGAGTGAGAAGAAAGTTACACAATCTCTGGCTATTCACACTCGTATATTGCTAAAATGGTGGTCTTATGTTATAAATGAGTCCTTACACAACCTGAATGCATTCAAAATTGTCAAAGAGCATATGGATCGGATGATTGTTATTTTGGCATTACCTAAGCCTCAATCTACAGAGACCATCAGTAGGGATGAAGTTGTAGTAGAAGGCGTTCCTACTAGGGTGTCAACTGATAATTTCAACCTTCTGGGCAAAGGACTAAGTGATAATTTAGGTAGGGATGTAGGGGTTTCTTGTGGCACAATAGCCTTACGAAGTTCTCATGCTTGTGCCGTCTTGCTCGCACATGTTTCACTCATGAAGGGAAGATCTTCTAATTACATGAAAGGCCCATTAGAGCAACCAAATAGTGGAACAAAAATTTGTCATGGGTATAAAAAATTTGTTTTGAGCCATGACAAATAGAATTGCATCGCTTTCAAGGTCACAAGCTCAACCGATGTGTCCACTTCAATTGGTGATGATGATTACACTTCTAGAGGTCCAGGTGGAGGCCAAGGCCATGTTATATTTTGATTCTTTATCTTATATGATTGTTATTTCCTTTCACTACATGTTGCTCTAAATATCGAGTACTATGATATCTTGAAATATATGTATTCTTCTCTTGTTAAATAGGTGCACACAAGTGACATGGGATCTTTAGGTATGAAGAAAAGGTCACATGGAGGTAGAGCTTGTGTATGCTCATCTGGTATACCAGCCGTGGTGGTAACCTCTCATTTCACACAAAATCTAGGGTGGCAGTTTCTTCAATGTCCAAAATTCTGTAAAAGTTCTATATTATTCATTATGTATACATTGGATCCCAAAAATCGAGATTGTTTCAACAGTGGATGTTCAAGTTAACAATTGATCCCAAATCCAAGTCTCAACCTTCAGTCAGGAGCAAAGAGTGATGGATATGGGAAATTTGATACATTATGTTAATGATTTGAGGGAGCATTACATGGAAAATACGTAGGATCTGTAGATAGAAATTTGGCAATTAAAGTAAATAGTAGAGATGAGAGCCCTAAAGATGAGAGAAGCAAATTGAAAGAGAGACAACATAGAGATGGAGTTGGTTAATACTTCTAAAGAAATGAATTCTTACTCTTCACTCTTTGTGGTCTTGTTATTATTATTATCATTTATTTATCTTTGTGACTGAGTCTTAAATTTGTAAAACTATTGCAACAATTTGGAGACCTTCTATTTGGATGGAGTATGTAGAAATGGAATAGATTGGATATGAACTTATTTTCATGGAATGCAATCAATTAAAATTGTTTTCATGGAATGGAATGTTGGAATGATACACATTTTTTGAATTGGTTGCACTAGCAAGTACTTGGATTGAAATTCACTCAAAAATAACTCCTTTCACCTGCTGTGGACCACATATTCCATAACATTTTTGAGACAAACTTAGACTTACAATCTCATGTAGAAATATTTCTTTGTCTATGTTGTTAAATTAATCAATATATTCAATACAAAAAGTGGATTCATATTATTTATAAAAATTTATAACCACACAATAAGCATGATGCTATTAACAACTTGTTTAATGGGAAAAACATTTCTTATCTCCTTCCTTTTAATTAATAAACATATTTGTTACAAAATGAAGTGTGTACACATTTACAGGACTTTTATAAGACTTTACAGGACTCAACTTCATGTTCTAAATTGGTTTTCTTTCCCTCATGGTTACATTTGTAGGTGCCTTCTTCATTTCTTTCCAACTTTGTTCATTCTTCCTAGGTTCCCCTTCAACTCTAATCCTGTCATCCTCCTGACTAGCAGCTAAAAAAGATAAATTTTTCAATGCATAATTTCACTATAGATGTCATAGACAGTCATGACTCCATCATCATATGAAGGAAAGGAACAAACAAATTAGTAATTTAAATAATCGCCACTATACATTGGAAACAATAATAGACTTATTCATGGTGCTTGTTGCGGGGGTCTAGGGAGGGTGTCCATTTCACATGAAAATGTGCCTAAGTTTATGCAAGTAAGAAGCATATAAATAGATATGCATATTTTTGAAAATGGTGAAAATCTCAATTTTGTAAGTGGTTCTAGGTGTTTAAACAATTTTATCTTATTTTCAAATTTGTTTTATAGAGATTTTCTAAGTATATTCCCACCATCATCTTTTTCTTTTTTATCTAAGCAAATAGAATAAACTAATTTATCCATCTTTTTAGATTTCTATCTCACCAAAAATCCCTAGGTTTTTGGTTCTTTTCAAGATTCCTAAACCAACTAACAATACAAACTTCGAAGAACAATGCATGTTGTGTTGGATTGGTAATAAACTCCCTATTAACTGATAGTCAAAAATAGATAAGGAAAAAAAAAGTAGAAGCAAGTTGAAGGATTGAAGCATACAAAATTAGATTTGTTTTCATACTAAGAGCACTAAAATGCAATTGAAGATTTGATCTAGGAAAAATTGATTCTAGTATATAGGAAAAATTAATATGTTGCCTTTGTGTTTCTCAGTCTTGGACCACCTAGAAGGTCCAAGGGCCTTACACAAATGAACTCAATAGCCAGTTACCTAAGAACTTTTACAGGCAAGCTCATAGGATGCAAGAGTATTGATAAAATTATCAACCCATATCTATACCTTCATGAAAAGTGAACTTAAATCATAGTAGATAATCAATTAAACCTTTGCTTGAATTCACCCTCCAATCGCCATAGATTTTTCATTTATTCTTTGGAAAATAAGGATTAACAAGGCGAAAAATATTTCCAACTTTCTATATATAAAGCGCTACAAGCATTGCATTAGTACAAGAAACCTTTTGGCAAAACTTGTAATGCTGGCGCACCTCAGAAATAAGTGGTGAGCGTCCTCGATCTCCCCCGAGCAAAAGAGACAATGAAGATTCACATCTACACCCCTTCCCGAGAGGTTACATAGGGTTGGAAGAGAATCCTTGAAGAGACTCCACCCAAAAATCAAGACCTTACTCGGCAACCCAAACTTCCAAATAGCCTTGAAACAGCCTGAAGGAACCGGGTTTCCATGCGCCTCCATAAGCCATCTATGTGCTGACCTTACAGAGAACTGGCCATTCGCCTCATATTTCCAGAAGATGCAATCCTCAACAGGATGGCGGGGGAGGGGAACACGGCTGACAGACAGCCACCCCTCCTCGCCAACTGCAGCCATGACCCCCTCCTTGTTCCAAGCATTTGTCCCTGCGTTAATAAAATAACAAACCGGAACATCTTCAGGGATGGAAAGTGGAACGGCGCCGCCTTGCAGACCCCCTTGTCCAACCAAGAGTCCAAGAAGAAACGGACTCTTCTCCCATCACCAATCCTCCACCTGCAACCGTCCTGAATCCTATCACGCGCCTTGAGAATGCCTTTCCAAGTGAACGAGTCGGACTGCTTTGACACGCAGTCCCAAATGTCACAGTAAGGAAAGTATTTGGCTTTTAAAACCTTGAAGTAGAACGAAGCCGGTCTCGTTGATAATCTCCAAACTTGCTTGGCAAGAAGGGCATAATTGAACGCGTAGAGATCTCTGAACCCTAGCCCCCCCCCCCCCCCCCCCCCCCCCGCGCATTTGGACACGCACATGTCCTTTCATGCCACCCAGCTCATCTTCTGCTTATCCCCATGTTCCCCCCACCAAAACTTTCTCAGCAACCCAGTAATATCCTGACAGAACGACTGTGGGAGCAAAAAGATACTCATTGCATAGGATGGGATAGCTTGAGCGACAGATTTGATGAGCACCTCTTTCCCTCTCCATGACAGTAGGCACCCCTTCCATCCTTATATTTTGTGCCAAATGCGATCCCTGATGCCCTTGCACATTGAACTCTTAGCTTTCCCCAACCATGACGGGAGACCAAGATAGTTTTGGACTTCGTATCCCTGGGACCCCAGCTTGGAAGACCATGCCTCCCTTTACCATCCTTTCATGTTTGAGCTAAAGAAAAGTGCTGTTTTGTCCACATTTACCAATTGGCCAGATGAAGCAGAATAGATTCTGAGAATTTTCAAAAATTGAGTGATTTCCATATCCTCCGCCCTAAGAAAGATGAGAGCATCATCTGCAAATAAGAGGTGAGAAATTTGGGGCCTCTGTGAGTTGATTCTGATCCCATTCAAAGAACCCCGAGCCACCGTAGAAGAGATTAGCGCCGACAGACCCTCCGCACAAAGTAGAAACAGGTAGGGAGACAACGGGTCCTCCTGTCGCAATCCCCTCTGAGGATGGAAGAGCCTGGATTTAAAGCCATTGACCTTAATGTGAAAACTAACAGTGGTGATGCAGCATAAAAGCTAATTGATCCACACTGGGCAGAAGTTCATAGCCTCCAAGACCTATTTTAAAAAACTCCATTCAACGCGATCATAGGCCTTGGACATGTCTAGTTTAATGGCTAACTCCCGTCTTCTCCCCCCTTGTGTCTCCTTAGAGAATGAATTGCCTCATATGCAATCAGTATGTTATCTGTGATTAGATGGCCAGGTACAAAAGTGCTTTGTTCCATCCCTATGACCCTGTTTAGAACAGCCTTTAGCCTGTTCGCCAGAACCTTAGCCAGAATTTTGTAGAGTACATTACATAAACTGATTGGCCTGAATTGCGACAACGCCTGAGCGCACGCCTTTTTCGGAATCAACACCAATGTGGTAGCGTTAACCTCTCGCATAAGCCTTGCCAATTTGTTGCGGTCCCTCTCCTCCATGAACAATTTACACCATAGGAAAATGTCCTGTCCGACAATATTCCAATGCTTTTGATAGAACGCCGGAGACATACCATCAGGTCCTGGGGCTTTGGAGGATCGCATACCCTTTACAACTCTTACCACCTCATCCATACATAGTGGCTTGGTCAGAACTCTCCTCTGATCGTCCAAGATCTTCCTTGAAATGAGGTTTGAGACCCAGTTCGCCTCCTTAGGGTTTGAGGAAGTAAAAATTTCTGAGAAGTGAGAAACTGTCAGGTTTAGCATATCTTCTTGGTCCCTTACCCGATTCCCGTCATTATCTAGGAGCATCTCGATGTTGTTCGTCTCCAATTGGAAGCCATCCTATGGAAAAAAGTCGTGTTTCTATCCCCCGTCCTTAAGCCAATGTGCTTTTTCTCTGATGCTCCAAAGCTTCTCCTCATCCTCCAATAAGAGATTGATCTGGAATTTGGTTTTCTGGATTTTATCATCCCGCTCATCGGACGTTGGTAGGTCCACCAATATGGATAGCTCCCCTTGCTTCTTTGCGATGGCACCTCTAAGGTTTCCTCTCTTCAGTCTATTCCATTTGGTAAGCTCCGAGCCGCACCTCCGAATCTTCCAGCTCAATACCTCATGAATAGCAGCTACCCCGTGGCAATCAGACTTCCATACATCTTTAATGATTTTTACTGCCTCAGAATCATGAGCCCAGAATAGCTCGTATCTGAATTCTTTTGGGGGCCTTCTCCTTCCCCAAGAGGAATAAAGCATTAGTAAAAGAGGGCGATGATCGGACGAGGAAGTGGAGAGGTGGAGTAACCTGGCAAAGGGAAATAGGTCGGTCCATGAGGACGTTGAGAGCCCCCTATCAAGCCTAGCTGCCACCCTCTGAGATCTCCTCCTATTATTGCACCAAGTCATAGGCGATCCAGAGAATCTGAGGTCCTGTAGATTGCACCTGTCAATGGTATTACAAAATAGATCCATTTGGGATTGGTTGCAAGCCCTCGAGCTTTCATATTCGCTTGGCCCAGTCACCTCGTTGAAATCACCCATCACAAGCCAAGGGAAGTGGCCACTACTTGCCAACTGATTAAGGGTATGCTAGGAAAGATGGCGGCGATGAGTTTCGGGGTGGCCATAGAACCCCGTGAAACACCAGCCCAAAAAATCGGCGTCTATATGATGTGCCGAGAAGCTTCGAACAGACGCCGGGTAATCATTATTCCAAAACATTGCCAAACTGCCACTTCTAGCAATGGATTCCACAACAAAACAAGAATCAAAATGTATCCTCCTTCTAACCCGGTCCATTTCCTTTTTATTGCATTTTGTTTCGCTCAAAAAGACTAACTTGGGCGCTTGTGTCCTTACAAGGTCAAAAAGATTTCAAATTGCACGCGGGTTCCCAAGCGCGCGGCAATTCTACACCAAGATGACCATATTACTGGAGGTGGGCTTGGGGAACCCCCAAAGCCACCACCTCCCCGCATAAGTCCTTGTCCCCCTCCTTTGCCCTCTTCCTTTCAGTCCCCCAATCAATCAACTCCCCGTCGTACCTTCTTTTAGCCCTTCCTGAACCCACCCCGAAGTCAACCCCAATCCCCTCCATATCTTCTACTTGTCTTACTCTCCTTTTCCAACTTCCTCTACCCCCCGATAGATGTCCACGTTCAGTTTTAGGTATTCCGCCACATTCCGCCCCTGGGCTTCCAATGACGTGTGAAAAAGCCCCCTTATTCCCCCCCCCCC
>JAXCLR010000063.1:13184812-13220745 GCA_035584095.1 Annona squamosa | reverse complement strand
TTTTCTATCAATTTGACAACTTCTACCTCTAAAACTTTTCATCAAAAGTTTTACCTCCAACCAAACACACCCATAATCTATCAACCATGGATGCAATAGAAATAATAAAACAATATTGATCTCCCACTGAATTAAATCCTACTATTTAAATACGAGTGTAATAATTAATTAGAGCAAGCTTTATGAAAGATTTGAACTTCCTGGAAGCATCCTACATCTGTCATTTTCCAAGAATTTTCCTTCGTCGATTGGGAATAAATTGCGACTTGACTAACAGACTGGCTTTGGCAAAAATATTCCACAAAAGAATACCTTCGCGTAAAATATGGCAATCGGGTTATATATGCACGGACTGTAGGATCAAGTTGTCCGCATTAATATGAATGTTATCGCAGCTATTTGAAAGCGACTGGAATTTATTTCGACGTAATTGTACCCGTTTGAAAGTAGCGAGAATTTATATCGGTGGAAAACTACATTGATTTTATTTTGATGAGTTAGGAAGTCCACAATTTTGGAGTTTGATAGCCAAGGGTTTAACAAGTTGAGCTAGAATTTAACAAGCCGTATGTAACCCCATCCTCAATGATGAACGGGAAATCCACTCTATCCACTACATTTAGCATTATTTGTTTAGTTAAGAAATTAATTTTTATCTAAATTAAATGTGCGCATGGGTCATGTTTGCTTAAATTACGTATTTATATTTAAATTATGAAATATACTTAGATCCATTCACCTATGCACTAAAACACAACAAATATTAATATTTTAGATGATTTAGATGTTAAAAATACAACATCAAAATTAATATTGAGTATCCAACCATTTTATTATGTTGATGAGAAAGAATGGGGAAGGCAAATGGTAACGAGCGTGAACAGGTGAGTGAGAGGGAAAATGGTAAGAGAAAAGAACGGAAGGGAGAAGGGGAAGATAAAGGAGTGGGCAAGTGCGTGGGAGGTGTTGGTAGTTTAACAAGAAATCAATCAGATGTTGGCCTACCGCTTTGGAGATCAAATCTTTAAATAAGGTTGTGGAAGTATAATTGATGCATTGCCTCAAGCTTTGCGTAATCTAGCTTTTTTGCCTGGCCAGATTGAAAACATTGATCAAAAATTAATATCAATCCCACAGTCTAAATGCCTACCAATTAAGTAATGGGAGCATTAGGGTTTTCATGTGTTTAAAAGATAATACTAGATCCCTATTTTATAATGGGGGAACAAAGAGTACTAAGAATTTCTCCTGCCTCATATCTAGATAAACATTTGTTTTTAAGTGGGAGCTTATCCTTTTGATGGGATAACTCTTATCTAAGAAGAGCCCTCATAGGCATAACTTATAATATCTTCTGCTCGCACATAATGAGCTGCATCACTATTCTCCACTTCTAAATTTTTCTATACAGGCAAATAGATCATGTGACCAATGAGTATAATCTACAGTTTAGGTGCTTGAATATGCATCTATTAAGGATATATAGCAAATACACTATGAAACAAAATAATATATTGTTATTGGCTAAACTCATTTTGTTACACCAGCTTAAGTATTTTAATCACTCATAAAGGCTATTCTTCACTATCTTTGTGTTGCATTATAATCACTATTATATCTAAACACGTAACATAGACGCACAAATAGATATAATTGGTCAACTAATGAATATAAACAAGCAATGTAAAATAAAATGATTTTCCCTTTGCACATATGTTCTCATCTACTAACTACTTTTCTAGACTCAAAGCCACATCATTTATAACTTGTAGGTAACATTTTAAAGTAGCAATATTAGATTACAACATTAAAATATAGTTAAAAGCCACCTAGGGCATAAAGCTAAAGCTTTAGTTATTTCAATGGCTCTTATAGTGAGGAGATAGGAATTATCTAAAAATGGAACTAAACTCACTTTCCTTGTGGGTCACTAAGTATACATGATATAAAACACGTGTTACACTGGAATAACTCCTTACCAATAAGGAGCGTATATCATCAACTTTTCAAAAGATAGACCTTAATTCAATTGTTATTAAGCACCTAACTTGAATTCTCAAAGTGCTTGCTTTCTTTGGACGCCAATTGAGGTCTCAGATCTAGCTTTAACAAAGTCTAATGGGATATCAAGCTCTCACTACAATAAAAATCTAATGGCATGCGACCTTATCTTGATTCTCATATCAAGGAGACTGACATCTTAGTTTTGTTCTCGCATAGGGCATCCATCTTACTTAAGTTGCCTCATCGCTACACATTCCCAAAATATCAAAGGCAACTGTCTATGAGTGAGGGTCAATCTCCGACTTTGTTAACATACTTTCTATTAAATGTTTCTCATTTATTTAATCATGCTAGTATACACATCAATATTTTTAAATAACAAACATCACAATCTACATAATGTAGATGCATTGCACTGTCATTAGACATGCCACTGATCCAGAATATATAATTAGGCTATCTATCACTATTCATGAGATGACGTCATTTGTTTAACAAGAATGTATGACTTATTATTAATTTTCACTCCTCCAAGCCTCTACATCAATCAGTATCAGCAAAACCCAGTAAAAACAAATCATTTGCTTTGTGACAAAAAATTTATATTATGTGAGCCAACATAAGTAAAATCCCTTAGTAAGCTCCTCTAAGGTTTAACTAGTGATTCTTTACTAAATCAACGATATAACAAGTGTCAAAGTGAGTACGTAACATGATATATATCATGCTCCTAATCATACTAATGTAAATAGTATTTTTAATACTAGAGTCTTGGGACTTATTTTGAAGCTAAATGCTTCACCTTTTGCAGTACAATTGTTGGACTTGTAGCTTTATATAGTGAATCAGTTAAATATTTTACATCTATATAATTTTGTTCAAGGAAAACTGGATAGTTCTTTTGAATAATATATTATTAATTTTTAGTCAAACTATGAAAAGTTGCTTCACTCATATTCTTTATTTTAAATTTAGGGGACAACTATTCTTAAATAGTAACAAAATAAATCTAAGTTTACAATGATTACAAGGGTATGATAAATTGAGATAACTTTACAATCAAATTAAAGTTTCTTCATAGCCTATACCCTCCTATTGGGTATGACTCTTAACAACCAAACAAGTCTTATATCACTGTATTGATTCATTTGTGTGTGCATAGTCTTGAGAACGCATTTGTTCTTAGTCACTTTGCACTCATGTATAAAGACCAATTAAGTCTCAGACTTTGATTAGACTCCAATTCTTCTTCTATTACCCTTTTCCATCTTTCATTAATTGGGCATGAAAGAGAGACTCATATGTTGAATAAGGTTCCTCATCATATTGAGATGTAACGAACTTTATGGCTTCTTCTCTAAAGATGATATTTTTCGAATATGTTGCTTCTACTTGACTAAAGATGTTGAAGCAAGTATTTATTTTGTTCAATCGATTGATTTGATCACCACTATTTTCAAGATCTTCCATCTCATAAAGAAAAACATCTTTTTTAATCTCATTCTAATTGGAAATCACCATCTAAAAAAGTGACTTCATATAACTCAATTTTAGTCCTGATTTTGCATCGAAAGATGTGATGAAGGAAGACAATTATCATGTAATATGAAGATGGAAAAGTAATATAAAAGAATGTTCATTAAACTAGAGTCAAAGATGTTACCAAAATTACATTAATATAACCATCATGACAAAAATTTAAATAGAAATCTAGGCTAAGAAGAGATAAAATAAATACTAAGTTTTGTTGAATCTTAGGTGTATGTAAGATAATGCAAGAGAAAAATGTGTCGCAATGCAACTTGATTTTAAAGGTTCATGATATTTTACACATATACTCACTTAATTTGGTGTACTCCACAAAAACTCCACGATCTTCAACTAAGTGATCTGTTGTTCTTGAGTTTGTATTCCACAAATAGATGTGATTCAGTTAGCAAGACTAAGCTACAAAAATAGATAGAAGCAGGAGTAGGAGCAAGATTGGGTTACACATTCATTAGCTTAGTGCATTCACAGCAAAGCAACTCATATTGTCATAATTAGTTAACCTTAGTCACAACCTTCTTTTTCTATGCTTGCTTCACCTTTTTGACCTTTTTATGGACTATGATTATCATTTCTTCCCTTGAAGAACCTTTGGTTCCTCTCACTTGAAAGACAAAGTTCTACCGAATCGAAATCAGCCATATACAATTGGTTGAAAGAAGAATTTGTAGCCTCTAGGGACTCATTTTTAGCTCCAAGTGATGCACAATGACATCAAAGGTTTCAATGTTTTTGCTGCACATAAAGTTGACTTTTATATGTACTCAGTTATCGAGTGATATTCACTATTTAATATAAGTTGTTGATGATATTTGGCTTTCAAATCATATGGTTTTAAGTAATTTAATTATGAAGGAAAGCACATGAGAGAGAAGAAAATTTATAAAGAAGAGAAAAACAAGCTAAAAACTATGAAGAAGGGAGAAATCACATAGCCCAAGCACTGAACCACATGTCCACTATGAATAGAAGTAAGCAAAATTTGTAAAGTAAGAGAAACACACAAAGGTCATGTGATTATTCACATAGCATGTGTTATTGGCTACACGTTGATTAGAAACTATAGGGATGTACACAAGGCCTTATGATTAACTATATACACCAAGTGATTCAACCAACATGATTGCAGTTTGATGCGCAATCACTCCCAATTCAAAGCAATACACAATGCTCGGGCCTTTGCCATGAAAGGGAGACATTCTAACATCTTGTAGGCATCTTGAAGATCAGGGAAGAGGTTCTAGTGCATTGGAGGGTAGTAGAACAAGCATGGAAGCGAAAATCAAGCCTATAGAGTACCCTCATGGTAGGGTTATGATGAACTTTGTGATGAACTCATGATTGATATATAATTTTCTTAATTTACAGTATTGTTATATTATTTACTTAACCAGTTCTTCATACTTCTATGAGATTGGTTACCTTATAGAATGACTTGTGAATTTTCTATGAAGCTTGAAAGAGAAAACATGAAGCTGGATCCAAAATTAAGTAACGAATGAGCTATACATTGTCCTAAGACTTTTTCTCATAGGTTCTACTATATTTACTAATATTGATAGCAATATTCGTTACCCGTGTATAGTCAAATTTAAAGATATGTAAAATGTGATTTGAATTTCTAAATTATTATGGTCTACATCGGGATTTGGACCAAATTAGATATGTATTGCTAACAAAAGATGAAAAGTATAATTACCATAGACTAGTAATTCAAAGCAATAAAGTTCGTCATGGAATTATAATGGCATGGGTTCATACAAGTAAAATCATAACACTAGTTGCATCCATAAGTAAGATTTTCAATTATTTGAACCATGTTTGCATTTGACTCAACCATAACGTCTACTTCTTTACTCCCATTCCAAGTTATTTCCTTTTAATAGTTAAAACTATCCAATTAAGGTCTTATAATTGGTTTCTAGTAATTAATGATTATTTTGATACTCAAGTCCTTGTGAGAACGATAACTCAACTCTAATATCTATATTACTTATGCAACTCACACACTTGTGCAAAAACAGACAACAAGTTTTTTAGCACCACTGTTATCGATTTATGACTAGATAATTTACTAATTTTAGATTCTATTAGTAGACTTTGATTCTAATTTGATTGTCCTATTTTGTTTTCTTACTTCCTTTCTTTTCCCCTTTAGGTATTTTTTTCCTGTCTTAGGTTTTCTAAATTTTAGACATAGATCAAGATGAGAAGTCTTTGATATTAACAGTGACAATTAACACAACTAGTTGGTTGTGAATGATGGCAATCATGTTATATGGGATGGGATATGTCTTGGACTTATAGTCACAAATTCTAACATTCAAAAACTAAATATAAATGTAATGAACTTTAAACTCAAATTGGGTGTGTTCAACCTTATTCAATCATGCGTCAATTAAATTTATCAAATAAATTTCAAAAAAAGAATTATATATATATATATATATTCATGTACACAATCACAACCATGATATCAAGTCAAGACATTGATCTGGCTTTGTTACCAATGCCAAAGAATAAGGATTTGCTACATACCTTATTTAGTGGAAGAGAAAACAAAATCGGAAAGATCGAAAGGCTACATTTCAAACTTCGTCACTCTGCTGGATTAAAATAACAAATTAGAAACCAATCACACTACTATAACCTAAATATCACTAATCGGTGAAAAAGTTTAGGAGAACACTCAAATTATTTCTCTTGTGTTTTATGATGTGCGTCTTTCTTCCATACCTTTCACATATTTATAATTGTCCTAGAAGAATATGCAATAGCTGTCCCACGGCAAGTATGCTTCCATATGATGTGTACAAGTATGCTTCCATATGATGTGTATCCAATTGTGACTGCATTTTCTAGTACGAGTAGGAGTAGAAAACCAATTATGGATGTATAAAAACTCTAGTCTTAATACTATTTCAATAGCGCTAGATCATGAATCATGGTATAAACATGCATTTTATACAAAAAAAAAACCATTAATTCTGAGTCCCAAACAAGAAATCCAGCCGCATCAATGTAATTAGAATATTAAAAAATATAGAGGAATCAACAATTGGACTATTGAAATCCGATTGAAAATAGCAAAGATCCATTAAGAACAAAACAGGTAGCTTATGTTATGCCATGTCAGCACCCGCTTGGCATCAGGCTTGTTGCTATTGTTGGCTCAACTTGAGCCCTACTTGGTCTTGGCCTTGCCTAGTACTAGGCTTCCCTAGATGTTAGGGCCTGGCCTGGTGTTGGACTAGAGGTGCACACCAGGTGGTTTTGTTTCAACCCGGATTGATCCGGCACCTAAAAAACCTGATTTTGGGTCTCTTAAAAAAGCACTTGACACCTCTCGGTGCCAGGTCCAACCCGGATTGGAATGGATTAGTGTCAGGTTTGGGTAAACCAAACTCGGTACAGAAAACAACCCGCCAGAATTTCACCGGCCACCCAAATCGTTGAGATGCCAGTGGACAGTAGTGACGTCCAAAAACAGCAACCGATGTTCTGAATTTGTCTACCATTTTTATTACAAATGGGATAAAAATGTATGCCAGAAGCATCTGTATTTTTCTAAAATAGTTTATAATAAATATCAATAAATCATTTAAGCATATTTAAATAAGGCTATTGATTCATATATAGACCACCTGCGTTTATTTTCATTAAAATATATTTTTAAATCTAAATGAATAATTTGTATTTATTTAAAATTTTAAATACGACATAGAAGGGAAACTTTTACATTTCATACGTTATATTTAAATTGCATATGCGTTTCCTTTTAAATAATTTCTAAAATATTAAATAAATATAAATACATGAATTCTCACGTTATTAGTTTTCATTTACTCATCTCATGAATAAAATATCACTAATGTTAGAAGCAATTCTATATTGATTTATATTATAAACGGATCAAAAATTTTAATATCGATTATTTGGTTAATATCATTTTAAATTTTAAAATTTTTTTTGATATTTTTTTAATATCATCATATCATTGAAGATTGATATGATGTATTTAAAAATTATTTTTCATGAATTGTAATCAAAATTTTTTGGATTCTCAAATTTTATGTATAATTATTATCTTGTAAAACACTTTTAAAAATCTAGATATTTTAATTAACTACAAGTCAACGGATCTAAAATTAAATCGATGAATATATATATATATATATATGCTGAAGAATTTAAAAGATATATTTTCATTTGCTTTCAAAGAATATTTTCTATTCAAAATGGCATGCAAGATATGGAGTATCCATGACATATTTCACTACAGAGTCTATGGCATAAAAAATAAATGGGATAAAATTAACTTTTTTTTTAACTTGGTTTGGCTAATTTAACCTAAACATGAATTAATGAGGCCGGGTATAATACAGGGTTTAAATTTTATTGAAATATATAAGGTCAAAATTAGTACCATGTTTAGGCCAAGAAAAACCCGCCGGATGTACATTCCTACCTAGAGGTGTAACTAGAGTCGGGTTACATCGGACTTGGGTAAACCTAAACCCTAATATTAGAATCCGGGTTGGGACCAGGTTGGCATTGGTTGATTTTGGTAGAAATTTAAGTTAACCCTAAACCAATAGAAGTTGAAATTAATGATAGAGATCATTATTGAAATTATCGATAAAGATTACGAATTTATTAGACATTATTATATTCACACATAATTTATATGTGAATATATTTATATGATCTAAGATATCTTTGTTTTTGAAGAAAGTTGGTTTTCTAACTAAAAGATAATTCTAAATATAATGAATACAATGATTTACACATAACAATTAAGGTAAAAAATGAGATTACATGAAATCACTATATAAAGTTTAAAAAAAGTAATACTTATACATCTCGTAGGTAATTAGTATATTTGTGATAATTTTAAATAGTTAGTATATTTATAATTATTTGCAAAGAAATTTAATGTAGTTGTAATATATTAAACTTTTACAAACAAATGTATATGACATTTAGGCTTTTGGATAAATTTTTACAATTTAATTAAGTTATGATTATATAGAATAATTTTAATTACACTTATAGTTGAAATACTTAATGTAGAAATAAATTTAATTATTTTAACAAATTAGGGAGAATATTGAATTCGGGCTGGGTCGGGTCCTGATACTAGGTTGATGCAAACCTGATATTGGTTTCAGATTTTCTCAAGCAGTGTTGAAATCAGGTCGGGTTTAGCAAGTTCGAACCGAAGTTACACCCTTACCGCTACCTAAACGAAGGATTACATGTCACAATAATAATAGGACCACTGCTACCACCATCATCACAAATTATGCTATGAAATTATTTTAAAATTTTTATATATAAAAGAGTTACATTTTTAAAATTTCTATATATAAAAAAGTTACATTTTCAAAATTTTATAGAAATATTCTCTATATAATTATTTCAAAATTTGCATTTTAAAATTTATTGTAGAAACATTCTCTATATAATTATTTTCAATTTATTGTAAAAATATTTTTCACTGAATTATTTTATATTTTATATTTTTAAATTTATTGCAAAAAATTCTCTGTGTACTTATTAATTTTAAATAAAAACTCAAATTTTTTAACCCAGTCCTAATCGGTCCTAGCTCAACCCGACTCTAACCCGAACCAAATTTAATGTTATAGGGTTTAGTACCAAGTTCAACCCAACCCTATGTGCACAGGGTCAAAATAGATACTGGGTCCGGGCTAAGTAAAACGCGATTGGTTCACACCCCAATGCTGGACCAAGTGGTATAAACCTCCCTAGTGGTGGGCCCCCACTTGGTCCTGGTCCAGATGGGCTTAACCTAGTTGCCTAACACCCTCCCCTGCTTTGTCGACCTCAGTTCGTTGTCAACCAACGATGACGATTGCTAATGCCACAAATTGTCACAAGCAGCTTGTTAATGCTGTCATTATTGCCGGTGATTGGTAAAGCCAATTTATAGTTGCCCCATTTGGGCCCATCTATTGGGACAACTAAACACTTCTAGATTTCTAGGCGTGGTTCATTCTAGCACAAAATACTTGGCAATTGTGGTTTCGTAATTTTTAAAAGGTAGGGATTTCTTTAAAGTATATTTCAAATGATACGAGATTCTTGAATTAAATCTGTATCACTATTCTCAATACAACTTTCCAATTGTCAATACAACTCTTTCAACTTTCAATACAGTTGTACTCATTTCCAATACAACTTTATTCATTTCTAATATACATTATTACATTCTCAACCCAAATACAGATTTGATTCAAGAATCCAGTAGCATTAGTAATACACCCTTAATTATTCAAGCTGTAGGGTAGTTCTTTACAAAAGTTCGGTCCAAGGGCTGTTCTGTAAAAATTCCAGCATCGGTTCTGTATAGCCACGATAGATTATTGCATAGTGCACCTCAATTCATTGTAACGAATAATAAATCCATTTCGCATAATATTAATGATTCAATCCATTCAATAATTCCATAATTCTGCAATTAGCCTATATAAGTATTTGATTTACACAATGAAATCAAATAACCAATTAATTGTCATTATAAAAATAAGTAAACATAATTATGTGCACGACCTACTCGCTGATACGACCATAAACATAGATGACCCACTAATCTAGACGGCATGATATGACGTGAGACCACTTAAATCAATGCACATTTACCACATAGATAAAAGGTTGGTTCCATTCACCGTTCCCATCATTCTTCCAAGTGATATCTTCAAATCGAACGCACCAAGGGGTTCTACATTCGATTTGTGGCTCACCAAAAAAGAAGAAAAAAAATTATGATGATGGGTAATCACGATTTGAAAATGTAATCCATTCATTATATTTATCTAGTGACCAAAACAAGATGTCATGAACATATTTTTTAAGGATTAGAAGTGTTAACATATATTAACATTATTGAAACAAATACCAAACAATGGGTACATTTCAAACAAATTAATTCCCTTGTATGTCGTGATCTCATTATACATATCCAGAAGGTTTTGATTACGTGGATTTCAAAGTCTTATGTATATAATTTTTTTTGGTGGAATTATGTATATACATAATCTTGGTTGTCAAGATAAACCACAACTCGCGTTTACACTTATTATATATGATTAAATTCCATGCTTCCTAATGCCCCATTGTGTTCGATAAAACCAAATGCTTTGGTGTACTCGATACAAATAATATAAATACGTATTATTGTGATGAGAATACATATCATTTTATATGATAATCACGTATCTATCGATAGCGCAAATACTTATTATTTAGAAGACATCTACAAGTTGTTCTCAAAGTGCATAAGAAATGTGCATTTAATGGCAAGTGAGCTGTGAATGGAATTACTCTGATGTTAAGACATCTATTCACACCCTCTAATCACAAATGTGAACGGACTACCACACGTAGGCCGAAAATTAATATATACATATAGATATATAATTGGAGTCTTATAACTTTGATCTAATGTTGGAAATGACGAAAAAAGTGGCTTACCTCTAAGGAGATTGAACCATAAGGTAGCCAACAGTAGCAGAATTGGTGCTGCACTATGTCGTCTAGCCTTTTGTCAAGTCGGAATGAAATCATAGAATTGAAAGCTAACCTCAATTGCACTGCCTAAATACCAATAGCATAGAGAATGAGAGCACTAAAATTTTCTGGTATGATCTGAAGCGGTTCTCGGATCCTCCTTTCATAATAAGGAAAAGGGAGGATCCTTGAAAATGTTCTTGTGATGGACTCTTATTCATCTTCTATCTTGAGAAGATAGATCTCTATTCAGATAACTTGCTTTGGAAGTGGGTAGCTTATCTCGTGATAGGATAGCTCCTATCTTAGAGAAGCTCTAATAGATCTCTACAAATGTTACACTTAGAATTTTAATTTTGTTATGGTCCAACCTATAAAAAACCCTAAATCTATTGCAAAAGTTTTGCTTTAGCAGTAAAAATGTTTCGTATCATATTATTTTTATACAGTTATACATACAATTAACTGCCAATAACTAGTGCAGGTGGCTAAGTGTTTTGTCTCCTTACGTATTGGTCTTGGGTTCGAAATCTAGAGATTATATTCCCTTATCTAATTGTGGGGTCTATATTGTTACACTTATTATATTTGGGAGCCTATGGTCTCCCTTATTGCTATTTAGGAGCTTATAGTTATCTCCCTTTGAAAAATTTATAAGAATTGTAAAATATACATTAATAAAAAAATTATACATACAACTAGAATATCTATTTTAACTTTATTTTTTTTTTACTTAGAATCATTATCCCTATTGTATTATGTCATTTTCTCTTAACATTATTATCTTTATTATATCACATTATGTTCTCTCATTTCAAAAATTTATATACTAAAAAATTTTCTTACAAAAGTTTTATTATTTCCCAAACATCTCCATATACACATAGGCCCACCAAAGTATACAATGAATCTGCTTTTGATATCCTAACTAATTATAATTAACTAGATACAGTTTCACCCCAAGGTAAAATGAGTTTTAAAGAGCTAAATACATAATTTCACCATCAAAAGGTAAAAGCGTGTCTCAAATTTACCCTCTTTCGTTAAAAGTGATTTATCAAACTCTATTAATTAAATTACTTTAAAGTCCATCAACACAAGGAAATTCAAGCCTATTGAAGAATATAGCAGAGCTTTACAAAATTTACTTTGAAATTCCTTTAAAATTTTTTAGATTCTAGTATGCCCTTTATAATAGGTTTTAATATAATCTCCTAGATTCTAGTGTGCCCTTTGTAATAGGGTTTCATATAGTCTCATTGGAACCAATAAGTCAGAACGACAACTTTAACAGAATTGTATTGAAAGCTCTCAAATTTCATTAACTTTTTTGGGCTTTTATATGAGCTCAATATATAATTTATAAAATTTCTCTTTAACTTACATATATTGTTACAGGTATATCGCAAATGAGGTTATTTGTGACCAAGCCAAAAATTTATCCTTTTTTTGAATTTTTTATAAAACTATTAATCAGGTTTTTTGATGTATAATTATTATAAATTAAGTTTTGCCAATTTTTAAAAGCGCATATATTTATTTTGGATTTTTAATATAGGGGTATTTTAGTCATTTTCAATGATTTGAAATAAATAAAATACTTCTATGTTTAAAATTCAAAAATAAATATATACACGGTTTCAAAATTTTAAAAAAAGAAAAGTATTTTTGGACCTATCTAAAATAATCGTATTCCATTGTTGTACATATTTTAAAATTTCTAGTTTAAAATTTTTAGAATTTATAAAATTTAACGTAGTTTTCTAGGTGAACAAATAATTTTGAAGGTAATAAGTGGATTTTTGGAGGTTGATTTCTGCATAGGTACGAACGTGGCAAGGCTCCCACTGACTTATTTTCAAAATCCAATGGAAGCAATGTCTCCTATGCTGGATTGCGTCTCAGGGGCGAAAGTTGTATCTCCCAAAAGAGATTTGGTCTCCTCCTTGATGATATAAGTTGATTACACAAAATTTTAAAAAGTTCAAGGGCTTGATTTGTAATATGGCATAAAAAAGGATATTATTAAATGCACTCAGGTGCACTTAGCTTCAGTGCACTCGAATGTATATAATTTATTTTTAAATTTTTTATTAAAGTATTAATCTAAGCATATTTAACACATGCATCATATTTACCATTCTGGAGATTTTTAATTTTTAATTTTTAAAATTAGTAGCATTTTTAGTAATTTAATATCTAAAAATCTCTAAAAAGTGTTAAAAATTAATGCGCACATTAAATACACTTAGTTAACCGTTGTGTTAAAAATATTAAAAAATATTAAAAATAAGTATTTGCACTTGAGTACACCTAATTGAGGTCCCATAAAAATGTGATATTATAAGTAATATTTCAATTAAAACATTTAAAAAAGTAAGCAAAAATGGAGGCCAAGTGCACAATACTAAAATATTTTGTTGTTGTTGAAATGATTGAGGCACTACTCATTATAATTTAAGCAATACGGTTGACCTAAGATTTCTTTTGAAATAGTTTTTTTTTTTTTTTGCATGTTAAAGAAAAATGATTTTATTAGCCTAGGCTTATTTAGATCACCTAAAAAAACTATTAAATTTTTTTAACTTTTTCCTCATAACATGTTAATAAATATGTATTTAACATATAAACCAAGTTTTACTATTTTTAGATATGCATATCTATTTTTTAGGTTTTTAACCATAGAGACATTTTAGTTATTTTTAATGGTTATAAATGGCTAAAACACTCGTATGTTTGGAAATCTTTAAAAAAAATATACACATATTAACAATGGTAAAACTTTTTTTTATGGAAAAATGGTAAAGTTTGATTTATAGATTAAATACACTTAAATAAAGAAGTGTATAAAAAAATTAAAAAGTTTTATTGAATATTTTGAGGTAAGCTAATTAAACCATTACTTAATCTGGGCTAATAGTATCGCTACACTATGTTAAAATAAACAATATTAAGCAATACAACCGGTCCGATTTTGATTAAACATAGAGAAGTTTTTAAATATAGTTTCATGGTCTAAAGTCATGACAAGACTTTCACACACGAACTTCATAATTACTAGTTGCAATTAAAAAAATTTAAATGTGGGCTCATTCTAAAGTGATTTCATATTCAAACCAATAAACTATCTGCATGTTGTTAACAAATTATGATTAATTTCGTCGTCTACTATAAAACTTGCAACAAAACAATAAGCCGCCAATTAAATCTCACCACTAGAAGACGTGCTGTGGTGCTAATTAACTTGAGATGCTCCCCGCGAAACAGATCCTTCCTAGAAGCTTCCTTTGTCATTTTATTGAAATTTTCTTTCGTCATTTATAGGGAAATAAATACTTCCGCCGACAGCCTTTAGCAAAATGTTCTAAGAAAGAATACAATCGAATAATTACGGAATTAGGTACGGAATGTAACTATCCAGCTGTCAATATTAATATTATTGTAGCTACTTGACAGCGATAGGGATTTATAGTGATGTAGTTCTAGCGATTTGAAAGGACCAAGAATTTATATCCATAGAAAAGTACATTGATTTTGCCATGACAATATTATGATCGAAAATTTGTAAATGTAACGGTTGGTTTAGATTAAATTTCATATAATCCACAAAATTCGAACAAAATGTTCCACGGAAGGAATTGAGTTAACTTTATGCAATAATTTCCGGCCGTCGTATCTTTGTTGCAAAAGCCAAATTTTGGATGTTAATGATTAATAATTGGTTTGCATATTATTATATGTGCTCATCATATAATCCACAAAATTCGTACAAAATGTTCCACGGAAGGAATCGAGTTAACTTTATACAATAATTTCCGGCCATCATATCTTTGTTGCAAAAGCCAAATTTTGGATGTTGATGATTAATAATTGGTTTGCATATTATGATATGTGCTCGTCAACTATTTTTTCAAGATCCCATCAACTATTTGTAAAAGGGAACCTATTAGAAGTACTTCCTTATTTATAAAATATGTTACGGAATTATTTCTCATGTGAGGGCGGCTAATCCTCTCAGCGGTCAACCGCATGGGACAACCTTGCCGCTAGCCGTTGGATCAACCTCTTGTTATTTAAAAATATTATTTATACATTACCTACATAGGTACCACAAACTTTTTAAAAATTTTATGACTTATCTGCAAATTGTTTTGTATTTCGTTCACTTTAAACATTATTTATTTACCATAATGTAAAAAAATCGTAATCAAAGTCTTGGGATGGGATATGTTCACTTGAAAATGTGTATATTCATGTGTAAGCTATGACAAATACTTAGATCTGTTTAATCATTAATTGATGGGCTCCGCTTCTATTTTACTAACCAAGTTAAATGGAAGCGAAGCCATAGAACCCCTTTAATTTTTAAGTTTTTAATCTTTGATGGAAAATTCAATACATTTACTGTATTTAACATTATTTGTTTATGTAGGAGGCCAAGTTTAACCCAATCAAGTATGTTTATAGGGACACTTGTTCAAAGTACTTTCCTGCATGAACACACTTTAGTGAATTCTTTCGAGCATGGAGTTGGGGTGAAGGGAGGATTTAGGGGTCTTGAAAGAGAAAGATTCTCGTGGATTTTCAAAGGGATCTAAGGCTTTTGGAAGCAAAATGATTCACGAGTAGACCACTAATGGCTCTTTAAGAGGAGGATTTGCTACTAAAAGAAATCAAAACCTTAGCAATCGACAAAGGTGGACTCCTAAAAATCGACCACGAAGGAAAGTTAGTTGTTGTCTCCGCTATTTGGTCATCTTGTTCTTATAACAGGGAGCTCTTCGAGGCATTGATGTGGCAACTATGGAAGACAAAATCAACTTGTGTGTTCCGAGAAGTGGCGGACAACTTGTACAGGGTAACTTTTGGGATGGAAGAAGATAAAACCCAAATCCTCCAGGAGCGGCCATGGATCGATGACCGAAAGCTAGTTCTGATGTAAGAATTGAAGGAGCCAATGGAAAGGGAAAAGATAAATCTTTTTAATGCACCTATCTATTTAGCAATAAAAGAAACTCCATTTTTGATAAGCTAGGAGATTCTGGTAGCTACGGTTGGGGACTCATTTAGTAATTGCTACGAGATGGTTCCTACTTGATTGGGAGTCCGAGTAAAGGTGAAAGTGGATGGTAGAGAGCCCATCTGGAGAGGGATATTTATGAAGTGTGGGATATTCGAAAGCAGATGTGTACCTTTTCAATATGAGAGGTTCCCAGTCTTTTGCTATCTTTACAGGAGAATGGGCCAACAATTCAAGGAATGTGAAGACTACGTGGGACTACTGGCTAAATTGAAGCAAACTTCCGTTATAGATGCAATCAGAGAGTGGGCTTTAAACCTATGACTATAGGGGTGAAAAAGGGAATGATAACAAAGTTCAACCAAAATTACAAAGGTGGTTCTACAAAAAGAAGAATGTGGACTTTCTAATTGATGTGGACATGAAGAGGAGGAAGGAAGAAGTTAAGCAACCGGAGAGGGGGATAGAACCAATAAGGTAGAAACGGATAGTAATGAGAGGGTCTTAAAGGAATTGAAAGGGGAAAAACATAATAGGGGAGGGAGATTCGGATGGAGAGAGTCTTTTTGAGGAACAGGAGGAAGCAGAACAACATTATTTTTCAAACAACGTGATAGTGGGGGTGGAGAAGTTATGGGAAAAGGAAAATGGGAGACCATAATGGGGGTTGGGGAGGAAAAAAAGGTGGAAGGACAAGGAAAGGATGGGGGAGCTAGTAGGGGAAAAAGGGAGAGAGGGAGAGGGAGAGGGAGAGGAGAAAGGAGGGGAGTAGTTAAATCAAAGGGAGAGAAGGAGTGTTCTTAGAAGGGTCAAAAGAGAGGAAGAAATGCATACAGGTTACAAATGGGAAAGGAAAGAAGAGTAAAGGAGGAGATAGCAAGTCTGAGACAGAAGGAAAAGGGTAGGGTTTTCCAATGGGGTTTGGACATAATGAGAGAGGAATGAAGTGGAAAAAGCAGGCAAGAAGGGCTGGCATGAATGATAAGAAGGAGAGAGAGAGAGAGAGAGAGAGAGAGAGAGAGAGAGAGAGAGCAAAGGAAAAGAAAGGAGGATGAAGGGAGAGTGGAGAAGAGGAATGAGGAAGGGCATGATAACTCGCGAAAATGCAAGTTATTATGGTCCATTTCAAACCAATTTTACATGTTAGTCCAAGAGAATGTAGTTAGTTTGCATCCATTTAGCTTAGTTTTCACTTACTTTTCATTTTAAGAACAATATGTAGTTTTTATGCATTTTTAGTATAAAATAGGCATTTATAGTTCATTTATTTGGTTTTAGTTAATTTTGCAGGAAGGACGGTTGACTATCAACTTGTGAGTGTGTCGGGATGAAGAAATATGCAAAATAAAGAATCAAGCAAGCTGGCGCCCGGCGTCGACCAGCAGCGCCTAGGCGCCAACCCACCGCCTCACAAGAACTCTCCAAAAATCCTTAAGTCAGTGAGCTTCCAGAGAGTTGGCGCCAAGCTGCGCTACGAAGCCAAACCCCACACGGACAAATTTTAGCACGTGTCTTGTGCTACATTTAGAGGGATATAAATATATCTGTTAGGGTTTCTTAGGGGAGGAGACGGAGAGAATGGTCGTGGCCGCTATGGAAAAAGAAAGAACACAAAAGCTTCAAGGAAGGAGAGAATAGCAAGTGGAGATCCAAGCTATTGCTGCAAATCTATTGAGTTTCATCTCCTCTTCTCATCTATCTCTTCTTATTTGTTATTCTCCTTGTGTGAGATGATTGTAACTTGATTTTAATGGAAATTTAAGTCATGTTTATGGGTTGATCCTTCCTATGGTGGGAGATATGTAGGATTTAAACTTATAGTCTATGTTATTTGGTTTCTTATGCTTGAAATGACTATATATTTGCGCTGTGACTTATGTTGCTTAAGATTACCCTTAAATATCATGCTTAATGTATTTACAAGCTTTGCAACCTTATGGATTGATTGAATATTCAGATTCATACTTGGAAAAGTAGAATTTGAATAAGATTTATATATAAGGCACATATTTTTCAGCTCTTGTTTGTGTTGGATGTTAATATGGATAGGAATATACCAATTAACTCTATCTAATCTTAATTAGGTTATATGGTTATCACTCTTATTTTACTTGTGTGCATGGGAGCATAGTATATAACTAAAACTTGGTTAAGTTTGTATGTGTTGGAAGACATATATGAATATGAATGAACCTAAATTAGTAATCTCTGCACAAATAACTTAAATGAGACCAAATGAAATAGCTATGATTTAATAAATTCATATTCCCACCTATCTTGATCATCTCAAGGCGATCTCAGCATTATCCACTCTACTTTGGTCATTTTACTGATTTGCTTAATTTAGTTTAATTCAATTCTTTGAAACCAAATTTCATTCCCTTTACCAATTCACTTAGACAATTGGGATTTAATGTGCTAACACATTTAACACAATTCTCATGGGAACGATACTCTACTCATTCATTATTACTTGATTGGCATGTATACTTGTGTTAAAACAAGCATTTTAATTAGACATATACGCAGCTCGTCAGGGCACCAGGAAATAAAGAAGCAAGGGTTGAGGGAATAGAGAAGGAAGGAAGAAGAATGATAGCAGATTGCCTTAGCTTCCACCAAATTTGATGGTGGTAATGGCATGGAATTGTCGAGGGCTTTAGAACCCTTGAGCAATTTGAAACCTCTAAGATCCAGTAAGGATGGAAGATCCCATTTTAACCTTTTTGGCAGAGATGAAGAGGAGAGTCCCAGAAATGGAAATCATAAGAAGGAAGCTCAAGATGGATAGGTGCTTCTCATTGGAATGCAGAGAGAGAAGGGGGCCTTGGCTTTATTATGGAAGCAGAAGTGGAGAGTGGTTATCCAAACTTTTCAGAGAATCACATTGATGCCATCATTGAGAACGGCAAAATAGGCCCCTAGCAATTATAGGTTTATATGGGTTTCCAAAGCGAACAAAAGAAGGAAATCTTGGGCTCTTCTTATAATTTTGCACACGTGTTGGACTTTTCGTGGCTTGTAATTAGGGAATTTGATTATGTGATTAGCACCACAGAATTTTTGAGTTGTGATTGTTGATCGATCATCAAATGAGGGCATTTAGGGAGGCAATTGATGACTATCTGTTGAAGGATGTGGGATTCAATGGCCGCATAATGACTTGGAGTAATAAGGGAAGGGAGAAGAGAGAGTAGAGGCAAGATTGGATAGGGGCTTAGCAAATGAAGGCTAGTTAGAGATGTTCTCCATGCAAAATCTATTTCACAAGGTGGCAACTAGTTTGGACCATTATTTGCTCATCTTAAGGACAGAAAACAGAATGAGGATTCTAAGAAGGTATTCTACTTATAAGATAGGATTAGCAAGATATAAAAGGGTTGGAAAAATCAAGGAGGTGTGGGAAGAGTGCAACAAATAGTTAGGAGCCACAAAGAGGAAGATTCAAAGATGCGGGTATTAGCTTCTCGGATGGAACAAAAGTCTCAATGGTAGTGTGATGAGTAGAATTAGACACAACCAAGTAAGACTATAGGCTCTATGTGGGGAGTTCCATCTGAGTTGAGGGACAAAGAAATGGAAAGTATTGAGGAAAAATTCAATCAGCTGCTAGTGGAAGAAGAACTAAGTGGAAACAAAGGGCCAAAGTACAATAGTGTCAAAAGGGAGATAGGAATGCATCATTTTTTCACAGAGTTGCTAAAGAAACAAGAAGGAAGAATTGGATAAAGACTCTAGTGGATGGGGAAGGTGGGGAAATAAGATATTAATAATGGCAAAGCAGTTCTTTTCAAACTATTTACAAGTTAGAGGGGGAGAAAGTGAAGGAGGACAAAGTGGTAGAGGGCATCCAAAACAAGGTATCATGGGAAGATAATTAGTCTTTGACATAGGTAATTACCTATGAAGAGATAAATGCCCTGGCCCAGATGAAATGTCCGCCAAATTTTACCAAAACAATTGGAGGTAGTCGAGGTAGATATTCATAAAGTGTGTAAGTTAGTGTTTGGGAAGAATTCCTTGAAGAGACAACAAGAGATTATGAAGGAGATAAATCAAACAGTCATAGTGCTCATTCCAAAAAAAGAAAGGGGCCATGAGCCTAAATGAGTTGAGCCTAATCAACTCAGGCAATGTGCTTTACAAGGTTATAGCAAAAATATAGGCTAACAAACTCAAGAGGCGCCTTTCGAAAATCATCTTAGAGCAACAAAGTGCATTTGTCCCTATCAGGTTGATAACTGACGATATTATTCAAGAAGTCATAAATGTAATGAAAAGGAGAAAGAGGGGAAAAAAGAAGAAGTGGCGATGAAGCTGGACATAGCAAAGGCGTATGAGAGAGTGGAATGAAATTATCTACATAAAGTGATGAAGAAGATGTATTTTTAAGAAACATAGATTAATTAGATAATGGGTTGTATCACAATTGTCTCCTACTAGGTTTTTATTAATGGGGAAAGATCAAGAACCATTTTCTCATCAAGGGGCTAAGATAAGGAGATCCATTGTCCCCATATCTATTCCTATTATGTACAGAAGGCTTATCAACTCTTCAAGAGAAAGCTCATTTGGATCATAAATTGTAGGGCATCAAGTAATGCACTTCATGGATGATGCGATATTGTTTATGAGCGCAAAAGAAGGGGAAGTGAAGCATCTGATGGATCTATTAAGCATCTATGAAAAGGGATTTCGGTTAGCAAATAAATAGGAGCAAAACTAGCTTGTTATTTTGGGGAAACAATAGGAGGGATAAGATGGAGCAAATAGGGAGTATTATGGGTTATTGGGTATGACAAATGGACACATATTTGGGGATGCCAATATGGTTGGGAAGGAGCAAGAAGGAAGCTTTTCAATTCATAAGGAAAGGATTTGGAGGAGATTATAAGGATGGAAAACAAGCCTCTATCCAGTGGGGGGAAAGAGACTCTTTTAAAGGTTGCAGCTCAATTTATTCCGAGTTACTTGATGAATCTGTTTATATTACACAAAGGCCTACATGAGGAATTAAATGCTAGGTGGGTAAATTTGGTGGGGGGATAAGGAGGGAAAGAAAAGAATTAGTTAGGTTGCTTGGAAGAAAATGTGTGTCCAAGACGAATGGAGGGATGGGCTTTTGAGAACTCTCAACCTTTAATTTGGCATTGGTGGCAAAACAAGCATGGAGGGTGGCAACAAAGGCAAATTGATTTTTCTATGATTTGCTAAAGGCAAATATTTCCTAGAGAGAAATTTCTGAGATAGTAAAATAACCAAGGGATGATCTTCTTTGTGGAAAGGAATGGTTTAGAGAATTACTTTGTTGAAGATGGGAAGCTAGTGGCAGATTGGCACGGGAGAAAGGGTCAGTTTCTTCAGAGACAAATGGGTAACTAGACTAATTCAAAAATGCAATCCCTTACCACATGATTATCCAGATAATTGTAAGGTAGCCCAATTAATTAATAAGGAAAGCAAAATCTAGAAGGAAGAAACCATAAAGAGGGTGGTCGGAGAAAAAAGATCGAATAAAGTGAAGCTGATCCCTATTCTAGGCTTAAGGAAGAAGATGATATTTTCTGGAAGCCTAAGAAGATGACACTTTTAAGGTGAAATTTGCATATTGAATAGCCCATGACTAGAATATGATTAAACAGCAAATGGGGGGGGGGGGGGGGGGGGGAGGGAGGGGGGGGGAGAGGGGGTAGAGGTAGTTTCAAAGCACTTTGGGAACCAACATTCCTCGAAAAATATAACTTTAAAATTGATATTTAGCACTAAACCATTTTATTACATTAATTTTCCATATGACCCATGCATAATGATATTAGACAAACAAAGAGTCTCTAATAAATAATGCTACATATAATGGATAGAATGAATTTTTCATCAACCATTAAGATTTTAAATATAAGGGGAATTATATAGAAAAAAGGTTTCATAGAAGCAGGACCATTTATTTATATAGGAATGATGTTTTAAATAGTTTAAATGTTGAAAATATAACTTTGAAATTGGTGTCCATATGCGTCGAATTTGAATGAAATTTAGTACTATGAAATAAATAATTCTAAACACAATAAATAGATTAGATTTTGATTTCAACAGTAATTTGGAGCCCATTTACATTAGTCAACACCATAATTAGGGTCCATCTCGTCGCACCCTAGCATTTCCTATAAACAACAAAAAAAAAAAAAAATTAAGAGTCACAGTCCTCATAGTCCTCATCATTGTCGTAGAATTCCCAAATGTAATACAATAAATTGTAGCATTCGAGATGAAAATGAGACTATTTTTCTTCCATTCATCACTTTTGGATTGTTGCTTATGCTAATTAAAATTAAAAACAAAATATTATTTTTTCTAATGAGCACAAGCAACAAATGGAAAACTAAATTTTATTGTCATCCATAATTAGTTATTGCTTATAAAAATAGAATGAATGAAGCAAAAAATAAAGGAAAAGATAATGATTAAGCAATATAAATCAAGCAAGCACATATAAAAAAAAGAGTTTCAAGAAGAGCAAATGGAGAAATCTAAGAAGAAATATGGTATGAAACATGTGGGGTAGAGCTAAGCATGGTTGGACCGTGTGTACTCCTGAAGTGAATTTTGCAATGAGATTTTAGCATCCACAATGAAATATGGTTTAAACCATGTTTTACTAGGTGCAACATAATTTAAACCATGTTTAGCACCGGATGAGTGTGTTTTGGCTTATCTCGTAAGGTGTTTTACGTATTTTCAAAGGAAATGAAAATTAACTTATTATGCATGAATTGAATAGCGGAGTTTTTCAATCAAAAGCTTGGGTTTAAAGAGAGAAGTACCACAAAAGGACAGAGGAACAAGTTCAAGGAAGATATGTAATACACCTTTGGATACTTAACAAATAGGCTCTTATTTTTCTTTCTCTTTTAGTTCTATTATTTTTTATTTGATAGATAACGATAAGGATAGTATCTTATCTTTTGAATTTATTGAGACCATATTTGGCAAAAATTTTTTATCTAGGAATAGGATGTAGTATGTGAATAATTTACATGAATGGTTTGACGATAATTATTTATGAAAGATAGTTTGCTTAATTTGATATATTGTAATATAAATAATTATTTAGTATTTGAGCTCATACTTTTACATAATCTCATATATTAAGTAACGGAACCAAAGTGTGAAAGTTTAATACCAAAAATCAAAATATTAATAGAGTTTTGACTATGAAAATAAGTTAAATACTTTTGGTAAATCTCATTGATAAAAAAAAATGGCTGCATGCTCGTGGGAGCATTAAGCCCAGAAACTCATGCAATGTCATCTACCACATAATGACATGACCATCCAGATGTTCAACGTGAGGTTATTTTATATGGATTATGATCTTATGCTCCAAATAGCATATAGTGTTGCATGCTTCCAGGTGCATATACTCATTTTTTTAATTTTTTTTGAAATTTTCTTCATAAACTTGTTAAATCAAGTGTATTTACTCTATGTATAATTTTTTACCATTTTTGGAGTATTTTAGATATTTATTTTTTATTTCTGAAAATCGGTGTCATTTTAGTAATTTAAAATTACCTAAAATGCCATCAATTTTGAAAAACTGAAATAAATATCTAAAAATCTCCAAAAATGGTAAAAATTGATACGTACATTAAATACACTTGGATTAACAAGTTTATGAAAAAATTTTCAAAAAAAATAAAAAAATAGGTGTATGCGCCCGAGAGCATAAGATCGGAATCCATTTTATATACGTTGCCAATGTATTTTCTAATGCAATTATTTATATGCAATCCTATACATTTAATATATATTAATATGTGTTTTAATTAATAAGTGCATTAACTATTTAAACTATATTTATAAGACAAATATTTTTATAATTTTGAGTAATTAATACACTAATTTTCTCTTAGATTTTAATTGTTTTAAATATTATTCATTAAAGATGAATTCAATATACTTATATTATTTTGAAAGCATTCGTCATATGCTAATTCACTCACTTCACAAAAATTGTAAATTAAAGATTAATTTGGTTCGTTCATTGAAATTTAATGTAATAAAATAAATTTTATTTTCATTTAAACAAATAATTATTATTCAGATTGTCGTATAAATCAAAGTTATAATTAAATATATAATTTTTTAGATTATTCGTTTTTATAATGTTATGCATATTTAAAAATATGAAACAAGTATATTTTGAAATTAGAATAAATAAAAAAATTCAAAATTCAAACAAACCGCGAACACGAAATTCAACTCAAATTTTCAACCCAAAAAAACCAAAATACACATAAACCTTAGTTGAACCCAACCCCAGCTTACCAAAATAATAATAATACCAACAACAACCACTCCAACTAAAATATATTTCATGACGTGGCTCCTTGTAGATCTTTGATTCTCTACCATGTTTTCAATGCCGTGGCAATCATTCACAGCCAAGACATTTTCAGGTCAAATGACAAGTACATGCTTGTCGTGACCACTGAGTGATTCATTACCACATTAAAATAGCAGGTCGAATGGGGACCAATGGGCCCATCATCTTTCTCTCAAGAACATCACATGATTTATGATGCGTGCGACGCGCTAGATCTGCGTATCAACTCGGCAAAATTGAGGGAAGAGTTTGCGGTCCAGAGATCCACACTCCGATCCCACTTATCACTTGAAAGGGCTGCCATCCTACAGTACGGTCCGTACCTCTCCATTTCGGAGTAGCCCGCGACATTGTTTAACATTATTGTACGTAGTCCTACGAATTTGAAAATATAATTCATGACTAATTTACAGAGAAAAACCTAAATCTATTAATATATGCATCCAAATATTATAGTAATTTATAGCATATTTATCTACATAAAATGATTGATGAAGTAAAAAAAATAAAATAAAAGAGATGATGCAGAAATGAAAGCTTGTAAATAGAAAGAGACTTAAAAAAAAGCATCATGATTTGTCTCTTGTGCTTTTCTTGGGAAGTTTCTAGTATCTCTTCCTTGTTATTTTGTTATTATCAAGGCAAGAAAAAGGGCTTGGATATCACAAAAATTTGTCAATATAAAATTTTTACTTAGTAAAATTATTTTATTTTTTAATAATTTCTTCACATTTTCATATACAATTAACTTAGTTTTCACTTATTTTTACACAACTACTCATGCAACCAACATATCTATTTTAACTTTAATTTTTTTTTTATTTATCATTACTACCCGTATCATATCATATCATATCATTTTATCCTTGTTTAAAAAGTTTATGCAAAAAACTTTTTATCCAATAATTTTATTACTTCCGAAGCACACCCAAAAGAATGATTTGTCTTTTGTGTTTTTTGTAACATTTAACTCTAATCATAATGATGGTATTTTAGTAACTTGCAACAATTAGTTCTATTAGTGCACCTTGCTATCGATTGTTAGTGTGCTCAAAATAGAACAATGATAGTTTTGTCCTTAATGTTGATTCATCTTTTGGTAGATTTGGAGTTCCCTCAAGGAGTGGCGCTAGTTTGGTGGCTTAAGTGAGCTCAAATATTTATGGTGTGCTTCAGTGAGGAGTGTCTACTTAATTACCTAGGTTTATGGGAGTCGGTCTTGGTACCTTACCACGGAAGCCTCAAGGTTTGACTTTATATGCCTTTATAGAGACATTGGGTATAGAGCTTGAAGGGTTTATCGGCAAGGCTTGAAGAGTAGGCATGGGCTATATTTTTCTTATGGACATGAGGGGACAATCAAAGCCTATAGTGGTCTAGACTAAGCTCCTTCATAATATTTTAAATAATTTAGATGTTACATGTTTTTATTTGAATTTTTCATACAACTTAAATAATTTTATTATATTATTTTTTATTGTCAATTATGTAGACTGAGCCCCAGTTAGATAGAATCTAGCCTTTGTATAAATTGATCCAGTTCAAATTGAGATGGAGGACATTTGTTTCTTATTAGGAGGAGCTTATGTCTTAAAAAATCTATTAAACAAGTTTAAAAAAAAAAAAAGTGCTTGTGGTTAGATGGACACTTCCATGTCTAGATGGAAGATGCTAAGACTAGGGCCTCTGCTGTCCTTTAAATAAAAGCGACAAGACGAAGGCATCTCATAAATAATACTTATTACAATGAATAATGATTAGAAAATAATTTCTGACGTGGCTCCTTGTCGACCACCGTTTCTTCGAAAACGCTCCGCTATGTTTTTAGCACCATTCGTGCATGAAGACAATGCTTCATTCACAGGTAAGATACTTCAAGCGCCAGCAACGAGCACGTGCTTTTCTTTGGCATTTTACTATTTTATTTCTATAACTATAACCATCGATCTCTCTCACGCAAGTAATCGGCTTAGCCAACGGAGGACGCGGTTTTGTACATGACCACAGGAAGGAAAAAAGGCCTGTTCTACTTCAAAATTTGGGCAATTGTTGTTTTATAACTTAAGAGGATAACTGGACTGTATGCTAATCTTAATCCTAATCTATTTTATAAACCTTCACTCTAATTTGTTTACAATTTATGAAAACTCTTAACTCTAATCTTAACTTATTTAACATGAGCCAATTAATTTATGGGTTGGTAACAAGTTTGAACAATAACAATAACAATCATAAATTATTTAAAACCGAAACTCAATTTCTACACAGCAGGGTGTAATTTTCTACTCTCATAATTGATGAAAAATCCATTATGTGCATTGTACTTAGTATCATTTAGGGGTAACTTGCCAATACATCAACTTAGTTTGACCATAATATCATATATGTCCACATAGTTTCAAAATTACAAATAAACCCCATAAAATTTGACCATAATTACAAATATAATAATGGTATTATGATGTCATTATTGCACCATCACAATATAAATATATTCGCAAAAATATGCAAACTAAGTGAATATATTGAAAAACTAAATATACCCACTTAATTTTTAAAATTACAAATATACCCAAATAATTTGTATATTTTTGCAAATATAGTCATGTTGTGACAGTGCATCGATGGTGTGAGCATATTTGGAATTACTACATGAGGATTATTCACAATTTCTGAAATTATATGGATATATTTACAATTATAGCCAAACAAAGTGAGTTCGTTTACAAATCCCGTTTTATACTAATATGGAAATGCTACTGTTTTTCTGGTATGATTGCACATAAATTTCAAATGTAGAGACATAATCTCATTAGCCCAAGCATGAAACTTACTATTTTTTATTTTTTATTTTTTATAAAGTACTTATCATAAGTGTATTTAACTTGTATTCCACGCTCTACCATTTTTTGTAAACAAAAAAGTTTACCATTTTTACTATGTGTATATGTTTTTTGATATTTAAATATAAGGATAGTTTAGTCATTTTAAATTTTATTTACAAATGTGTAAAATTGACATACTATAGCGATAACTTTGTTTAGCGTAAAACCTATTATTAGTTTTTATAAAACTATTATCCTAAGTATATTTAATTCATATATCAATTTTTATCATTTTTGGAATGTGTGTATATATTGCTTGAATTTGAAACATGAGTTGTGATACTATATAATAGGTTGTTATGTCTTTTATATTTTTATTTTCTCGTCACTTTTACTTAGGCCCATGGTGTATAGATTATATACCAAATTTTATCTTTTTGCATTCTTCTCTATCTTTTTTGGAAATTTTAAAAATTCATATTTTCCATGTGCAGGGGATTGAATATGGGAGAAATTTTTTATTTATAAAATTTTATAAAAATATATACAAAAATCAAAAATGAAAATATTTTATATATAATATAAACACACTTAGGCCCACACTAAAGTTAAAAAAAATAAAATTACATATGAAAAATATAAAATACGTGAGGTTGTTACTTACCTAAGTAATAAATCATTATTAGTATCCATATAGGATTAAAATATCCTTACAATATGAGTTGAATTTTGAATAGAATTATAGTAGTTCTGGACTCTATTGGATATACGATTTTCTATCGAAACCTAGATGAGTATTTTGAATAGATTTTAGATGATCGTTTTTATCTTTTCTTATTCCTTTTATTAGGATTCAGTTATTTCTATATCTCTACAAGGAGCTCATTGGGTGTTGAGTGGGTGAAAATCTAATTTTCTCGTAAGTGGTATGCCCACCCACCCACGTGGCCAACAATAAACAGGAGATATTTTTTAATGGGTATATTTATATACATCTCAACACATATTATACTAAAGCTCTGAGACATTCATACAAATCGAGAGACACACAACTCCCCTAGGAAATCTGGAGACACAACTCCACCAAAGAATGAGGAAGACAGCTTCCACCAATCGAACGGGAGACCAACTGCTCCCACAACAATTTTTCCTTCGAAATCCCAAGGTGGGATTTGAACTCTAGACCTCTGCTTCGGATGCTCCACCAATAGCAGGGTCGATCAACCGAGCTAGCCTCGGTTGGTGAAACAGGGGATAGTTATGTGGCCCTTGAAGTATCATATAACTTTTCAAATGTATGGGAATATTAGTTAAAAATGAAGAACATTTTTTGGCCCAGGTTAACGAGACCATAGTTCTAAAATAGTTCGATATCAATGGTATGTTTGAAAAGTGATAAAACTTTTGGTAAAAAAATTTTTATTTGAAAGTTTTTGACATATGATAAAATGATGAGATGTGATTGAGGTAATGATGAGGAATAAAAATAATAAAATTGAAATAGATATGTTAGATATATGAGTGATTTTGTATCAATAATTGAAAAATAGGATAATTGTATAGGAAAAATTGAAGAATAATTAAAAAATAGAGTAGCTGTGGAGATTAAAAAGTTTTAGATTGAAAATTTTAAGTGTTAACAAACACCCCTAAATATATATTTTAAAGTTGTGTTTTAAGATATAAATCGCCTAAAATATTATTACTGCATGAATAAATGATTTTATAAAGTATTGTTATATTCTAATGCATTATGAATTGATCTAAGCATTTTTATCAATTATTAAGGTGAAAAATGGAGGAAATTATATAACAATACTTTTAGGTAACTTGGTTATATAGAAGAAGATGTCATATAGAAGCAGGGCTCACCATGAACAATCAACAGTCTCCTAATGTTGGTGATTTACTTCAATTTAAAAGATCAGTTTTTATATTTTACTAGAACATTTATCCCATTGACAATGATATACATGACTTGTAAAATAAACATCAACAAAAACATTAATTGTTTTACCTATGTGTCAAAATAGATTTTATAAAATGAGTTGGATAGTTAGGTTGATGGGTAGCATAAGCTCAACTATATAATCAACTTATTTATTTATTAAATGGGCCCATGTAAATGAGTTGTTAGATTGAAAAATATAAACCTTAGTATGCTTCAAATCATATTTGATTAGCCATATCAAGAGCTTGATTATATACATTATGATGTATTTTAGGCTAAATACAACATTCATTTATTTCTACGATTAGATATATTTTTCTTTTTTTATAAATATGTTTTCTTAACTGTATTTAATCTATATACAAATTTTGTCAATTTACAGTACTTTACATATTTATTTTTTATTTTTCAAAAGTGAAATTCTTTTTAGGGGTGAAAATGACTAAAATGCCCTTGAAATTTTTATTTTTTAAAATAAAAATAAATATATAAAAGTATTGTAAAATAGCAAAAATTTGTATATATATTAATTACACTTAGGAAAAAGTATTTATGAAAAAAATCAAATAAAAATAAAATAAAATAAGTGAATGTTGTATTTTAGCTTAAAATACATCATGGTGTATATAATCATTCTCTGTCATATTATGAGTTGATCTTAACTTAGTTATAATGTACTTTTGCTATGCAAAAGCTAGAACTTGGGTTCCATGGACAATTAAGATTTTTTAGCTTTTTCATTCTCTTCCCTCATCTGTAAAAAAAACCCTAACATCCTCTTCCCAAATGTTTCTCCAACGAGCGTTTGAATCAAGAGCTGAGAAGGGCAAAAGAGTGGGAAAATCTATCAACAAAAGGAAGGGGATTCTAACAGATTTACAGAAGGGGAACCCGAGAAGGTTCTTTTGGAGCAAAAAAGAAGACAAAAAGAAATCATCATGATTCTTTTAAAAAAGGGAATGGAAACAGCGAATAGGGGAGAGGAACTGCAATCTAAGAGCTCAAAAGGGAAATGGAGGAAAGCTCATGAAGGAGGCAGATTGGCTTTCAGATGAACTAAGGGTACTTGCTCTTCATTCAAACCTTAGGAAGAAGGTGGACCCAGAGGGTAAACTCACACTTGTTTGCTCGATCGGGACAAGAAAGTGCTACAACAAGGAAATGCTGAAGGTACACTAAGGAAAATATGAAAAACAATGGCAAAGATGACTATTATGGATGTCTTAAAAAATCTATACATTTCATAGTTTGAAAAGGAGAGCGATATGAGGAGAATCCAAGATGGGTGCCTGTGGTTATATGATCGAAATCTAGTCCTAACAATTGAATTGACAAATCCAACTTGGCAAGAAGAAATTGAGTTGTTCATAACACCTATTTGGCTACAGGTCACGGACATACCATACTTAATTGAAAGGGAGGCTCTATGTGTTGTGATTGGGAAATCGATTGATAGTTGCATGGAGATGGACATTACAGGTAAGAATTTAAGGGTCAGGAGATTGTAAATACTAGAAAACCATTAAGAAGAGGAGTTTTCACTAAACAGAACAAATGCTAGCTAAACTTCCTATGTTATGTGATGTGCGTGGCATTATGGGACATACTGACAAAGAATGTAGCTTATCAAGTGGAATGATGAAAATATCCAAGAGGAGTTACCATATGGAAATTACGTAAGAGCAGGAGTGAAAGGGGTAGCACTTAAAGGTAAGGGTGGAAAAGACAACAAAGTGGACCTAGTTACCTATCTAGGAAAACAAAATAATATGAGGGAATTACGAATAGTGGGAAGTAGAAGGGATCTAGGAAGCAGGTTAATGAAAATTGAGGGCATGAGGGTAGGGGATTAGGACAACTAAAAAGGAAGATAAAGGACTAGCCTTAGTTGAGACTAATAACATTTTGGAGAGGGAGGGTAGAGAAGCAGGGGTAGGAGAAAGAGACAAGAGGATAAGGGGATAGAGAGGAACAGTAAAGAATATCAAGGGGACAAGGGAAAGGGTGGCTCGAAGGGGGAGTCAAGAGAGGGAAAAGAAAACATGTTACAGTAAGGATCGAGTGATTAGGAAATGGACGGGAGAATGGAGGTAACTAAAATTTAGAATGAAAGGAGGAACAAAGATGGAGTGGGGGTGGAAGTTTAGAAGAAAGCGGGTACAAGGCAGATGAAGAAAAGGGAGGAGCTGTACAGAAAGGAGGAGGAGGAGGAGGAGGAGAAGAAGAAGAAGAAGAAGGGAAGAGGAAATGACAGAAAATGGAGGAGCAGCTTCTTAAGGGTAAGGAGAGTTGAAAAGGAGGAGGGAACTTTCTCTGCTGAGGAGGCAAAGTGAAAAGGTGGAGGCTGAGGAGAACTCTTAGCCCCACCTAAGATAAATGTTGATTATGACATGACATTGCCGTGGGCTTTGGAACCCATGGACATTTCACATTCTTTTTTATTTGGTCAAGAAGCAGGATTCCACCATGGTGTTTCATAGAAAAACAAAGAAGAAGACAGGGGAGATGGAGTGGATAAGGAAAAGGATGCAGTTAGAGGGATGTTTACTAGTTGATGGTAACAATGGAAGAGGGGTGTTGGCTTTTTTGTGGTCAACAAATATGGATGTTAGAATCATATCCTATTCAAAGGAACACATTGATGTTGAGGTGATGGACATGAATGGTAATAAATGGAGATTAATATGATTTTATAAGAGACTCGAGGTGCATAAAAGGGTGGATTCTTAGGATCCTCTAAGAAGAGTGAAGACAAAATCAAACTTTCCATGGCTAGTTTTAGGAGATTTCAATGAAGTCTTCGGGGTTTTTGAGTATAATAGTAGAAGAAGAAGATCGGAATCCCAATTGGAAGCTTTTCGAGAAGAATTGGAAGACAATGAACTTCATGATATAAGTTTCACGGGTCTCCAAATGACATGGTCCAACAGATGAATGAGTGGAGACAGAATAGAGGTAGGACTTGATAGGGGTGTTGCAAGTTTGGAATGGTTAAACCTCTTTGCTTTTGCCAAAATGCATCATCAAGCGGTTGCCCAATCCGACCACTGTTCTTTACTTTTGACTCTTGATTAAAGGGGTAGGAAAAAAAAGTGAGAAATAGACAAATATGAATTGTGATAGGCAAAACATATGGAATCAAATGACATCATCTAGAAGGAATGGAGAATGGAATCACAATCTGGTCAATCAAAATTTGGCATAACCATGGGAAAAATTTAGAGTGCGGTGAAAGCTAATGGAATGGAGTAAAGAAAAGGTGGGTAATATAGCAAAACTGATACAGGTCCAGCAAGAAATCCTTCAAGATCTTAAGGAAGAGGGGGCATCATATGAAAAGATAGAAAAAATGGAGATAAAGAGCAGACAATAAACAAGTTGTTAGAGGATGAAGAGCTAAAATGGCAATAAAGGGCAAAGGTTTTTTGGTTTCAAAGTGGGGAACAAAGCACTTCTTTTTTCGACAAGAAAGGAGGAGGAAAAAATACATTGCATATCTGGAGGATACAGAAGGTAATAGAAAGGAAGATTAGAAAGAGAAAGAAGATCTGGTCTAGGGTTATTTTGAAAAGCTCTTCACATCATCAAATCAAAACATTAGTGAGGATATAACAAATCTAATCCACGGGTTTATGGGGATAACAGAAAATCCATTTCTAACAGATAAATTTATAAAAGAGGAGATAACAAAAGCTCTAAAAGACATGAACCCTTTAAAAGCTCCCGGACCTAATGGTACGTCGCAAGCTTTTATAAACTAGCAGTTAATGGGGGATAATATGGTGACAGCTTGCAATGAATGATTAGAAATAGAGTTAGCTGAACACCAGATACAAAAGCTAAAAGAGATAAATTAATGAATGATCATTTTGATTCTAAGGAAGAGAGGAGCTACAAAGGTAACAGAGTTTAGACTAATCAGTTTGTGTAATATCATTTATAAGGTGTAGGCCAAAACTCTTGCAAATCATCCTAAATATTACCTTCATAAAGTCATCTCAGAGAAACGAAGTGTTTTTATCTCCTGAAGGTTAACAACAGATAATATGATAGTGGCTTTTGAAGTCATACATGCCTTAAAGAGTCAAAGAGGAGGTGGTAAAGAAGAGATGCCATCAAACTAGACATGGCTAATGCTTACGATAGACCAAAATGGAATTTCATGTTGAATGTTATGAGAAGGAAGGGATTTAGTGAGAAATGGATCCATTTGGATGAGAGGATGTATGTCATCGGTTACATTTAGAATAGCTATAAATGGGGTATTAACATCTTCGTTCTCTTTGAACAAGGGCTTGCGGCAAGGTAACCCATATCATCATACTTATTTCTTTTCTGTATTGATGGTTTATTTGCTTTGTTGAGGAAAGCACACTTTGACGGGGATATTCATGGCATAAGGATCTGCAAAGATGGTCCTTGCTTAACTCATATCATTTTTGCAGACGATGCATTGTTGTTTTTGCAAGCTAACAAGTAAAAGACAGAAGCCCTCATAAAGAACCTTGAGGAGTATGAAAGGGCATCAGGACAAAAAGTGAACAGAGAGAAGACTTCAATCTTTTACAATAGAAACACAAAAAGAGAAATAGAATCCACCGTAGGGATGCAGAGTAATCAAATGGACAAGTGTCTTGGGCTTCTAGTTTGGTTTAGGAGGAACAAATCCAAGGCTTTTTAAGAGATAAAAGAAAAGATATGGCAAAAGATAAAGGGTTGGAAAATCAAGTTAGTAACCAGTAAGAAAAAAAGCTATGGCTCAGGCTATTACCAGCTACTCTATGAATCTTTTCTTAATACCAAAGAACTTTTCTCAAGAGCTAAACTTGTTGATGAGCAAATATTTGTGGGGGAAAATGATGGTAAATGAAAAATTAGTTGGATATCGTGGAAAAATCTATGCCTCCTAAAGGAAAGAGGAAGTGTGGGTTTCAGAGAGCTATTTGCTTTCAATAGGGCTCTAATTGCAAAATAGACTAGGAGGATATTGGCTAAAACAGACTCTTTAAGTCATAGAGTTTTTAAAAGGAAATATTTCAAAATAGGAAATTCGAGGTAGTGTTGTGTAGGAAATGGGTGCTCATTTATTTGGAGAAGTCTAGTTAATGTGTTGTTTTTTCTTCAGAGAGGGTGGGTAATGGGAAGCTAATAAATTTCTTCATCGATCAACGGGCTCTAAAAAAATTTTAGAAAGCGAGCCCTCTCCCAGCTGGCATTAGGGAGAACCAAAAGGTGGCATTTTTCATTAATAAGGAGAAATAGGAATGGAAGGAAATGGACATTAGAAGAGTTGTATGAGAAGCGGGTTGGGAAATCATAAAACACATTCTCATTCAAAATAGAGATATAGAGGACTCTTTCTTCTGCTTCTCAGAAAAGGATGGTTCGTTGACTATAAGATCAGTGTATAAGCTGGAACTAAGATACACTTAAAGAGCATCTGTTAGAGAAGGGAATGGGAGAGAAGAGGGGGAAACTGAAGTGTTGTGTACGAGCATCTAAAAATTGAAAATCCCAAAGAAGGTCCAACTGTTTGGGTGGAGAATGCGTATGGAAGCACTTCTAACAAGAGAAAATTTTAACCAAAGGGGGAACTAGGTGGAGATTTTTTGTCTGTTGTGTTCAAACAAGGATGAGATTGAATTTGGCTTCCACATTTTCTGGAATTGAGTGAAAATCAAGAACATTTTCAATTCTCCTCCATTTAGTGAAATAAGAAATAGAATGCTCCCAAATCTCAAAGTAGCAATCTCTATAATGGATAGTGACCTCTCCCTATTAACTTTATATGTAACTTGCTGCTAGAATATTTGGAATCATAAAAATAGAGGAGTAATGGAGGAACAGACAAGATCATTGTAGGACATAATCCAATGGAGTAGAATGTATATTCATCAATACCAAACATCACTTTTACTACCACTAGATCGTATTATGGGACATTAGAGTTCAATAAGATGGACGAAGCCCAAAGAGGGGTTGTGGAAGGTAAACGTGGATTCAGGCAACAAAGAGGGTCAAAAAGCAGTGGGTATGGGGCCATAATCAGGGATTGGAATGAGAATTTTGTTGCTTCAAGGTCATGGAAGGAAATGGCTTACCCAAATCCCCTTGTGCAAGAAATAAAAGCTATATTATTCATGACAAAATGGTTAGTCGAATGTTGGGAAACAAAGGTAATCATTGGATCCAATTCCCAAATTACAATCACTTGGCTACAAAATAAAACTGTGGTCAGATCCTATTATGGGAGGCGGATTGAAGAGATCAGGAAACTCACACTTCACTTTCAAGAGATCAACTTCAAGCATGTTAGTAAGCAAGGAAATAATGCTGCTCACAATCTGGCTCAGTTGGCAATTGAGTTGAAAAATGATGGCTAAGTATAGGTAGACAATGTTCTAAATACTATGGAAGAAATTATATATATAGACAATCTTTAATTTTTTGGGTCTTTTTGGGGCCTGTTTTATTCTGGGCTGGCTCACCTCCCCTCCTCTCTGCACTGGCTTTTTTGGTGGTTTGGGAAGTGGCTATTTGGAGGCTTCAAATTGTTGGTTCCGAGTTGATGGCTAAACCCAAGAGAGGAGGGGTGAATTGGGTTCTTTAAAAATCTTTGGTAAATCAAAATCTTAACCCCTTGCAAAATTAATCCCCTTTTGA
>JAXCLR010000063.1:13162527-13184712 GCA_035584095.1 Annona squamosa | reverse complement strand
AAGTCGACTTGGTGATCGACTTGACTTCTTTTGTTTCCTTAAACACTTGGCAAACTTATTAGTACACTTTTTATTCTTAAATTAGTCTTTGTTAATCATCAAAACACAGTCTTGATTAATTTGTATTGTTTTGAAGAATTGTTTCCAACACAAACAGGTTATCATTGTACCTTAAACAAAAAAAGATTTTTAGCTTTTTAAAAATTGGTTGTGCATCAATTTTTTTGCTTATGAAAGGAAAACAAGCCAAATCGACCTTAAAGACCCATTTGTCCTAACTTTTACCTTAAATTCTTACCAAGCATACTACATGTAGCTACCCTTTATCCATCCTTTATCCATCACAAACTAGTTACTATAGTTTTGGCAAACATAATTTTTATGAATTCTTGAAGATATCATTAATTTGTTTTATAGTCAAATACAATAATAAATTTTGAGATATGCTTTTGGCCAATCTTAATGCACAAGACTATCAAGGCCTTGTGAACTTGGTATTGGTCCCGAATTTGTGGCAAAACTCAAGATGAGAGAAGTGAATTAAGATCTTTAAAATTCTTTTTATAGATAAAAACTTAACAATTGTAAACTTTGTCCTCCTTGACTAAAAAAGTGAAGAGTAATAGAGAAAATAAAGTCACAAATAGTAGACATAAGAAATTTTAGTGGTTTGGGACAATCCTCCTTACGCCATTCTTCCAAGAGCACACTCTTGTATCTTGGGTTTCACTATTTCAAAAGAAATACAATTAGAGCTCATGCCCTCTTCTAGATTGTAACTCTAGGAGGTCTTTACAAACACAACACAAGTAGACAGTAAGTCTCAGTTCAATCGTGCACTATTTATCTTTACTTGGCCTTAGTTTCCAACACCAAGCAAGTAGCAATACAAAAAATTAAGTTACAAAGAAAGTCTACATGTTACAAATTATGTAAAGAAGTTTTCACCACATGAAAGAACTCTCGGATGTTTGAAATAGATGACAAGTTGCAACTTTTGCAGTGAATAATCCAATTCTTCTTAGTAGAGCAGTTAATGAACACTTAATTTCTTGTAAGAGCAAACGTGGATGCTCAATGAATGCTCTAGCTAACTCTCTTCATTCCACTTGTCGTGCTTTAAATAATAAAGGATTTATTTCAAATGTTAGGAGTAGCAGCATGCATTAAATGCGCCAACGTTCTAATTTTCCTAACCACTATAATGCAAGTTGCAACTGAAGTCGACTTTGCTTGCGACTTCACCCAAGTCGCACATTAAAGTCGACTTGGGGCGAGACTTTGATTGGGTGTTTCCACTTCATAAATCCTCCTTGAACATAGTGCCCCTTAAGTACCAATTTGGGTCAATTTGGTCCTTGACCTAACCCAAGTCATATTTGGAGTTAACTTCAGGTGCAACTTCTCATATAGCTTGTCTAATTAGTAGAATTATGCTATCCATAAGTCGACTTGGCTTCGGAACTTTTTCCAAATCGCTAGTGAAGTCGACTTGGCTATGCAACTTCACCATTCATTTGAAATTTTAAACTTCAAGAAATATGCTTTTATGCTTTAATCTTTCGAGTCCTACACTTGAGTCGACTTGATCTTGGACATCATCTAAGTTACTTGACAAGGTTGAATTGGATGTATGACTTGACTTTTGGTACTTAGTGTTTGAAATCTTGCTTGGATCTTCAAGGATGCAAGTCAAAATCTAGTGACTTGGTCTTCGACTTCACCTAAGTCACAAATGTCATAAACTCAACTAGAATATCAAGAGATTTATATTTTGATTATTAGCCATCCAACTTTAAGGATTAAAGTTTACTAACATGTTTGTTGAATTGCTTTAAAGATAGAAAATTCAAATACTAAACCATAGCAGACCAAGTCCCATAGTCAAATTGACTTAGACATGCGACTTGTGTCAAGTCCATACCCAAGTCGACCTCAAAGTGCAAGTTAACTTGAGATAATACAAGGTCTGAAGTGCTAACAGGTCAAGTCATAAACCCAAGTTGACTCCGATTGCGACTTACGTGAAGTCGATAGCCAAGTTGACTTAGGGGGTTGTATGTTTTCACTAACTCAAAGTTGAATGAGTGAAATTACACTCCAAATCGACTCCACACTATGACTTGAGTCAAGTTGTAGACTAAGTCGACTCAAGGTTCTGACCTGCATTCTTGAAAAGCCAAGCAAGTCTTCAAAAACTAAGTGTCAAATGTCAAGTTGCACATCCAAGTTGACTCCGCCAAACGACTTGGGTGAAGTTTAAGATCAACTTGACTCAGGCAAAGGTCTTGGAAGAGTAAAGCCATAGGTGTAGAAGCTTTGAAGATTAAAGATTTGAACAAGGAGCGAAGTCGCATAGCCAATTCAACTTCACTAGTGACTTGGGCGATGTTATAGAACCAAGTCGACTTTGGGGTTGCATCTTCCTATTGACTGGACAGATTACAAGCAAAGTCACACCCCAAGTCAACTCTACATTAGACTTGGGTCAAGTCGATGACCAAGTTGACTTAAGATGGAACTCCAGGAGCACTGTATTTTAGAGCAGAACTTAAGAAGTGGAAAAGCCTTGATCAAAGCCACATCCCAAGTCGACTTCAGTATTCAACTTGGGTAAAGCTGCAATTGAAGTTGACTCTAGATGCGACTTGCACTGTAATGATCGAAAAAATCAAACATTGATGCATTTAATGTGCACCACCTATCTCCAAATGTCAAAATAACTCCTCCATTATTTAAAGAAAGACAAGTAAAGTAAAGAGGATTAACAAGAACATTCAATAAGCTTTCACATTCTCAACAACAAGCAATTAAGCCTTCATTAAGTGCTATACCAAGAAAGAATTGAACTTCATTGCAAGGGCTACAATGGTTCATACTCACAAATATCCAAGAGTTCTTTCTTAATGTTGAATCTTCTCTACATAAACTGTAACATGTAGGAAATTTTTTTGCAATCTTTTCTTTGTAATTCTACTTAGCTTGGTGTTAGAGGCCGAAGCTTAGTAAAGACAAGTAGTGCACGGTTGGAGTTTGTAAAGGCCCCCTAGAGCTACAATCTAAAAGAGATCAAAGACTCTAATTGTACACCTAATGATATAATAGAACCCAAGACACAAGGGTGTGTTCTTGAGGATTGTCCCAAATCATTATAATGTCTTATGTCTGCAATTTTTACCTTGACTACTCTATTACTCTCCATGTTTTCATTCAAGGGGACTTAATTTTCAATGGGTTAAATTTTAAGACACCAAAGGAAGTTTAAAAGAATCCAATTCGCCCCTCTCCTCTTAGGTGTTATCAAAAACTCAGGGCCAATAATAGAGTGGAGTCGACTTGGGGCACAATTTTGCTTTTTCTAAATTGAGTCAACAATTATATGGAACCCCTAAGTCAACTTGAGTTTAGGACTTAACCTGTTTGCACTCTAGAACTCACATTGTCTTTATCCTAAGTTACAAATAAGGTTGACTTAGGTATAAACTTGACCTAAGTTGCGTTTTTGAGTCAACTTGGTTATGAGACTTGCTCCACTATGCTTTAACATTTAAAATTTCTAACTTGAAATCACTACACCAAATATGTTAGTCCCTTTAAACATTAAAATTTAGATTGTTAATTATCAAAATATAAATTGCTCTTGATTTTCAAATTGAGTTGGTAACACCTGGGTATAGCCTAATTGACTTCGAATCCTAGCGTGCGTGAGTGTAATCCTAAGTTTAAACCCTAAGAGAATAGTGGTCTTCATTGACGTAATTTAAGACTGACTACACAAGCCAAAACCCATTGCTGAAAATTTTCTTGTGTCCTCATACATAGGGCTATTTTAATCATAGAATAAAAAATATATATATTCAAAATGCTCAAAATCATTTGTTTTCTGATGAGGCAAAAAAAAATCATCTTGATTAATGTAGTAGGTCGGTCGCATTTGCTTTTATAAAATTGTGGGAAAAAAAAGCATAGACCAATTAGAAATACATTAGAAAATAATAATACTTTGCAAACGTATGTACACACATAGAAACAATGATTTAGATATTTGAATATAACTTTGAAATTAGTATTTAAATTAACTATTTTGTTATATTCAGTTTGTATTTTTTTTTAAATGGGCCTATGTAAATCTCTGGTTTAAATAAAACTTGTTCACTTGAATAAACAAATAACCTAAATTCAATAAGTGAAGTTTTTTTTTTATTAAGAAAAAATAAACTAAAATCTCATTAGATTGCGCATATCTTAGGATTGAGAAACTCAGCTGCTCATGCACTTGTGGAATATATTACTATAGGAATTGATTTTTCTTATGTTTGGAGGGATTCTCTTCACAGTTGTACATCTAAAGATCTGTATAAAGACTCTTTTGGCAATGATATACCCGTAATTCATCTTCCCCTCCCCCCAACTGAAGTAGGATGGGAAATGATCTTAGAGATGAGATGATCAAACCTGTCTTTCAAAAAGATAATCGTAGGTTATGCAAAAGCATAACCAAAAAATAACGTGGTATATTATTAATTATGAGTTGATATCATATATGATCAAAATTATATATATGCAGAGCCCATCTAGATTTTCATTTTATGAAATTTGATAAAATTTAAATTTATTCTGATTTTGAAAACTAAAAAAGAGCATGGGTAGAAATTCATGTTGTTCTTTATTTTAAAAATGTACACACAATTATGCATTTTTAAGTTGTTACTTATTGCTTAATACTTTCATTTTTTATTATGTTGAGAAAACAACAATTTTAATCAATACGAAGAGTTTAATTTAACTTACATCTTAAAAAAATAATAATAATAACTTCGGTTACCTCCCTCAGAAGAACTCTTTTAAGGAGACTAAAGGGGTTGTTTGGTAATCTTAAAAATTCTATAACATGTTTTAAGAGTAAAAACTAAAGATGGTTGACAGCATCAAGACAGCAACTAAGGGGCTGTTTGGCATTTTGAAAAAGTATTTGACAAATTTTAACTTCATTAGAAACTGTCTGCATTGACTCATTATGCATAAGACCAGACAGGCTCATTAAATGCGTGACTGCTATGAGAGGAAGAAGTCGCTGCATGGAACCAATGCATGGTTCTGGATAATTGAAATATGCACCCGTGTATGTCAAAAAATAAAATTGCATGTACATGGCGCGCTCAATAATTTGAAAATCGTCTGGTTGAAATGACAACTTTCAGCACTTCCCTCTAGCTATGAAAAGTTTTACAGATTTTTACAAATTTTCCAAAATGCCATACAGCCCCTCAACAATGGATGAGTTCATTAATGGACCTCCTGCCGTTAATGTCGTTTCAACCAAAAATGGACGAAAATTCCATAAATGCATGTAGGTGCAATATAAGATGGCCGTTGTATGTGATGACAAGTGGACATCCTGCCATTAATTCTGTCTGCAACTACACCCCTGATTCGAGGTGTTTTTCACTGAGCGCCTTGCATTTTTTACACTCGGCTCTCGAGCTTTTGTGGTTATCAAACAGCCCCTAAACTAACTTCCCGCTTACGGTGGTGCAACTTAACAGATATTCGAAAGCCACTTGTCGTGCGTTTTTGTCTATGTTAAGTCCCGGGTACTGCCGGGGTGCAAGTACAACACATGGTTATTTAGCCTAAGTTCTTTAACCACAGTAGCCTCTAATTATTTGGCAGAATTTTCGTGACATTTTAGATCACTGAATGCTCAAAATATTTTTTTTTATTGTAAATGTCAATCGAAATTAATTTCAGGCCCTATTGAATGAATGTCTAGGTGACTGTGGGGTGGTTCGTTGGGAGGGAACCCGCATGTTTAACGTGGGACTCCGGCGGAGTAACTAATTAATAACATGACTCAAGGCCACGTCATGACGGCCCATCTTCAGCTGGCGTGACGTACAGATCCCCAAAATCTTCGCTGCGAGATGTTGTCTCCACGTAAAGCTGAGTCAGAAGCGTGAGATTTTCCAGCCCTTTCTCAGGTCTATAAATACGCTTCTTCATACAATGATCGACTCCAGGCTGGTGTTCAAAATCTCTCTCCATCTCTCCATACATCCATCCGGATTTATCTGCTTCTCTGACATTTTAGTAACTAACAAGATGACAATCGTCATTCAACAGCCTCAAAATGGTAAGCTGCATGTTCCATTAATATCTTTTGCTTTTTCTTTCTTTCGTAAATGCATTCTCTTAATTTGCATGCATGGTCATGACAATATTATTGCCATTCCAAGTTATATAATATTAATCATCATGAGCTATTTCTCACTTTATTGTGTCAACTGCATTAATTCTGCTATGCTATTTTTATCTGTCAATAACTAAGTTTTCATAATATTTTATTTAATTACCTCCGTACATGTTTTTTTAGTCTTTCTTTTATTCTATTACCGCCTTCTATACATTAACATGGCCGAATATTATTATTTTAATTATTCGGTTCAGGAATTGAAGTACCCGATGAGAAGAAGGTTGCTGTTGATTCCAATGAATTGGTACTGGATGGTGGATTCCTTGTACCGGAGACGAATTCATTCGGCCAAACATTCCGGTACGAATGAATTGTTCTACACCCACCGTCCCATTTTGTAAATCAATACTATGTGTAAAATCTGAAAAATCAAAAAGAGTTGGTGATGAATATGCAAATAACCCAAAATTCATTTGAATGCTTGACTGCAGGGATTACGAGGCAGAAAGCGAGCGAAAGAATAGCGTTGAAGAATTTTACCAGATGAATCACATCAACCAGACATATGACTTTGTAAGCAGGATTGTGTGTTTGTGCGTGAGATGAAGTGCTAGTTAAAATAATGAGCTAAACTAATTTTGTGCTGTCTTTTTTTTTGTCATAAATAAATAAATAAATCAGGTGAAGGGCATGAGAGAAGAGTATGGAAAGCTGAACAGGGTTGAGATGAGTATCTGGGAATGCTGCGAACTCCTCAATTCGTTTGTGGACGAGAGCGACCCTGATTTGGATGAACCTCAAATCGAGCATTTGCTTCAAACCGCCGAAGCAATTAGGAAGGATTATCCCAACGAAGACTGGCTGCACCTGACTGGACTCATTCATGGTATGTTACAAATTACTGTCAGTTCATTTCATATATTCTTTTTTTTTTTAATCAGATAATTCATTTCATATATAAAAGAATGCACTATTCTCATTAACATCGATTTATTATTGTGCAATATTTTGAAGCAAAAAGGTCTATTTTGGAAATATCAGAACTATAAGGTCTAATTTGCAGTTAGGCACAGTTACAGTCCATCTTGAAGCCCCGATAATTAACATGAAATGATACGGACAGAAAATCACTTAAGTTCATGCAAACTTGGTAGTTGATGGTTCTTTTCTTTTCTTTTTTTTTTTTTTTTTTTTTTTTTTTTTTTTTTTGTAATTGCAGATCTGGGAAAGGTTCTTCTCCATCATAGCTTTGGAGCTCTTCCCCAATGGGCTGTTGTTGGTAATTAATAATCATGCTACTCATTTCCAATAATCTTTACTTTCCTCCCCTTCTTTCCTTTCTACATTACCTGCAGTACTGATCCATTTATCTTTCAGGCGACACATTTCCAGTAGGATGCGCTTTCGACGAATCCAACATACATAACAAGGTTCATTTATTTCTTATCATCTTATCAACAGTCCCACGCCCATTTGGCTTTTCTTTGTTACTTTCTTTTTTTTGCAGAACAATCGATCTTAGAGTTGTTTGTGATTCTTTTCAAATTCGTTGTGGCAGTATTTCAAGGAAAATCCTGACTACCGCAATCCTCTTTATAACACCAAGCTTGGAGTTTACAAGGAAGGCTGTGGGCTTGACAATGTATTGATGTCATGGGGACATGATGATTACATGTACTTGGTATGTTCTTCCCATGCCCCTTTCACCAAGACTTTTTTTTTTTTTTTGGGCTAGCTAACTACTCTTTGAGCCAGATTGTCTGCGTTAGTTCTCCCCTATACATGTATCTTACTTCTGATCCTTTCTTTAGGTGGCCAAAGAAAACAAGACCACCTTACCATCTGCTGCTCTTTTCATTATCAGATACCATTCATTCTACCGTAAGTAATATCGTCTCTTCACAGGCCTGAATTGAAATGCTTAATGTTCTCTCCTCAATCAATTAGAGTTGTTCAATCACCTAACTGACGAGTGTTTGCTCATTTGTTTGCCTGCATCTTCTTGCAGCATTACACAGGGCAGGGGCATACAAATACCTGATGAACGAGGAAGATGCCGAAAATCTCAAGTGGCTTCAAATATTCAAGTAAGACCAACCAGAGTTCTTAAGGCCATCAAATATTTTTGTATCCCAAGACCTATCTTACCAATTACTCCAACTGTCTCTCTACGTATCTCTTCGAACTTGGTCTCTGTTACCCTCCCGTATGCAATGCTTCAGCAATCCTTAGGTTTGCCTTTCCTTTGTTCATAAGGACATGCGGGAAGTCAACTTCTTCAGCCTGATTAACTTGTGCAACCCCATAAGTTTTGTTGGATTGTTCGCACTTGAATTGAAGATTAATTGTTCACTACATATTGTTAAGCCACGATTTTTTCGTTTTGTCAAAATCAGCTTAATTAACACCAAGTGGTCATGTTATGTGCAGCAAGTATGACCTCTACAGCAAGAGCAAAGTTCGAATTGACGTAGAGAAAGTGAAGCCTTACTACCAAGCGCTCATCGACAAGGTGATTGCCAAAAAACAAAATTCCTTCTCATTCAAGGATCCCATTTTCTTCTGAAAATTTCAGTGTTTCTTACTCGATTGTACTTCGTCGCGTCCTGCAGTACTTCCCTCCAAAGCTGAGATGGTGAGATTTCTCTTGCATCAATTCATGGCGAACCGCAGTTTCATATTGTCCGTCGTTGGAGCAATTGAAGGAGGAGTGGATTCACTTGCCTTCGTGCGAGAAATACTTTCATCGTTTTCATTATATTATAATTAAATGACTATAAGGAAGCATTTGGGCCACGTAATCGACTTTCATGTGATTCTCCAATTCTGCTTTGAAGTCCACCTGTCGTTGTATTGGCAGTTTGAGTGTTGTAATTAGTATTCATGTTATAATAATAGTGGATTTATAATCCATTTACCATTGCTTGCAACGAAGATGCGATTTTTCGGTCACCTAGATTGCAGCTTGTCGATGTAATGTACTACTTTTTCATATGTCAAGTTCGATATAGAAACTCGCGTGGCACGTTAATTTATTGACATCAGAGTTATGGGCTAAGCAATTAGTCATGGATATTTACCTTGGCAACATATGTAGTTCAAATGTTCGAAGACAACTATTTGCTTGTTTAATCCCTTCATTCCTGCTGGACAAGTGGACTGGGAACATACCACGTCTACGTAAGAATACGTATTTCACTCCCCAGTGGCCAGTAACGCCCGTCACTCTCCTTCGTGGAGCGATGGTTCGCAACCGAATTTAATTCTTATAAAAAGAATCAAACAGGGATCGTCTGAAATCCACTTTATGATAGTTCTACTCTCCTTGAACTTCTATAGGAAATATTACATCCTACAAAATCAATATCCACCACGATCCTATTACAAATACAATTTCTGTGTTAGAATTATTTTGGTTCTTTACACTTGGTGTCATCTGGGAGAGAAATTTTCAATCTTTTTCTTTCCCTATGAATCTTTTTATTTTTCTCTATCTGCAATCATCTCTGTCCTTGGAGCATAATCAACTGACTTCTGATCTGGAGAATGCTCAACAAAGGTATGATGTGCATAAGAATGCAAAGTGGGGTTCTGATGTAACAAATTCAAAAGAAATGACTCCCGATATAGTAGCTAAAGAAGAATTTTAAGAAATGATGGTTGCAATATGGGAGTAGATGGCGCAAAAGCAATCAATTTCCTTGACACCCAATTAGGCACATAATATGAAAGCGCAAATTCCTATTTCACCCACAAAGGGGCCCGCTAATAACTTTTCTTCCCAAGCCCCTTTTCCGCAGACTATTAATATTGCTAACCGTTCACCTTTCATTTCAAAAATTATCAATGAGCCTCTTCCTCAAAAATTCAAAGTCATTAACATGGTGCCATATGATGGGCAATCTAATCCTCAGGATCACTTAGATATCTTTTGCAAAAATGCTAATTTAATAAGCATTGCAGACAATAAAATACCATACATTTATTGGTACCTTAAAAGGGAGAGCACGAGCGTGGTTTCAAAACTGACCTCTTGAATCCATTTCATACTTTGCTGCGTTTTTTGAGAGTTTTTATTGCAGTTTATATTTCAAGTTATTCATTCAAAGAGTCGTTCTAATTCATATCATGCGCGGCAATGAGAAAATGATTTTTTGCACAAATATATCGATCATTTCAATCATGAATGTACCTTGGTAAATTGCATAACTTCAGAACTTATCAAAGCCACCTTTATTAGGAGTTCACATCTGAGAGGGTTAGACAGACCTCAAAGTTCATAAGTCTGAAACTCTAGCTGAACTATTCATTACAACAAATAAATGGGTGAACATAGAAGAACAAATCAAATAGAAAAAATTGACACTACAAGGAAATGACAACAAAGGCCCCAACCGGAAAAGACTCTAAAACAATGATCAACAAACTTCAAACAAATGGAATAAAAAAGATGAAACTTCTTTAGACAAAGGTATGAAAACATACTTCTTTAGCTACCTCACAAGATGAAGTCTTCTTTGCAAGGATAAAGGTTTCTCAAAGATACCCAATCAAATGAAAGCTTTACTAAAAAAAGTAATGTTTTAGGCTGGTTTGCTTATCATGAAGATCATGGACACTAATGCAATTGAGGACCTTATTAGAAATGGCTAACTCACTCAGTTCATTAAAAGAGTGAAATAAAAGGCCCCCATTCACACTTCTATTGCAGGTTCTAATTTCAGGTATGAATCCTCTAGTACTCCAACACATGAAATCGCATCTACTAATCATAGAACCGTTGTTTGTAGAGGTACTATCAGATCAGGTAAAAGGAAGTGTGCACTTTTGGAACAAATATCAGAGGTAACTTTGTTGTGAAAGATGATGACATATCCATATATTTACAACGCTACAAAGGCCTTATGGAGCAAAATACTCCTATTTTCTATTCAAAAAATATTATGAGCTACCAATATCCAGGCAGAAACCTTAACTAAATTGGCATCCAGTGGATCATTCGACAAACCTTTTTCATTTAAAAGAATCGAGTACTACCCCTATGCACATTCACAACATTGACATACCACTAGTAAACTCAATTGATGCAAATTGCAAATCAAGCTTTAAGTTTTGATGATTAACAACTAACTAAATGTTAAAGATTACTAATATAACTTTGGATATGTGCACAAAAGATACGATTTCAAAATTCAAGTATGAACAGTTGAAGTTGCACATTTAAGTCGACTTCAAGAGTGACTTGGGTAAAGTCGCAACTCAAAATGACTTTGCAATCGACTTCAAATACATTTTCAAAGCCAGAAATTCCAAAGGAGAAGTCACACCCTAAATTGATTCTAGATGTAAGTTAGTGCAGCTGACTTCAGCATGGGACTTGGATGATTCAAGGCTACCCAAAATTTATGTCTAAAAATTGTCATTTAAAGTTGCATCTCAAGTCTACTTTAGATGCAACTTGGATGAAATTAAAGTTCAAGGTGACTCCAATTAGTGATTTGGAAGAGCAAATGGATACTTAAATTTTCTATCTCAAAAATTTTGACTAAAGTCACATCCTAAGTTAACTTTAGATGCAACTCTGGTGAAGTCCAACTTGAATTCGACACAAAAAGAGACTTGGAGAGATGAAATGAAAAAGAATTGAAAGCTAAGGGACAAAATTCCCAGAGCATGACAAAGTCGGCTTCACCTATAACTGAAGTCAACTCTCATCACTAAGTCGACTTCATATGTAACTTAAAGGCTAAGACTAGAAAGAAAACTATTTGGAAGAAAATGGAGCATTGACGTAAATACCCAAGTCGACTTCGCTTGCAATTTGAGTGAAGTCACAAGCCAAGTCTACTTCACTTATGACTTCAATCATAATGATATATATTTTTTTTGGAATATTGGCGCATTAAATGTGCAACACTTACCACAAAAAATTTTAAAATCCTTCAAGGCTATAAAAAAATCTTTGAGTAGAGTTAATGGGGTTAGCAAAGGCATTGATATGCTCTCACCATTCAAACATTAAGCATTCAAAGCTCCATCCAAGTGTTCTCAAGCCAAGCTCACAAGCTTACTGAAAAAAATCTCAAGTTCAACCATTCTTCTTATCCTTCGGAACTCACTTGCTGTGTCACAAAGATCTACACATTTTTGTAAGGTCTAGCTTGTTTCTATTTCTAATCTCTTGTATTGATTTGACACTTGGTTTGGTGTTGGAGACCAAGTCCAAGGTGTAGAAACAAGTAGTACTTGTTTAGAGTTGTACTCAACAACTACTTGTGTGTTGTTGTAAAATCTCATAAAGCTATAATTTAAAAGAGAACAAAGGCTCTAAGTTGTATTTGATGAGCGATAGTGGAACCCAAAGCACAAGAAGTGTGTGCTTAGAAGAGTGGAGTATGAAAGTTACTGAAATCACTATAAAAATCTAAGTGTCTACTGGTGCATTCATTTTTCACTTTCTTGATATGTTACGTTAGCTTTATATGTTTCATTCAAGAAACTTAATCACAAAGTGGTTAATTTTAAAATAGAAAAATTTTAATTACCCAATTCTCCCCTCTCTTCTTGTATAAAGTCATTCTTTGGAATCAGGACTAGCCCCCATATTAGAAAAACTTTATCATATAATACCTATCACACAATCATTGTAGCATCCCAACCTATAGGAGTGCATTACAACAAGGAACTTTACTCCACGGATCTTTAATTGGTGAAACTTGTAAATGAAACTTAAGTTTCATGCTTATAGGAGAGGAAACTTTTATAATGTTTTAGGAAAATTAGTTTGAAATTTTTTTTCTTTTTCTTTTCTTTAAAACCTACATTGGTTCCATTTTCTTAACTAAAATTCAAGAGCATGTTATCTGTATTTAGGATATTTGAGTAATACAAAACCTGATAATCATTACAAGTCCAATATATTTTTCTAAATCACTCACGTCTACTTTAATGTGTCTAATACATCCCTTATACAATCGTAGTTCATATGAGAAACTAATTACTACATTTAACATCAATATAAAATGTTAAAGTGTAATATTTACAACTACAATAATTACATCCAAGGCTCCTAATACACCAAAACCATTAAAAATCATGCTTTCATTACTTAGCCAGCAGTGAACGCTCTTCTCTGTTAAGTCTGAATTATATGTATTTATTGGTTAGTTGAAAATAATAAGTATAAAATACTTAGTAAGCAAGCATTTAAAAGTACACATAATTTCTAAAATTCGTTGCATTAATTGGAAATATAAAATTCTTAAATTCTTTTTATGCATGTATCTAAACTAAAGAGTGCAAACATGTATCATGACTTATTTCTTATTCAACAGATGACACTTACCAAGTGATCATCTACCTATAATAACTCTTCTAATTTTACAGGATTATCACTTTAAAATCTTACGTGCTTAACAATGCAATGCATGGATCATATACATCCTGCTTAACTCCAAAGGGTACTTGAAATGCCTCTGGCGTCACCCTTAAAATCTGAGGTTGGGTGACTAGGCTCAGTTTCCTTAGAAACATCACCTCTTATCTCATTTGACAAGGTACTTAATGCATACAAGCATACCATGATTCATAATCATTGTGAGAAAATATGCATTACATCATAAAATAAACTAAAAATTTCATTTCAATGTAAAAGAAAATAGATTAATTATTCATTGGCATATATCATTTCATAAAATGAAATGAAATAGATTTTCTTATAGTAAAATTCTTTTGAAATAAAATTTTGGAGGGCTTGTTTACTTTTTTCCTTTAGCTTCTTTCCATCTTTCTTTTACCCTTTCCTATCATAGTTAATCAAGAATACATCTAAGCATTTATTTAAATTGTCACACATACTTGTTTCATGTCTAATCATGAATCTAACTACCTTTTTTTTTTTTTTATCAAAACCCTTGTACATGGAGTTCAAGTATTCATCATTTGAAATATTTCTATCCTATACTTGAATAAACCTCCTATTCCCACTCTAGACTTTCAAATTCAATTTATACTAGAAATTTGAACTATTCTAATTTCATATCAGATATATTACTTTTTACAATTATGTGACAATCACACTTGAACCTAACTCAAAAATTCATAGTATGCACAACCTGTCCACATGGATACCTAGTTAAACTCTTTTTTTTATGTAATTCAACATCATACCGTATTGATTTTAAATACAATACTTGTAATAATTTTACCATTCATTGTTGATACTTTAAAATCAATAACTTAGTAAAGTAACCATACAACATAACTTTTTTAGTTTATTTTCTCCATTTTCTTGATTTCAATTGTTAAAACTTTATATTCCACTTCAAATTCACTAACTTTTATGTTTGGAATTTGCAATCTACCTATTTTATATGAATTACATGGGCGAACAACCAATTTAGCTTGGCTATTGAACTTAAATCTCTACATCGCTAGCTTAACACATAAATCTTATCATTTAATAATTGTACTGATCATAATTTATATAAATACAAAGTCTAAATACTATAATTAATATCTATAGCCCATAAATCAATTGAACAGTTTGATTTTCCAAGATTTCTTGCATTTTCATTGATATATGCATGAAAATTAACACTCCAATGTTATACTCTTACATTAAAATTAATAATTAATCATTAGTATTCAACACACGTGGCCAAATAGTCTAGTTCACAAAATTATTCTACTTAAATTCTTTTTAGGCTTACATTTAACAATCTCTGGCTTAACATATATAGTAAACAACATATTCAATTAGTGCAAATTTAAATATTCATTCCATAACTTGAAATTCTCTACGCATCGCTTCTAAACTCAAATCAGCATTCTCAACCTAATATAGGCGTGGAATGTTAGTTTTCAACCTTTGAAACTTAAAATATATATTTAATTAATCTGTATCACATAAACTCAATATTTAAATGTCAAAAATGACATTTGTAACTATACATCCAAGCTGAGTAATTATTATTATTATTATTTTGTGATCCTCATTCCCTGTATTTTTCACCTTAGAATTTCTAAAAATCATTTTATTAAACATCATTTCTCTTCTCTGTTATTCCAACTCAATCATTTAATTTATTTAATATAAAAAGCTTTCATACACTAAACTACTCATTAATACATCTCATTTAAATTAAATTTTGAACATTCCACTTTGACCTTTTTGATTTATGTCATCCCTATCTTAAAATTAATAAGTCCCATTTTAGTTTTTAACATTGCAATTTTCACATCAATTTTACACTAAAATATATAGAATTCATTCTATATACATCACATTAAAGAGTCCAGTACTTTTCTATATGGTTCCCACAATCGCCCACTTCCATCAACTACACATACTTCATTTAAGCTTTTGATTATACATTTTTTATATCGTTTCAACATATCATTAAGATTTAAATATAACATTTAAAAATTAGAAATACATATATAAGGGTAATACACATGACTGCCCCCCTTTTTTGTGGCCATCATGGCCAACCTGCTCATTCCATGCTTCATTTTAACATTAGAATTTAAAATTTTCTTTTACTTTCTTCCATCCCAACATCATATATTATCCTTTAAAATAATAGTTTCTCATTATAATAAGTCGTTCAAACTCAATTTCATCTATACCTCCCAACTCTCCATGTTTGCCATTATATAGTCATAATTCTAAGCTTCAAATTTTATGGATTTCAATCTAATCCATTCCCATATAACATTAAATTATTAAATTTAACATTTAAAAGCAACAACTCATGCTTATAACATATATATCCAACTTCCCTCATTCTTTCCATCCAATTTCCCCGACCAAATGACTTCAAAATTATTTATAATTCATCCCATATCTAAATAGTATAAAAGCCCTATGCCTATTCACAAAATTCATAGCTACCCTATTTTAGGATTTGATTAAATCCAAACTTTCTTTCCCATCCTACATAATTTAGCATCCAAACCATGCAATCTATATGATTTCATTGCCACTAACATGCACAATTCATGACTTAGGAGAAATTTTTGAAACCCTAGCTGGTCCTAACTATGTATACTCAAATTGTTGGGATAAACTTCAATTTTAGGTTTAATATTCATGATTTGGGATGTTTCCATGAAGATCCATGCATAAATCATAAAATTCTTATCATATTCCAATGATTTGGGGAGGATTTTAAAGAAAATCCTAAAAAATCTCAACTTTCTTACTTCCATTCACCGATGCTAGAGAAGAAGATAGTGTTGATGTCGTGGGTAGACGATGTACAAGTCACGTAGCTGACCCTTGTTCTCCCTCTTCTCCTTATCTTCCTTCTCCTTTCCTTCTTCTTTCCTTTCGCTTCTTCATTTTTTTCCCCTCCCCCTCCCTATCTCTTGTTTTACCCCTGCCATGAATGAATAGAGAGGGGGCTGCCCCTTATACCCACCATATGCATTTAAGCTATTAAATCATAATCATTCATTGATTTAAATAATTTAAATCAATCAATTACTTAAATTAAACCATTTGGTTGAAATTAATTAATTAATTAATCTAAAATTAAATAATAAACTTTATTATTATTATTATTATTATTTCATTCAACAATAACACTCTTAACTCATCAATATTTATTTATTAATTCTATCTTTTCTTACTTTATAATTTTAGGTCATTAATAAAATTCTAATTTTATTAACTTCATGGCTTGAAATTTTAATTTATATATGCCATGTGTTTATAAGTTGAAAATCTAAAAATCATGGGTACTACAATCATTTACCCCATTATGTAAAAGAGGCCAAAAGAATTTGCCACCAAGCAACCAATTACTCACTCTTAAATGATAACCTTTACTGCAAATCAATAGTCACCTCATTTATTTGTTATGTGTCAACATCTAGATTTTTACAAAACTTATAAAAACTCCACTAAGGTTGTTGCAAAAATCATTTGGGATGATGTATGCTTGAGCATTAAGTCTTTCATGCACGTTTTTATTAGCTCGCCATTCGGAAAGATACAAAGGAGTATGCATTGCCTATTAATAGTATGTCCTTATTCATCATAACCTTAGAACTCCATTACACCATATTCTTTACTCTTAGCTATTTTAACAATGGGGCATTGACTTGGTAGGTCCATTATCCATTGCTCCAAAAGTTTTGAAATCTATTGTTATTGCCGTAGATTCTTTTGCAAAATGAGAAGAAGAAAAAAACTTTATAGTACTATTATATTTACTCAAATTATCACATTTACATGGGACCAAATATTTTGTAGATTTGGTTTTTTACAAACTATCATTTTTTATAATGGAAAATAATTCAATAGCCAAAGCTTTAAAAATTTTTGTAATAATAATGAGATTCGACATAAGTTTTCCTCCATGGCTTACCCTCAATCTAATGGACAAGTAGAAAGAATAAATAAAACCTTAAAAGAAGCTTTACCAAAAAGATTAAAATAATAAATAAAACCTTAAAAGAAGCTTTACCAAAAAGATTATAATAATAAATAAAACCTTAAAAGAAGCTTGTAAAGCCTTTTTCCCAGTCCGAAGGATCCTATGATCCAATCAAAGGTCATTACACTAAACCAGAACCAGTTAGGTCCCTTTATCAACGCAAGGGATCATATGATTCAAATCAGCAATCATTATACCAATTCCAAAACAACGTCATCTTGTTTCCAAAATAGAAAGATCCAAGAATTCAAATAGTTAGTAACTAGAGTTTGTCTAAACATAGTTCTCTTCTCAAGTGCACGTGTCATGAATTGTAATATTTAAAATATAAATCCCATGAGAAATTAGCAACTTAAGATATTGTTTTTAAACACTTATATCAAATACCAAGTGAGTAGGATGAGAATAAAGAATAATAAAAAGAAAAGAGGATCTTGAGAACATAGAACAAGGTTAGAAATCAAGAGATGAGAGCACTTAGGATCTAGAGTTTCAAAAGCACTGGCTACAATGGGAATATGGCTTTCTTAATTTATTTTAGATCTTACTTGTTAAAAGAGAACTAAATCTAAATTATCCTTACACCTTCTCTCGAAACATGTAAGGAATAATCCTAATTTTGTTAACTATCTATCTCATAGGATTGAGTCAATTAAAATCTATCAGTTTTGTTTAGTTTGTGGGATTTCTCAAGGTTATCATACTCATTCTCATTGCTAGATTTCTAGATTTAATATATTGATTGTTGTATATTAAACTTTTACTTCCCAATTCCTTTACCTAATGTCAAACTACATATATGTTTAATAACTTTGTTCGTTTTAATGCAAGTACACACGTCGATTAAGTAATAAAGAGTGAGTAGAGTATCATTCTCTCGAAGAGGGAGAGTTAAACTGTAGCACAATCAAAGATTCCACTTTTCTTTTATGAATTGTCAATTTAAATGAAATTTTAACAAAAGTAGAATGAAAAAACCAACTAAATGACTATTCATAAGGTAGCAATAAATGGAGATTTTCAAGGTAACGATTAGATAAATGAGAATTATGAATTCCTTGACTCAAAACTATGCTAAATTAGTTTCTTTTTAATTAGTTGCATAAAGAATTACTAATCTAGGTTTGTTTATACTCATACATGTCTTTCGACACATATAAACATAAATTTGTTTTAGTCAATTGCTATGTTCCCATGCAACGAAGTAAAATAAGTTTGATTTGTGCATAACCTAAACAAGATCATATAGGGTTAATCTGTATATTTCTATCCAAATTAACATTCAATCACTATAAGTCATTGAAAACTTGCACTTTATATATATAAATCTCATCTAAACCTTACTTTTTCAAGCACAAATTTAGATATTACATCAATCCACAAGGTGATCAAGCTTGTACAAGCATTAAACACAATATGTAAAGGAAAATCTCACACAAACACATGTAATATCAAATCTGTAGATTCATTCAAGCACAAGAAACTTTCGACATATTTTATGAGCTCAAGTTCATCACGACATACCACCACAAGGTTTAGCTCAAGAATATGCAAAGACTTCCATAAAAATCATGTTTTAATATATCTCGCGAGAAGAGAATGATAAAATAAGAGAATAAAGAGAAAGAGAAAATGAAGCTCAATAGATTTCTCCTTCCAAATCAATCTTCGTCTTGGTCTTCGCCTCTAAACTTGAAGCCCTTTCTTTTCTTCTCCTCTTACCTCTCCTTCATTCTCCATAGTTTATGCTCTAGAAATCCTAATAGATGAATTTATATGATGGTCCAAAATAGCTTCACATGTGTGCAAAATTGCGCACATCCAGGGTTAGCTCCATGGGGCCAGTGTCTTGAACTACATGGCTATTTGATTTTTATGGATTTTTCTTTCAAGGAGGTGGCTAGCGTTGAGGAGCCAACTTTAATGACTTGAAAAGTTGAATCTTGACTGCAACAAACTTCTCCTCTCAATCCATCCACTTTTAGCATCGAATTTCTAATCAAATCACCTTCCTTTTCCTACAACAACAAAGAAAAAATTAGTAAATGAATTCCTAAATGAACTAATGAACTAAAACAAACTAAAATGAGATGATCTACAACTGAAATCACTAAGAAATGCATGAAAACTATACAAGATGTAAGAAACACACAAACAACACAAACTAATGCAATTCCTATACAAATTTACATGTTTTTCGCATACTAACTTTCAAATTGAGTACAAAAAATGAGCCTTGATCACTCTCTTTTTATAGATTTATTACTCCCTCAAACTTAAAACATCAGTCGTCCTCAAGTAACATGTAAAATCATAATGCAACTAACACATGTTAACAACAAGACTGTTTCTAATAATTAGTAATATAATCATATCAACCTACTTAACAATACAAAAGAGAACAATAATCGAAAGAACTCATGAAGAGCTTGTTAAAATCAAGTCAAGATATGCAAATTTAGCCTACAAGTCAAGTTAAATGCAAATGTGATCAATAAGTAATTAAAAATTGTAAGTTAACCTTACTAATAGTTCTCCTAATCAAAAGGTTTTTTAAGATAGGTTTAATGTATAGATAAATAGGCTACAAGTAGATCCATCATCGAGAAGACATAATATACATTCATCTAGTTTACTTGGCCTAAACTCAGATAATTTGCACAATCGATTCCTCCAAACTTCGTGTTTTAACTTTTTAAACCATATTTCAAGATATCTAGATAGTTTTCCTCTATTTTTAATTTTTTACTGGCTCCCCTCACCATATTTTAAGTTATACGGGGAGAATTTTTTATGAAGTACTATTACTACAGCTTTTCCTTGCCTTTTTATTCAAACTTTGACATTGCTAGGCACCAAGTCCCAGTTACTTAGCTTTGAGTTTAGCTACCTCTTCATTATTTATATAAAAATTTTTAAGGGTAATATATATATATATATCGATATCCTATGTACATATATTATCCAACACTAAGTCTCAAGTAAAAAGATGAACTACACTATGAATTAATGAGACAAGGTACTTACTTCCCAGCACAGGGTTAACAACAAACATTCATATATAAAGGTTCAAAACTAGGGAATAAATTATTGTAATAAGATATGAACTTCAAGAATAGATAGGCACAAGCACTCATATTACTTAAAAACTTTCCTTATTCATCTCATTTGAATATTTTAGCATGAAATAAACTATAAAATTTAACTATCTAATTGATCAAATTATTCACATGCCACCTGAGAACATTAAAATTTAACACAATAAAGCTAAATCAATACATAATCATGGGAAACCAAAAGAGCGGCGCTCATTTGGTCGCCAGGTGCGGAATGAAGCTTTCGTTTCCACCAGCACATGTTCGAATCCTAGGTGGGGATTTCGTACTAAATCTCTGTGGGGGCATGTGTATAGTCCTCCTTATTTGGTTGGGAGCTGGTGGTCTCCCCCGTTGTTATTTGGGAGCTTGTTGTCTCCCTTTGGAAACATTGTTAGAATTGTCTTAGAACTTTGAATGTGATATGAATTGAGATATGTTGTAAATATACTCCATAAAAAAAATACATAATCCTGGGAAATTTTTCAATTTACATGAGTTAGCTTCCAATTTAAAGTTTTCTAAATTCTTAATAAATGTAGTGCAACCTAGAAAATGATATAATTTGATACAAATGCATAATTGAGAGCAAAACATCCCAAACTTGAAAAATGCATTGTCCTCAATGCATAGAAAATTAGGAAATCTACAAATGAAAATAATATGCAAATGCAAATGATGAAGATATGCAAATGAAAAGGATAAACAAATAGAAAATGAAATAAATGAAAAAAGATAGGAAAGTAACTAGTGATTCCCCTAATCATTAAGATTGTAGAAGTTCTCATCTTCGTCACTCTTTTTTTTCTTATTCCTCTTCTGGATGAAGTTGAGCACATAATTATTACCATTGGTGAGACTTGACAATAACCTTATAAGCATTAGCCATATATTCTAGTTTAAAACCAATACCAGGCAAGAGTGGTCTTTTCAACACCGAATTGGTATATCTCTTGTAAGCTTGATCATCCACAAAAATGATGGGATCATAGTCAACTGTGGCACTAGACTTCTTTTGCATTCTGTTGATGATGATGATGATGATGATGATGCCTAGTTGTGGTGCAAAGTGAGCATGGCAATATAATCAAGTGACTCAAAGCAACAAGCTGCAACCACCTTCTTAATGCACATTTGAAATGCTCAAATCTAAGCAGAATGGTTTCACAATGCAAGCAAGGTCATTCCAACTCTTTTGAATAAATCAACAACAATAAGTTGAGTCACAACAAAGGTAGTCGAATTTGAATAAGTTAAGTTGCATCCTTCATACCACAAGGACAATAATCAAGCTCCTCTCATCTATTCCATAAGTATTTCAAATATGGCTAAGATAGAGCACAACACTTAGCATATTTTTGTCTCAGACTTCAACCTTGTTGGAAATATGTGGAAAATAAGCTAAGTCTATGTTTTGATGATTAACAAATCAATTTGAGTAAGTCTTGGTTAC
>JAXCLR010000063.1:13139778-13156088 GCA_035584095.1 Annona squamosa | reverse complement strand
TTATTTAAAATTCAATAAATTCACTTATAAATCATATGTAAATATTCAATGCATATATTGAATCCTACTTAGGTTGGGGTTTCACAAAACTTAATAGATTTTTCTTTCCATGTTAATCTTCATCTTGATCTTCACCTCGAGCCTAGAAGCCCTTTCTCTTCTCCTCCTCTTGCCACTCCTTCATGCTCCCTAGGTTAAGAATTTATATGATGGCCCAAAATAACTTCACATGTGTGCAAAGTTTCACACATCTAAGGTTAGTGCCACGACACCAATGTCTTTAACTGTATAACTGCTTGATTTTTCTAGATTTCTCTTTAAAGGTAGTGGCTAGGCCCATGGAACTAACTTTACTGACTTGAAAATTTGAATATTGTTTCTAACAAACATCTCCTCTGAATACATCCACTTTTAGCATCAAATTTATGAGTAAATCATCTTTCTTTTCCTACAACAATAAAGCAAAAATAAGTAAATGAATTCTTAAATGAACTAATGAACTAAACAAACTAAAATGAGATGAAATACGAATAAAATCAATTAGAAATGCATGAAAACTATGCAAGATGCAAGAAACAAATAAGTAATGCAAACTAATATGATTCTATGCAAATTTACATATTTCTCGCATACTAGCATTAAAATTGAGTGCAAAAAAGCCTTGATCACTCTTATTTCATAGAGTTGTCACCTAATTTATAAGAATCATTTCCAAAGTGCGAGCATAAACACCAAGTAAGTTTTAAATTCACAAGACATTAAATTAACACATAATATCCTTCATAAATAAAAAAAATCACATACCTCTACGTAGTCACATGTCACACCCTAAATCATAGATTAAGAGTTTAGCCTATCATTTTTATGATCAAATTCGAATACAAAATAAAATTATATCTCAAATCCATCACAAACAAGACAATGTAATCAAAAGGAAAGAAGAAAAAAAACTTATTGATTGGAAGCCTCAATATTGTCTTGAAAGCTCTATGCAATGAACTACCTCACTTCTCTCTTAATGAGCTTCGCCTTCTCTCACTCTTCAAACCTTAACTTGAGTTCAAGGGACATTTTAAGATGCACATACTGAGTCCGACACTAACTCAAAATGCATGGCCAGAGATGTGTATGGTTCAAACCATATGGCTCTTTGGAATGGATTTTTGCTTCAAATTTTTGTGGTGTTTTGACTTGATGTGCCCCAAATTATGTCGTAACTTCCCTGACACGTTTGAGACTATTTTGATCCCTATTTTTCTCCAAACTTGAATCTTGAATTTTCATTTACACTCAACTTTCATTGAGCCTTGTCAATTTGACCTTTCCATGTAGAATTCGTGTGCAATTTTCCTTCTTTACACAACCATTATCGATTGGTGAGTGTTTGCACAAAACAAAGCTTAATCAATTAATATTTGATTCAAATCATCTCAATCATTAAAATTCTTATTCAATTATTGTTTAAAATAAATAGTATAAAATGACTTAATAAATTCCCCACACTTGAAATTTTGTGTGTCCTCAAGCAAATACAAAGGAATTCAAGATCAAATTGTAAAACTTAAAAAATTAGTCTTTCAAAAACTTTGTGCAAAAAGTGAGTATAAATGATATAATAATATCAAAAATTAGTAATATTGTTAAATCAAAAATTCTAAATTGCCATTTATCAAAAATTTCAATAAAAAATCTCTGCTCACTTAATTAACATAGTACACGCCATCGCTATATTCTACTTTCAGGCATTAGAAATTAAAAAAATTCCAGAATAATAGCTACTAATTCTCAGGCATCCTCTCCTTTTTATTTCATCATGTCAATACACATATTCGGCCATTCAATTCTCAATGGTAGTGAAAGAAAAACAAGTCAGATTACCTCACATACATCTTATCAAATTTTCGCATCCAAATTTCCTTCGTCGAGTTCATAGAATCATGATGACTTAATGGGATGATGGTTAGGTTTAGATCAAACATTAAAAATTCACAATTGAACCATCACCAAATTCATTTGAGCCCTTCATGTAAACAGGGAACAAAATAACCCCCACACTTAATGCTTTTATTCCTTTGAGTGCTTGTTATTACCCTTGGTTCATATTTTTTTAAATACAAGTCTGGCGTTGATTTCCCTCATCATATTTTAGGTATAGGGAGCTTTTTTCAATTTTTTTCTATTTTTAACAATCCATGAGATTAACTTAATTCCCATTTTATCTTTCAACTCAAAATTCAGATTTAAATCTCAATTCAACTCAAATAGTAAGAATTAAAGATCAGAGAAATTTCAAGTTTAGGCTAAATGGGGAAAATAATATAATTCATTCAAAATTAGGTTCATAATTTAATAAAAGAATGTCTTAATCATATTCCACAAACAAGTCAACTTGAGTATTAGTGTTGGAAACTTTTTAACTGGAATGAGATTTTCATATATATAAGAAAAACTACCTTCTTTAATTCATCAATTGTATATATTAGAAGTAATTTTTGACAAATTAAAGGTAATTACTCAAAGTTTAAATTTAACCAAAGATAATGTCTTAGTATATTTGTTTCATCAAGTGATTTAAGACAAAAATATGAGTATTCTCAATAAATACATGCTCAAAAACAAATTTAACATGTCATCAAAGTACAATTATTCACCTAACTCAAAATTTTCAAAATCCCAATTGTCTTCTACTTAAAAGACTTACAAGTGTTCAATGTGAGCTATAAATCAGTCTAGTGTCAATAGTCATGCATCTTTTACACAAAATTCAATAGAAATATTTCACAAATGTGATAAAAAATCAGTGCAATAATCATCCAACAAAATCGTCAATTCAAAAAATAATATAACTCATTTCCCCCACACTTAAAGGCGACATTGTCCTCAACATTAAGAGCAATTCATTCAAATACGGATGGGTTTTCAATAAGTGAGAGTTGCCAACTTTCCTATCAAAGTGTTAAGATTTTGAATTGAATTCTTTCTCAAACTAATCTCTGCAAAACAAGCACAAAGATTCCACATCAACAAATATCAAAATCCTAAAAAATAAAATAGAAACAATAATGCAAACTACTACTTCCCTGGAACAAACATTAGTTGTCCTCCCATGCATCGCTTAGTTTATAGTCCTCAGCCTGACTGCAATTTTATTCTTATTAACCAACTCCAGCTTTTGCATCAATCTGCTTCTTTTGCTTGCCTCCAAATTTCCATGTGCTCTTTGTCATTTGAATTGGTTTCCAAATTTTTATTTTTCCTGTCAATAGACCGCAACAGTTATTTCTAAGAGATTGATAAAAGGACAAAAAATTTGTTACCAATTTCTCATCTTCACTCTTCTATTTGTTAGATTTCAACTATTCTGGTGGTTTTGATCTTCCATTTTTTATGATGCCACAATTTCGACAATTTCTTAATTTACACTTTCAATAGTTTCTCCCTTGCCCATGCACTCTCCTGTTGGATTGACCGATCTTCTTTATCACATGCCTCCTTAATCACATCAATCCACATGCCAAAATTTGTAAGAGAATGATGTTTTGGTGCTAAGAACAAGTTGAATTTCACCTTCTTATCTTTGACTATTAATGTGAGCTTTCTATGTTTACATAAATAATAGCTCTAGCCTTGCTAGTTCGGGTATCGTGGAGGTAGGACATAAGGCTTTTCCAACACTAGTTTGGGTTGTGACTCCTTGCCTTGCTTCAATTCTTGCTTAGGTTTGCTGTCAACTACTTTCTCTTTAATTAGAGCTAATTCATGTTGCTTGCCACTCCGGAGACTAATTGCCATTACTTGCTCCCTTAAATTGACTTCTGGTTAACTCGAGAGTTAACCTTAGTTTCTTTGAGAGGAGGATGAGGCTTGTTGAGCAATTTGGTTTTCTAACAGTTTGTTGTGGGTTTGTGTTTAATCCATCCTCTTTTAGTTGGTGCCACTAGTTTTGTGTTGGGCTTGGTGTAAGCAAGGTTGGCTATGGCTAATATGAGGATGAGTTTGGCAATTTTCTTGGAAAACCAGGTGGTTTATTTGATTGAGCAAAGTTTTGAGTATTAGATTGATTCGACCAAGAGAAGTTGAGGTGGTTACACCATCTAGGCTTCTAGGTGTTGGAATGGGGATTACCAAGGGGGCAAGTATTATAAGAGTTGTCACTTGCATGAGTTTGCTCATTTGAAGTCTCTTGAATGAAAAAATTACACTCAGATGTAGTTGCACCTCGGTCTGTCTTTCTATTTCCTTTCTCATAGTAATATCTGGTCCATCTTAACATTTAGTGAGTTAAGGGCTTCGATCTTGTACATGTCCCCACATCGAGAGGGGCCTCAAATGTCACCATATTGGAAATCATAAAGAGCTAAGTCTTCAAGGAGTGAGAGTCACTCCTCATCTATAAGTTGCATGAATCGGCCACCAACAGCTAAATTGATAGCACTTATAGTTTGTTAATCGTGCCTATTGAAGAAGTCAATTATATCGCCTTGTGAAAATGTCGTGGTGCGGGCACTTGCTCTATAAGTATTTTATTCTCTCCCACATGGATTTCATCCTTAATCTTCTTGGTCTTTGTGAGTGGAAACTATTTCTTTAAGAAAGCTGTAGAAAACTTTTCACATGTAGTGCATGAGTCAAGTGGAATAGAGAAAAATCACTCACTTGCTATATCACATAAAAAGGACAGGAAGAGTTGAAGATGGATGACTTTATGTGAGATAAATTGTACTTTGATTGTTTTACTCATCTGTTGGAACTTTATGATACGTACATTAAGGAAAAAGAGTCTTACAAACTAGTTTTATTGGATTATCTAGATGAGCCCTAGTTTAAGTTCAAAATTTTGTTGCCTTGATTTTAGGTTTGATGATTAAAGACATGACGCCTTTGTGGGTTTGGATGGTTGTGATTGCTCAAAGTTATCTACCTTGGTGGGTCATTACTTTTCACCTATTGTTCTGCATGCCCTTGTTGTGGCAAGTCAAGATTATTTCAGTCTGCCATTGTTCCTTTTGAACTTCTTCCTTGAGATGATTGTCATTACCAGTACTAACAAACTCTTCTCCTAAAAGTTCATTCAATCTCAAGATTTGTAGCCATGAGTTTTTCAACTATTTGTTTTACAAAATTTCTTATTGAGGGTGCATCAATAGTGATAGATCCATTATAGAGCAAAGTAGAACAAGTAAATTTAGAAAGGAAGAATAGTAGAGAGAATAACATAAAGAGATAGAGAAAGAAAGAGAAAGAGAAGTGTCTAATCATAAAGTCTTAAGTAGCGTCAAATTCCCTGACAATGATGCCCAAATACTTATTCAGTTCTCTTTACAAGTGCATGAGTCGTGACTTGTGTATTTAAAATATCAATCCCACAGAAAACTAGAGACTTAAGACTTTATTCTCAAACACTTATATCAAATAATAAGCAAGTAGGATGGGAATAAAGAATAGTAAAGAAGAAAAGAAAATCTTGAGAATGTAAAATAAAGATTAGAAATCAAGAGATGAGAGAATCTAAGATCTAAGATTTCATATGTAGCGTGTGCAACGAATACATAATTTTCTCAATTAAATTGGATGTTACTTGTTAAAAGAGAACTAACCGTAAATTATCTTTGCACCTTCTCTCGAAATCTACAAGTTGAAACCCTAATATTATTAACCACATATTCTGTGATACCCAGACTCAAGTAAAGCTTATGTATATGCATTTGACATATACATATGAGTCATGCATGATTTAGATGAATTATGAATGATTTTCCTAAGCAATATTGATGATTTATTGCAATTAGGGCAAGTGATTATGAATGATGATTATAAGCCAATATGGGTTAATAGGATTAAAGAGGCTTAATGAGGATTAGAGAATGTTAATATATTGAGTATACTTACCTAATATATTAAGATTTAATTAATGAAGATTATATTGGAAATTATGGACTTAAGGTAGCAAATGCTAGAAAATGCATAACTCGACGTCGGGAAGGTGGATTAAGATGAAAATTGAAAGGTAAGTACATAATTTTATACTTAATCTTATAAAAATGGACTATGAAAATAACGATGAATTTAGGGTGAAAATCGATCATCACCATCAAAATCTGAAGATGGTTTCAAATGAGCATAAATTGATCTAGAAAAGTCAGATTGAGACGAAATTTGAAATGAACGGTTAAAATTATAAGACCGATGCAATAAGAGGATTGGATTAATCTAATGATGATGGGATATTAGTTGCGCAAAAATAGATGTATATTATTGACTTTTGTACACCATAAAGTAAGTTTGTGTTAATGTTAAAGTAAGATAATTAGCTATATTTTAATGGCATAAATGAGGTGTCGAAAGGAGATAATTGCACATGCATTTTATGAATTATTTAAATTAAAAGAATTCATGATAAAATCAAGTGATTAATGGCATGATTTAATGGCTAATGGATTATCACAAAAGGAGCTTGAAAAGGTGGCTACACATGTGGACAATCAAGGGGCCATATACTTGGATTTTTTTAATTTTTAAAAATGCAAAATGTATACTTAAATGACCTAGGAAGCAAGGGTGAGGTGTGGATGTGATTTGGGGTTGATTTTGTGGCAAGAAAATACCAAAAAATCAATGATAGGTGGACCCCACCAAGTGGACAGCAACATGTAGCTATGGAGTTATGTCCGGAAAAACAACTTTTGTGATTTTGTTTGATTTTTTAATAGCTAAGTTGACCCCTAAATGAGCTCCTAGCTAGGGTAATTAAGTTTATATTAATTAAAGGCTGCAATTGTGTGGAAAAATTGCAAAGGAGCAGCTGATATGGATGTTGATTTGCATGGACAGCAAATGGACAGCAATGGTGAGTGACGTCCAAGGCTAGAAATGTGATTTTTATAATTTTTTAATAAGCTAAGTGGACCCCTAAGTAGGCTATTACCTAGGGTGATTAAATACCCATTAATTAAAATGAAATTAGGTGAGAAAAATGTGCAAAATGGCTGCTACAACTGACGTTGAAGTGTGGACAGCTTGATATCATTATTAATATGGATTTTTGATGATTTTTTAAGATAATTATCTAATTTAAATGAATCATATTTTTCCATGTCAGCAATAGGGGATAAATACGCTTTAATTAGCTATTAAATGATGTGGCAAGTAGGTTCCACAAGGCTGGAAAATCCAGCCATATATGAGTACACGTTCACTTGTGTTAAAGGGTTGGAGAGAGAAAATGAAAAAGGGAAAAAAATCCAAGCAAAGTAGTGCACGTCCCCTTATTCCAGCAACATGAAAGGGAGAAAAAGAGGAGAAAAAAGAGGAGAAAAATGGGAAGAGAGGAACCAAGCTAGGAAAAATGGAGTTCAAGTTTGATCCAAAACATGTAAGGATACCCCTTGATTTGAGTTCTTTAATTCTATATTTTTCATCTCAAGTTATGGGTAAAGAATTTGATTCATATTGAACCCTTAAAGCATGGTTCATGATGCCCTTAATTAGGGTATTGATTAAGGTTTGAATGAAAAGAATGAAAGCATAGGTTCAAGAGGATGAAAATGATGATTAAGGTAGAAAACAGGTTGAAAATCATGGCTGGAATTTTCTTAAATTCATATATGATATTGCTGTTTTGATATTTAATTATGATTACATGATGATTCATGATTTAATGAATTACATATGTTGATTTGGGCTTAAGTTATGGATTTTATAAAGGATATGAATTAGGGTTACACATTTAATACAATTTTCATGTTTTTATGTAAAAATGATAAGTGAATTAGCCCAAACTATTTAGGGATGTTATGGAGGGTAAAATACCCTATTTTTAAGTTATATTGAGATTCCAAAAGGGTGTGAAAAGATTAGCCCTAAATCTGATTTTATGGACATATGATTGGGCACGTCAAAACAGGTCAAATAGATATCTAAAATGTGTATGAAAGCTTCTGTTTCATAAGCAAACGAATTTAGGATTTTTAATATGTGTTAATACCTCAAATTTGGGTTAAGAAAAGTATGATTAATTTCTAGAATTAAGTGATTAGAAATCTTCTTTGAATTAAGTATCAAAAGAGGCGTTGAAATGATAAAAAGGGTCCCGAAGTTGCTATTTTAGAACCCTATGATGAATTAATTAAATTTTAAAAATTAAAACCTAAATTATATGTTAATTAAGGGGTTTAATCATTCTGAATTAAGGACTTAAGTTGTTGTGTTGAAAAATTTTAAGAAACACATGAATTATCTGTTGAGGAATTAACATATATGAACAGACAAGTATGAATAAATGGTATATGATCCAAGTGAGTTATTAAAAATGCAGAAATGCATAAAGAAGTGATGAAAAATGTGGATTAAGGTTCTGTTTAAGTAAATAATAATAATCTAAAATTTTGAGATTATTATATGATGTCTAAATTAGAAACTAAGTGCTTAAAATGAGTATCGTTGTATGAAAAATGAAAAATATGTTAAAAATAATAAATTGATCTAATGAACCTCTAAGTAATGATTTAATGAATAATTATTATATGTATGTAAGTTTACCCTACATAAGGGTATTAAAATGAATAAATGGATGATATGATATATATATATATATATAGGTTATGATATATATGAACACCCGACTTGAAAGACAAGTGGATTAAGTTAGATGAAATTATGTAGGTTGGAAAACCTAAGGTATATAAACATTTGAAGTTGATATATATAAATGAAATGTTATTTTCATTTATCTAGGAAAAAGCAAGGAAAAGAATGGAAGAAGCAAGAGAACTTTTCAAATTGCTGATTTTTCTTTATGTAATGAAATGATGATATGTTAACGTTTTTATGAATGTTTTATAAGTGGGCAAGCACATGTTTTGAAAATTTACGGATTTAACGAAAAGCCACAAATTTTGGAAAATGATGGCTTTAATAAAAGCCTTAAGGTTTGCTTCATGGGAAGCAATCGACACTTTTAAAGATAAATAATTTATCACAAATGTTGCCAATGTTGGGAATGCTTTATATTAATAGAATTGAAAATTTTACTTATGAGTAAGCAAGTTCTCCATGATTATTATTTTAAAAAATTTTATGTTTTATGCCGATGGTCTTTAAAGAATTTGCTTTCAAGTAAGCAAATTCTTTATGTTATTGTTTCAAAAGTATTTTATAAGAAAAGGGGGACTTTGCCCTTTTCACAAATCAACAAATGTAAATAAGTTTTGAATTTCTTTTATGATATTTTATAATAAATAATTATGTTTATGAAAGAAAAAGAAAGAAGGGAATTGATGTATTGATATTTAATGTAAACAACAATTTGGACATAGTCCATATGTTTTGAAATGATATTCAAAAAAGTTTTAATTTCTTTTAGATAAGGAAATCTATGATGAAAATATTTTGAAAAATATTTATACGGATATTGTTGAATGAGATTTAAGGATGACCAACCTAATAAGATGATTTCATAAACTGGTTTAATTTTAGGTTGCTAAAATAGTATACAAAAGACTATGCAAGCCCCTCTCCAAAATTAAATATGTGGACAGGGATTTGATTTTTAAGGTAATCGAGAAGGGAATGGTATAATTGCATAACTTTTGTAAGCAAAAAGGGCCTGAAATGGAAACTAAGAAAATATTAGAAAATTACATGGTTTATGTTTGAAAATCCAAAAGTTTTAGAATTATTTTATAAGGGTTTTAAGATGTATGGTTTTTCAAATGTTTCAAATATTTATCAAAATATTTTACTCAAATTGGTTTTAAAAAAATTTAAGAAAGGTCATCCTAAAACTAAATTTCAAATGAATACTTGTTTAAAGTGGGTGCGCTCGCTTTACAAGTTGACACAGACTGTAGTCTATAATGACTTTTTAAAAATGATTTCTAAAGATATAGACTTTGGTCTATGATGTTTGGTGAGTATTGATGCAAACTGTGATTTGTGATTCCGGTTTAAAAGGTCATAAGCTACGATCTATGATATTTTAAACCAAACGGACTGCAGTCTATCAAGATAATATATGGTGCACCAGTACAAGGAATAGGCCGATTGTAGAGCACTGTCGGGATGGCTGGGGCCCCTCTACATAAGGCCAAGTTGCTAAAGGATGACAGGAGGCCAACGACGCCCTCCCTAAGATGGGAGCAAGATGAAGAAAACAACCGCATGGTTAGTGTGCTGTTAAGAATTCTCTTCCAAAAGGTAAAGTGATCACTTGTTAAGTGTCACTACTGGATGGAGAGAAATGCATTCGCTTATGTTTTGCTTTTGAAAAGCCCAAAGATTGGGACATGAAAGTATATTTTTATGAAAGTTATTTTAAAGGAATTCTTATGAAATGATTACCATAAAAATAGAATATTTTACACAGAGAGTGTAAATAATAAGGATGAAAAGAAAATATTTATTGCAAATGCTTTTATGAAAATGGATTATGTATTTTATGCCTTGTTTGCTATAAACAAGCCCCAATATGAGGATTATGAAAAGGATATATGCTAAATTTAGTTTTGGACATAAGAATGTTCATTTCTAAAGGATTCAAAATGGTAAATGTTTATGGACATGAGAATGTCCAATGCCACCAACCGAGCAATGCTCGGTTGGTCAGCGTAGGCGCCATGGAATCCGGGCTACGCTGTGGGTCGTGTGTTTGAATCCCCATTTTGGGATTCCGGCCAAAATGAGAAATGAGAAAAAAATTATTAGTGGGAGCTGTGGTCTCCTGTTTGGTTGATTGTGGGACCAGTAGTCTCCCGTTTGGTTGTTGGAAGATGTGTCTTCCTGATTATTTGGTAGAGATGTATGTATGTATAGATGTAAAATGTTATGATTAAGTCAAGAGGACATTCATTGTAAAAAAGCATGATGAGATACTATGAATGAGATATGAAATTTTATTACAAGCGTATGTTATGAATGAAATATGAAACTTATTACAAGCGTATTGCCGTTTGTATGATGAATAATGTAGCGTGTAAAGAAATGAATGATGACTGAAAAAATTCAACGAGATTCAATTAAGAACCCGCTGCGTGATCAGGGCAACAATCCTAATTCACATTTACCAATCATTAAAATCTTGTGGTAAGGATATGACGTCTCGGTTTGGGGTGCCACATATTCTCATGGATTTAAGTTAATTAGAATCCATTAAGTTTTGTGGCAATTCTTGAGATTTCTCAGAGTCAACATTCCTATTCTCATGATCTAAATTTCTACATTTAATATCTTAATTACTGTACATTGAATTTGATCTCTTAATTCCTTCACCTAATATATTGAAATTATTTCCAAAGTACATTCTCAAATATAAAGAAATTATTAAATTCACAAGATATTAAATTAACACACAATATACTCTGTATAGTCCGCATGTTATGCCCTAAACTCTAGATTATGAGTTTAGTCTAGTATGTTTATTATCAAATCTAAACATAAAATAAAAATACATCTTAAATCCATCACAAATAAGAAAATATAATCAAAAGAAAAGAAAGAAAACTTATTGATTGGAAGCTTCAATGGTGTCTTAAACACTTCACACAACGTGCTGCCTCACTTCTTTTCTCGTGCTCTTCACCTTCTCTCACTCTTCAAACCTTAATTCAAGCTTAAGGGATGTTCCAAGATGTCATAAGATGTATACCGCAAGCATTTATATATCGATCCCTTGAAATTTGTGCAAATCGAGTCCAATGAGAACTCATAACACATGGCTAGGGGTTCATGTGGTTTGAACCTTGTGGGACCTTGTTCTAGCTTTATTATCAAACCAAAATAAGTAAATATTTGACCTTCAGGTTCTGAACCGCATTCATTTTTTTAAAATTTAGTTTTAACCATGTACTTCATAAAAAAAATGGTATGTTCTAAACCACATTCATTTTGTAGAAATTACTTGCATTCGGATTTGAACATAATTTTCACTAAAATCATTATTGACATTAGATTATATCTGGATTATGTGAGCATTCCTTACTGCTTACTGGCTAATTCTTTTTCGTCCTAAGGGTGTCAACCTTATTAGGCCAGTTGCTTAGAGGTTGACAGCGTAAAGATTATCCTTGAGTTGTGAAGGTAAAACTAGGTAGATTCTAGGAATAGGGTTTCATGTTGGGTAGCCAGTAGCAGTATCAACAATTTTAATGTTGATACTACGTAGGCTACCATGGTTGTTTAGATTATAGGATCCTAGCATTAAAGGTTCATCTATGGTTTGAGAAAATGTTTTGATTTCATAATTTGAGTTGATCTATGTCCTCGAAAATGTCTTAGCTATTGATTGTTGCCTTGTTTTAGAGATGACAAAACTGCAATTTAAGCCTACATACAATTCATAGTAGGGATGGTAATAGTGGTTGGCAATATGGGGTCAAGATTTGTCCAACCCTGACCATACTTTTTAAAAAATTGAGTTTGATCCTCTTTTTATACTGGATTGGGACAAGGTTGGTTTGACCTTAACTTTTTTCTAATAGGTTCTGAAATAAACTTCGAGTTGATATCGAACCAATTTTGGGACAACGAGTTGGGAAAAAATGTGGGTCAAATAAGATAATTTTAGGAATTTACATACCTATCAAATATAAATATATACCTATACTAAATTTGAATATTATATGCTTCAATATTCCACTATTTATTAAAAAGCACATAATTAAGAAAATAAAACATTTGAAAATATAGTATAAATTTGTTAAAATAGGTTAATATACAATTACAAATAAGAGTTATATATGTATAAATTCTTCTTATTGATTCTTATATTATTTTTTGAATAAATTGATTTTCCTATCATTGATAGAGTTGATTATAAAAATCGAGAATTTCTAAAGGAAATAATAATAATAATAATATTATTATTATTATTATTTAAACAGAGGCTTATAATTTTTAATAAATTAGTGTATACAGGGCGGGTCAGACTCTTCAGGTCGGGACATGGTTGACCCACACTGACCCTATTTTTTAAATTTAGGTCAAAATTTCTGACCCATCCCTATAAGAGTCAAAAATATATTAGTTTTATCCATTCAAAAATGGGTCAGGTTAAGGCCGAGTCACGCGTCGACCTACCCCAATTCCTACCCCTAATTCATATAGTGAACGTAGTATGGAAATTTTTAGGTTGGAATCTTGTTGGGGTGTTTGTTTCCATTTTGTTTCTTGTTCCTACTTGAATTTCTATGTGCTAGAATATAAAATTTATGGACTATTTGGTGATAGAATTATTTATTTTCAAGTTCCATAAATTTTCGAGAGTTATGTACTTTTTTATTTGCAAATAGGATCTTTCACAAGTTTTTTTTTGTATTATTTTCATCTTCTTCTTCTTTTTTGGATTATACAAATGCAACTTTACTTTTCTTTCACAAGTTTAAGGGCTAGTTTGATAATAGACTTATTGTGAAACCCCGATCTTGGAGGCATGTATGAAACCTTAGGTTTATAAACCCTAGGTAATGTGTTGATCCTTATATAAAATATATGGATAATATTTTGCAATATATGGAATTGGAAGATTAAACAATGAATTATGAAATGCAAATTCGGATGAATAGTGAAAGATGAATTGTAACATGTGAATAGTAACTGTAGGATTAAGGAATATGTTAAGTTAATCACTTTGGATTAACTTGATCATAAAAGACGAAAAAGGAAGCTTTTCACTAAAGGACAAAAGTGTTTTTTGGATTAAAATATTAATTTTTGGATTTAAGGGTATTTTGAAGAAAAAATGAAGAAAAATTCATAATTTATTATCTAGACAACGGATTGAGATGAAATTTTTTAGAGATGGCCAAAATCTTATGATGAACATGATAAATGGTGTAAGATGTGATGAAAATCATGAATTGAGGGTCAACATGAAATGTCGTTTGGAGATCAAAAAGGTAGCCCACTTTTTCATTAATTATATTTGACTTTTGGGTTAATTTTAATTAATTAAAAAATCAAATAATTAATAAATTTTGCAATGGCTGCTGGAGGCTTGACTTTTGTGCCAAAATCCAATTGTCCAAAATCAATCTTATCAAGAATCAATGGTTGAGATAAATTAGCTTAAAAATAATTAATTTTAATGAATAAAAAATATCAATAAATAGGGACTAGCTAGGGGGCAGGAGCTACTGATTAGGGTGGCTGCACATTGCTCAAGGGTTGCTTGGAAATTGCTTTGAAATTTCTTTGTCAAAAATATTTATAATTTAATCTGAATTCAAGGGGGTAAATTATAAATTCATGAAAAATGCCACCCTATAAAAGAGGAGCATGGGGTGAACGACCAAAACACACCACCCAGCTCCAAATTTAGGCATTTTCTCATTCCCCCCCCCCCCAACATGTTTTAGCTTGAGGAAGAGAGGAAAGAAAGAGAAAAAAGAAAGAAAAGAAGAGAATAAGAGAAGTAGGAAGGGAAGTTCTCCACTTAAGGTAAGGAAATTCTTTTCAAATTTCTTTTAGGTGTTAAGTAAGGAAAAATCATACTTAAATAAAACCTAAGCATGAGAAAATAAGTGTAGTTATCATGCCAAATTGGAATTATGCTTAGACATTAAAAATTTAGAGCGAAGATAGAGCATTCGAGAAAATAATATATGATATGTGTAAATAATGCTCCAAAATTGCTACATGATGATTTGGGATGAATAATAATGATGGTTATGATGTTAAAATAATAATGTATTAATCTCGTGATTTTTGGATTTAAGGATTATGCTTAAGTGAAATTATGTTGATTTTTAGTATGGAGAAAATGATTTATTGAGCCAAGTTAATGATGATGAATCCAAAATTTATGAATTTTTTCATGATATGCTGACTAAGAGCTATGTCATGGTATTTTTATTTTTGAAAAAGAATATCCATTTTTGGAACTCATGAACAGTAACCAACACGGTGTGAACGGTAATCTTGGATGAACATAATCTGCTACAATAAATGTGAACAGTAACTATGAACAGTGAATAGCATGATTTTGGAAAATTTTGAGATTTATTTTTATATTTTATAAGGATATATGGATGAAATTTTTAAAGGAATTATGGATAAAAATCCATATAAATGAATAATGACCAAGTATCTTTATAAGATTAACCTCTATGAGAATGTGGTAATAAATGATTATAAAACAAGTATGGAAAGCAATCTAAGACATGGAATAAATGGATAAAATATTCAATTTCCTTGCATAGGAAAAAGAAGGAGAAGGTTGAGGACACCGACTGAAGAGGTAAGCAAGCAAACCCTTTTGAAAATATATTTTATTTTCAAGTATTTATGAAATGTGTTTAAGTTGGTCATTCCTATAATGTGTTGAAATGATGAATGTTTATGAGTTTTTATGAAAAGTCATGTCGGCATATTATATCATGTGATGTTTATGGACATGTGCACATGTATGATGCATAATAAAGAGGCTTTGGTGGAGGTAGAAAGCGGATCAGAGGGTCTTCCTTCACTATTGCCGAGTCGTATAGGTTGTGTGTCAGTGGCATCCTCCCAAGAGGTGGAGGCAAGAAAATTCAGCTCTTTAGTTAGAGATTTCTCACGGAGTTGAACTTGAGTAAAATAGAACTTTGCTTCAATTTAATAAAAAAAGCTGTAAAATAAAGTTTAAATAACAAAACATTAATAGCAAAGAACAAAACCAAACACTACAGTAGAATATTCAGTGAAACATGGACTAATGCAATCGACCAACCACTTGAAGCAATTGTAAGAATGGGGGAAGACAATTACACTAGAAGATGTCACACATGTTCTTTTTGAGCATGTAGTAGAGACTTTTAAATGAATCTTCATAAGAATCCATGCAAATATAAAGATAAATAATATAAAATTTATTCAATTAATAATTATATATCAATTTATTTTTATTTTATATTAATTCATACATTAATTTTAATTTTATTAATTTTGGTGCACATGTGGCTCATTTGTAAAATGAACTATCCAAATAATTTTATAATTCTTCCCCAATTATTTTAATAACCTAGTAATCACCCCCCAAATTATTTAATGAAAATTTTTATGAGAAAATTGTATTTTTCACAAAAAAACACAGAAGGCACTTTATTAAATACAATTTTCACAATTTCTGTGTGAACAAATAGAAATACATATAAACGTTTATAGTTAGATGTTAGATTTAGATGGATTCATTAAACAATTTTACATTGATAATTTTTTATTCAATGTAAATATTTATTAAACTGATAATTTTACATTGATTTCACTTAAAGTAAATAAATTTTTATTTTTATTTTAAATATATTAATTCTAGTAATAATAAATCATAATTAGTATCTCAA
>JAXCLR010000063.1:13124732-13139546 GCA_035584095.1 Annona squamosa | reverse complement strand
TTTTGATTTTATTTAATTTAAATTTGTTAATATTTTTAATTATAAATTTATATATTTATTTAGTTTTAAAATTATTTAAAGGTTTGTGTAATTCTAAAATGAATGATTAATTATATATCTTTTGCGAAATACACAAATTAGTTAAAATATTTATAAAATATCAAAAATTAGATGCGGTTAGATGTTATTAGATTAAGGTGAATTTCATTAAATCGTATTATCTCGGTTTCAAATTTCATAATTAAGGTGTAAATGACCTTATAAGAGGCCTAGGATTATATTACAAGTGTTAAATTAGGATTAACTGTTAAATTTCAAAAAAAAGATGCGGTTAGATGTAGTTAGATACGATTAGACATGATTAAATTAAGGTAGATTTCATTAAATCATATTGTTTGGGTTTCGAATTTCATAATTAAGGTATAAATGACCTTATAAGAGACCTAGAATCATATTACAAGTGTTAAATTGGGATTAGCTTATTAATTTCAAAATTTAGATGCGATTAGATGCTGTTAGATGCAGTTAGATACGGTTAGATTAAGGTGGATTTCATAAATCATATTATCTAGGTTTCAAATTCTGTAATTAAGGTGTAAATGACCTTATAAGGAGCCTAGGATCATATTACAGGTGTTAAATTAGGATTAACTTATTAATTTTAAAAATTATATGGGGTTAGATGTGGTTAGACGTTGTTAGATTAAGATGGATTTCATTCAATTATATTTTCTTGGTTTCAGATTCCTTAATTAAAGTGTAAATAACCTTATAAGGGACCTAGGATCATATTACGGGTGTTAAATTAGAATTAACTTATTAATTTCAAAAATTATATGAAGTTAGATGCGTTAAATGTGGTTAAATATTGTTAGATGCGGTTAGACGCTGTTGATTAAGGTGAATTTCATTAAATTGTATTATCTAGATTTCAAATTCTGTAATTAAGATGTAAATGACCTTATAAGGGGCCTAGGATCATATTACAGGTGTTAAATTAGGATTAACTTATTAATTTCAAAAATTAGATGCGGTTAGATGCTGTTAGATGTTGTTAGATGCTGTTAGACGTAGTTAAACACTATTAGATTAAGATGGATTTCATTAAATCGTATTATCTGGATTTCAAATTCCGTAATTAAGGTGTAAATGACCTTATAAGGGGCCTAGGATCGTATTACAAGTGTTAAATTATGATTAACTTATTAATTTCAAAAATTAAATGTGGTTAGATATTGTTAGATTAAGGTGATTTCATTAAATCGTATTGGGTTTCAAATTCCATAATTAAGGTATAAATGACCTTATAAGGGGTCTAGAATCATATTACAGGTGTTCAATTAGGATTAACTTATTAATTTCAAAAATTAGATTCGGTTAGATGCAGTTAGATGCTGTTACATGCGATTAGATGCTGTTAGATGCGATTAGATGCTGTTAGATGTGGTTAGATGGGGTTAGATGCTGTTAGATGCTATTAAATTCTACATATTCAGAAAATAAAAAATTTTAAAAAAATTTTAAAAAATCAAGAAATATAAAAGAAATTATTATTTTTGAGACTACCTTAATTAAATTAACTTTAAATAATATAACATAACTCCTAATAAAAATTAGAATTTCCAACTTTACCAATTATAATGAAATCTTATTAAAAAATATGTTTTTGTACACAAATATTTTTAGCAATTGTCAAATAATGAAAAATTATATATACATACATTTTAGTACTCGATCTAGCAAATGAATGGTATAAATTGAGATTTTACATATATATATAATAGAAATTTTATCAAAAAACCAAATATACTCACGTTTTTAAATAAATATACTCATGCTGTAAAATTACCACAATACCCCTATTTCCTTGTTTTTCTCACGGGGAAGGCTTCCCATGGGTTGGGCCTCTAAGACGCCCAACCCATAGGAAGCACTTCCTACGTTTTTCTCATTGGAAGCTTCATCTAAATGCAACATTCAGTTGATAAAATCAATGGCAACTTGATCTTTTGCCTCATTTGACCGACCAGCAATGACGACACCCCTAAAAGAACTTCATCCAACTGGCATCCCCTCTCTAGTCACTCGAAATTGTTGAAACCTTTAACTAGCTGACCAATAAGCAGCAGCCTCCCACCTTCTCATTTCAACGGACAAGCAATATTTAGCCACCAACACCAAGTTCAATTAGCTCCTGTACTTTAACCCTAACAACTATAGAATTTTTGAATCTAGGCAAGTCCCATCGAATCTAGTTGTTCAGTTGATAAAATAAATCTAAAAAACAACAATTCCTGTCATCGCCTCTTTACAAGTTACAATCGATCGTAACAAGCTCATCACCCAACCCGTCAACCAACACACCTGCTCACTGCCCCTACATATTACTTATCTCAAGAAGCCATGACAACTGATTCTTCATCATTCAGTAGTGCACTATAGTAGATTTCTGACCACCTAGCTTCAATCAACATTTGCACATCCCATCTGGAATAGCTGTGTAATTGCCAAGATTTAAATGTATGCCCTGTGACTCAATCGACTGAATTGCAAATCAAGGAATACCCAAGTTTTGATTATTAATAACCAAATTTAAGAATATTAAAGGTATTAATGTATTTGATTTAATAATGAAGCTAGAATTTGGATTCTAAGAAAAAATAGTTCAAGTTGCACTCCCAAGTTAGTTTCAGCATCAACTTGAGTCAAGTCGATGTTCCGAATCAACTTCAAATGACATTTTGGATATAGAAAGAACAATGTGGATGCTTGACAGGTTAAAGTTGCACCCCAAGTCGACTCCACCTGCGACTTGGGTGAAGTCTGAAACTGAAATGGACTCCAAATGTGACTTGGAATCCATCAAACAGCTGAAGCTTCATCCAACTGAAGTATGAGGAAACCCAAGTAGACTTCACCATGGGACTTGGGCAAAGTCAAATACTTGACCTAGTTCTGGAACTTGAGTTCTAAGAGACAATTATAGAAATTTGCCTAAATGCCAAGAATATAGACGCTACATCAAGTCAACTTCACTTGCGACTTAAGCCAAGACTCATACCAAGTCAACCCAAGATTAAGACTTGAAGAAAAAGAAGCAAAAGAGTGGAGTTTTGAAGTTCTTACATTTCAACATAGAGTAAGGCCATATACGCAAGTCAACTTTACTTGCGACTTGGGTGAAGTCCCCAGTCCAAGTCAACTCAAAATGGAACTTGGAAAGCAAGACTTGAAGAAAAGGTAGCAAGAAGGATTTGGAAGACCAAAATCACAAGCTAAGTCGACTCAACCTGCGACTTGGTAAATTCGCATCCAAAGTCGATTTCATATGCGACTTGAGTTGCAATAATTGAAAATTTTTAAATGTTGGCGCATTTAATGCATGCCACCTACCCTCTAAGTTCAAGTTTCTCCAACATCTATTTAAGACGCATTAAGGGGGGGTTATAAGGGTTAGCCAGAGCATTCATTGAGCCTTTACCTTCCTACTTCTAAGCAATTAAGAGTGCATTAAGTATTTTCTTCGAAGCAAGACTCTTAAATCTATTGAAAGTACTTCATCTTTTCATCTTCTACACAACTTCAAGAGTTCGCAACTATGCTTGAATTGTATTATGTTAATTTATAAAGTCTAGATCCTTCTATTTCAATTACTCTCTTTTATATTGGTTGCTTGGTTTGATGTTGGAAACCAAGGCTAAGTTAAAAGACAATTAGTATTCGGTTGAAATGGAACTTCCTATATACTTGCGTGATTGTTGTAAAGGATCCCGAAAGCTAGAATTTAGAAGAGAGCTAAGACTCTAATTATATTCGCTGTGAAGATAGTGGAATTTAAGACACAAGAGAGTGTGTGCTTGGAAGTGTAAAGTAGAAAAAGTTGCTCGACCTTCAAAGGGATTGAACCAAAAAGGGGTTAAATTTTTTATTTCTAAATAATTTTAATAATCCAATTCACCCATTTCCTATTGTGTTCGTCGATAACTCAGGACCAAACATGCTCATGCTCTAACAGCAAGTAGAAACCCACTCTTTTTGTCACTGCAAAAAATCTAACAACATGAGTGGTGTGGAGAAGTAAACATAATTATAAGAATTAACATGAAGTATTGACAATGATGGCAATTCATAGCAAAGGAAGGCATGCCATGAATCCCACATCAGATTTTAAACTTTCTTATGAGGTACCCCACATGTCTAATAATAAAGGGCCCCATTTGCCTTGTAGAACACATCACAAAATAAAAATCCAAGCAATAAAGGTCCATTATAGTTTAGATGTGCTCCCCATTATTAGGTGATGTAAATTTTGATTTTATTGCACTATAGTTGCCTTTGCTATTTCTTAGTTGTTAAGCTTAAGTTTATAGGTTTAATTCTTAAATTAGATTTATTGCTTTCTTTCCTATTTTGTAATATTTAAAGTAAACTTAATGTATTTTCCTTTGCTACTTTTTTAGATTAAAGTTCATTTTAGTAATCTTTCAATTGCTTTCTTAGATTAGATTTAATTTAAGTTGTTAATAAGTAGTTACACTTTCATTTTTTCCTCTCCATTTCTTTTTCTTTTCTCTTCTCTCTCTCTCTCTCTCTCAACTCTCTTTAATTTCTCTCCTCTCTTTTCTCCTTTTTCCTTCTTTTTTAATGTCTCCCTTTCTCTCTTCTTTTTCTCTCTACATTCTCTCTCTTTTCTCTCGTCTATCTTTGTCTCTCTCCTTTCTCTTTCCTCCTCTCCCTCTCTCTTCTTTCTCTCTTTTCTTTTAATGCATGTTAGTTTCAAGCAATTCAAAATTTATCACCTCTTTGTAGATTTGACTCAACTTAACATTATTCTATGTTATCTTTCACATAGTATTAGCTTTAATATGAATTAGTTTATATAATTAAATTGTTGATCATAGTTCTTTTAACAACAAATACTTGGTTTGCATTAGCTTTTATTGTAGTTATTTGAATGAAGGAAGAAAACCCATTTGCTTGGGTTTTTAAGTTCTTGGTCGGCATGTGTGCATGCGTCTAATGTGTTGTTTTAAAAAAAAACGTATGTTACATTAGTCTAGTTGAAGAGTGGAAAAAGTGTAAGAGCACTAGAGGTTAATGCTACAAAGGCTAAGATAAAATATACTTTATGCCAAACTTAAGTAATGTAACTTCTAGATGACTAATGTAGGATTTTTTGGTCACATAGTTTAAAAAAAAATGAGATATCCATGACCCCCCATAAAATTACTAATGAATTAGCCTAAATTCGCAAAACTTATAGAAGTAAGGAGCTTTTGCGCTTGATAAGGTACTATAGGCGATTTATGAAAGAATTTCTCACAATTACAACTCTAATGAAAATGCTCACTTCTAAAGTGGTGAAGTTTGATCAGATTGATAAGTATGAAGAGGCATTTCAAGAGTTGAAAGAGGTGGTTAGTTGAAGTGCTTTTATTATCAGTGCCTTTAGCTACGGCAAGTTTGTGATCTGCAGTAATATGTCAAAGAAGTAACTTGGGTGCATTTTAATATAGCATAGGAATGTGATAGCATATGCAACTAAGCAATTGAGACCCCATGAGCAAAACTACTAATTTTTACATTGAAGATGTAGAGGCATTATTTCTATTTGAATAGTATCATGTGTATATTAATCGCAAAAGCTTAAAGTATATTTTTATCCAAAAGGAGTTAAATATTATGCAAAGAATGTGGTTGGAGTTACTAAAAGATTATGATTTGAACATTTATTACCACTTAAGAAAGGCAAATGTTGTGACAGATGCACTAAGTAGGAAATCTAAACATAGTCTAGCTAGTTAACTCCGTAGTTAGGTAAAGTTGTTTGAGGAAATGAGGTATCTTGGCTTGCATGTATGAGTTAAGGGTGCGTCAACATAAATTAGTTAGTTTAGGATTCAACCACCCTCATATATGAGATTAGATGGATATAAAAGGAGAATTAAGATGAGTATTCAAGGAAGAGTTGCTAGATTTTACAATTGATACTAATGACATTATGAAGTTTAGAGATCATACAACAATTCCCAAAAGGAGCCATAGTGTTGCGAAAGATGTGGAGGTACATTATTCACTTTACATGATCTATCTAGGTGGTACCAAGACATATGAGGATTTAAAAATGAATTGATGATGAAATCGTATGAAGGGAGATATGGTGTTTGAAGTACCAATAAATTAAGGCTAAGCACTAATGTCAAGAGTTGTAAACTATTGAGTTCTGGAGTGCAAGTGAGAGAGTTATTACAATCCTTCCATAAGTGTAGAGGCCATGGATTGTTGTATTTAGAATATCAATCTTATAAGAAATTTGGGACTCAAGTCGTTGTTTTCAAATACTTAATAGCCAAAATTAAAAGAGTAAGATACGAAGGAAGGAAATAGTAAGAAAAAAGTTGATCTTGAGAACATAGAATGGGGATTAGAAATCACAGATTGAAAGCACCTAAAGTCTAAGATTTCACATGTTTCATCTGCAATTGATAAAAATACTTACTTAATTCAAATATTATATATTAAAGGAGAACTAACTTTAAATTATCATTGTACCTTCTCTCGAAACTTGCAAGGGTACCATAATCTATCTAACCATCTACTCGAATGGGATTAAGTTAATTAGAATTTATTAAGTATTGTGGCAGCTTGTGAAATTTTCCAAGGTCATCATGCCTATTCTCATGGTCTTAGAATTCTAGATTTAATATCTTCATTATTGTATATTATATTTCCATCTCATGTTCCTTCACATAATATATGAGAATCATTGCAGAAGTGCAGACCTTAACTCCAATCAAGTATTAAATTCAGAAGATATTAAATTAACAAAAAAATATCCATCACATTGTATACATGCTACATCCTAAACCCTAGATAACGAGTTTAACTAAACATATTTATAATAAAAATCGAAAACTAAACAATATTATATTTAAAGCCTAGCATAAATCAAAAGAAAAGAATAAAAAAAAAGCTTATTAATTGAAAACTCCAATGATGTCTTAAACATCTCAACAACTCGCTGCCTTGCTTCTCACCTTGTGCTCTTGACTTTCTCTCGCTCCCGAACCTCAAACCTAGCTCCAAAGAGATTCTAAAATGATTGGAACATTCAAAATAATTATTTATATAGAGATCTCGGATAACTTGCATACATGGTCTCAATCACGCATGGAATTACTCATCCTGTCCCCTACCAAACACATTGTTTCATCCATGTGAGACCAAATCCACATAGTTCAAACTGTGTAGGACTTTAGTCTTTTGTAATTTGCTCTGAAATTTTGATGCTTTATTGCCCGTTTCACAGCAGTTCGCTTCGAAATTTCCATGACACATTCTAGGCTATTTTGATCACTATTTTGCCTCCTTTTAAATCTTTTACATCATTAAATTGAGTGCGTCTTGTTCATCATGCTTCAACTCTCAAATAATTATGAGATTGTTGCTCCAATTTCTCCTAATTTCGCACGTACTAATCAATTGTGTGTGTTTTGTGCTAAAAAACTAAATCAATTAATATATTTCAAATCATCTCAACCACACACATTCTTACCCAATTATCATCCAAAACAATTAATATAAAAATGACTTAATAAATTCTTCCACACTTGAACATTTGCTTATCCTTAAGCAAATATAGAAGATCAAATTACAAAATTTCAAGAATTGTCGGTTTAAAAAAAAATTTGGGCAAAAAGCAATTACAATCATAAAAAACAATGAGAGTGACAACTCGAAAACTTTGAAACGTGGCATTTATAAAGAATTCTAGTCAAAAATCCCTTCCCACTCACTTGACACTATACACACAATCACATTTTTTACTTTTAATTGTTATGAGTTCAAAATTTTGACAACAAAAACTACTAATTCTCAGGTGTCCTTTCCTATTTAGTCATATTATTTCAAAATGCTCATTAAGCATTTCAATTCTCAATGGTAGTAAAAGCAAGTCAAATCACCTCACATATATCTTATTAAATTCTTACATTTGAATTTTCTCTACCGACTAATTGTTGAAAATATGTAGAAAATAAGCCAAGTCTATGTTTTGATGATTAACAAATCAATTTGAGTAAGCTTTGGTTACTAACATATTTGTGGAAATGATTTAAGGTTATAAATTTGAAGAATGTGAAGCATGGCAAGTCAAGTTGATTTCCAAGTCGACTCAAGCATTGACTTAGGCCAAGTCGAACCCCAAGTCGACTCCAGCAGCGACTTCAACCCGTCATTTTTGTCCGGAGTTGAAATCAAGGAGCAGAGCTGCCGAAGTCGCAAATGAAGTCGACTCCGCATGCGACTTAGGTGAAGTCGCAAACCAAGTCGACTCCAGCATCGACTTCGACTCGTCATTTCTATCCAGAGTTGAAACTGAGAACAAGAGCTGCCAAAGTCGCATCCCAAGTCGACTCCGCATGCGACTTGGGTGAAGTTGCAAATCAAGTCGACTCCGACTTCGACTTCAATACGAAAACATGCAGATCGAGATAACTCAATAATAGATTCAAGAGATTCAAAGGAAAATGAAGGTCAAAGACAACTCAAACACTCAAATGAAGATCAAATGAGGATCAAGTGAAGACCAAAGCAAAGCTGCATATTTCTCATGGAGAATCGAGATCATACATTTGGACCTCTCTTATGCACTCCAATACTCAAAGACTCAAGACTCAAGACATGGAGTCAAATGTGTTTAAGATATAAGAATTATAAAGAGTCTTAATGGAAGAACAACCAAACATGAAGGAATTTAAGCAAGAAAATGATTCTAAGATTCAAGTACTGAAGAACTCAAGAAAATGATTCCAAGATTAAAGTACTCAAGAACTCCAGAAAATAATTCCAAAATTCAAGTACTCAAAGAACTCAAGAAAAGGAATCCAAATGTTCTCTATGTAAATGATCACACAGTGTTCCAAAGAGATAAATCAAGGGAGACCAATCAATATGAAGAAAATCAAGTAATCAAAGTAATCTCGGAAGATTTCAAGTTCATCAAGCAAGCTGCCGAGGTGAAGTTGCACCTGAAGTCGACTCCACCTGTGACTTGGGTCAAGTCGAGGACCAAGTCGACCCAGATTGGAACTTGAAGCAGTTACGAACAAGCGAAGTCGCACATGAAGTCGACTCCACCTGCGACTTTGGTCGCAACGGTCGGAAAAATTTTGAACATTGGCGCATTAAATGCGCGCCACCTACCTCCAAACGTTCGGATTTCCTCCACAATTATAAAAGGTATTCAATATGAACGATGAGGGTTGCTGAAAATTCATTAAGAGAGCATAACTCCTATCTTCAAGAGCTTTAAGTGATCAAGCCAACATCTAGAAAAAGAACTTTGCTTCCAAACTGCCAAAAGCCACTTGCTGAATCATTATCATTAATGTACAAGTTCTTCTCTGCGCCGAATTCGCGTCTACACAACAGTAATGTGTAGAAATTTTTTTTTGTTATTTCTTGTTGTATTGAACTTGATTTAATTTGGGTAACTAAGATCAAGTGTAAGCAAAGTAGTGTGTGACTCGAGTGGAACTCATCACCTACTTGTGCTGTGAATTGTTGATGCCCCCTAGAGCTAGAATCTAGAAGAGATCAGTGGCTCTAGCTGTATTTTGTGAAATGCATAGTGAAACCCAAGTCACAAGGAGTGTAAGATTGGAAGAGTGGAGTAGGGAGGTTGTCCGAACCACTATAAAATCTTGTGTATTGATTTTTGTTTTTGCTCTCTACACTATTGCTTTCTTTTTGTTTCTTCATTAAGGGGACTAGATCAATCCGGAGTAAAGTTTCTGTTTAAGTTATAAATTTTTTAATTACCTAATTCACCTCTCCTCTATTGGGTATTTGCCATTAACTCGGGACTAACATCATGTACTTTAAAACTTCAACTAGTCTTTGATCATAAGTATGAATGGGCAATTTATAGATAGTAAGAATTTGGTGCAAGGAAATTGAACTGAAGAAATTTGCATGTTGATTATTTATGATGAGTTCTAGAATATCATTGATCATAAGTGTGAATGGGTAATTTATATATAATATATAATAAGGATATAGCCAAAATGCATATACCTATACATATACTTTCATACATATAGTTTTTCCTGCATTTTTCTCAAGGGAAGCTATGTCTCTGCCGTTCATTTGAGCTAGATAGCTACGACCTATTTAGGTATTTTAGGTAGGTCAAAAAATTGAAGGGAACATATAAAACCCTCGCTACTTACTCTACCCATCCTCCTGCTATTGACAAGCGTATAAGTCATGTGTCTGTTAATCTGAATAGTGAGGTAAATTGATTTGCATGCCCTTAGGAAGTTGTTCCTGCATTTTTCTCAAGGGAAGCTGTCTTTGCCGTTTGTTTGAGCTAGACAGCTACGACCTATTTAGGTATTTTGGGTAGGTCAAAAAATTGAAGGGAACATATAAAACCCTCGCTACTTACTCTACCCATCCTCCTGCTATTGACAAGCCCATAAGTCATGTGTCTGTTAATCTGAATAGTGAGGCAAATTGATCTGCATGCCCTTAGGAAGTTGTTCCTGCATTTTTCTCAAGGGAAGCTATGTCTTTGCCGTTCGTTTGAGCTAGACAGCTACGACCTATTTAGGTATTTTGGGTAGGTCAAAAAATTGAAGGGAACGTATAAAACCCTCGTTACTTACTCTACCCATCCTCCTGGTGTTGACAAGCGCAAAAGTCATGTGCCTATTAACCTAATTAGTGAGGCAGATTGATCTACATGCTTGAATTTTGGGATCAGGCTGAGTGCCGAGCATAAATACGTTGTATGGTGCTAGGAAGGGTACTACCATCCATTTGCAAGCCTTAGTTTTTGGAATGCTCTAGACATAAGAATTCTCTTCATTTGCTTCTTCTGTACCTTATCCCTTTGGTGGGAGTGCGAGAATAGCTTGTATCTCGGTCCTGGTGGTAGCAACAGTAAAGTTTTAGGTTCAAGTGAGAAGTTATTTTCCCAACTTGCTTCTTCTATTGTACTTTTTTTCTTTTATCCTCTTGGTACAGGACAAGAAACTCCCATGGCATTGGTAGCAACATGACCAAATGAAGACTTAACTTTGGGTTTTGAGCTAGACTAAGTAGTGGTTGATCGATGGAGTAAATACATTGAATTAGGGATAACAAATTGCAAGATGTTCAAATCAAATATGATAACGATATGTTCTTGAGGCCAAGGTCGGCCATTCCTTTGCTTAATTGGTTGAATAGAAGGATAAGAAACCCTGGTGGGCTTCCTCAGCTTTTTCCACTTCCAGGTAACATCCTAGCCGGGCTGAGGAGTTAGTTTGATAGTCCTCAAGGTAGATTGACCAAATTGGCGAGTAATGGGACACTTAGCAAGATTTGATGTGCCATTGCCCTTATTTTGGCAAGTAATGACACGCAAGGTATCCTTTAGTAGACAGGCTGGTGCCAATTGAGGTGCAGCAGATCGACCCATAGGCTTTCTTGCAGAGTTAGGTCGTGAACAGGGTTGGCTTGTAGGTCACTATGTTGCTGGTTGAACTAGTGTGGCAGACTGGTGAGTGGACTTCTATATGTGGTCTAGTTGCGAGGCTGGTGAGTCCATTTGAGCTGGCATGAATGGACACTATGTTATTTGGGTAAGAGTAACCCAAGAGATAATAACAGACTTAACTATGCAATTAGCAGCTTGATGGGCCTGGGTGCCACGATGCTCCTTTGGCAATGCTAGTTGATTCTCCTTCTTAACTAGAGCAATTGTTTTGGCAGAGTAGTCGATATGCGATAGGCACAATGCTCAAGATTCTCTAGCACTCGTATGAAGTGATGTGGAAGAGCCGCATCCATGTTCTCTGATTTAGCAAAGACAAAACCGTCATTGGAAAAGAATCCAAACACCAATGAAACAAGCTATGAGATCTGCAAAAGAGCACTTAAGAGTGTCAATAACAAGAGACAAAAAAGAAAAATATTAAAAAAAAACTATGGTTTCTACTATTAAAGATGAAGGGAGAGTGCTTTATGTCAAGTTCACCATTTATTTTGACCTCAATTTTCAAGCCATTCTGTTCTGTTGGTGGTTTTAGAAAATCAATGTTCAATTAATCTCTCTAATGATTTTTAAATCATTTAATTCTCTTAACCAAGTCCAAGAGTATATCACATAAATATTTTGCATTGTGTTCCACACTCTTATAGAGTCAAATACATAGTTTATAAAAAATTGATGATTTCATAAAATGATAATAAAATGCGTAGAAGGTCTTTCTATGACCTTACAAATGCGCGAAAAACGTGTCTGACGAAAATACAAGTATGGATGAGTACACTTCGTCCGGCGTCGTGACTCAAAAATGAGTAGTACATGACACCATGCGCCATGACGTAAAATGGGCTGCATATCGACCACACAACGTGACTAACAAAAATAAATGTAGATCACTTCACCACACTTGTGGCCTATAAAAAAAGGTGAGTATGCTATGCTATGTGCTGTGACTCAAAAATGGGTGAAGTACATGATGCCATACATCATGACTCAAATGTGAGTTTATACTTAGCCCGTCAACTAGCGATGACTTGGTTTGGGACTAGTGAGGGGCCCGTCGGCTACACTAACGACCTCACACAGCAAGCTAAGTGTGCTCTCAAATTCTGGATTTATATTGCAAACCACCATCTTTCATATTCAACTTAATAAGCCAGTGTGTCCCACATTCAGTCTCTAGATTTACATAGCAAGCCATTGTATTTTGCATATAGCCTCTAAATTGAAATTGAGTGGTTTTACTAAAAAACCAGGTTTAAATAAATTTTGAAAATATATTTGAGTCAACTTAGACCAACTAAAAGGTTTGGACCTAACTAGGCTTGTTGAAAAGAGTGTGGGCCCAAATGGGCTTGACTCAATAAATTCCGGGCCAAGTGGGCATGTTGAAGAGTTTTGGTTGAAATGGGTTCAAGTGGGCCAACTAGAAGTTATGAGCCAAGATGTGGAGTATTAGGCCCAAGTAGGCTTATTGAGAAGTTTTCCGCTCAAATGAGTTATCTAGAGAGTTTTGGGCCCAACTAGGTTTATTGGTAAGTTTGGGCCCACTCTGGGTTGTTTGGAGGGTTTGGACCAAACTGGGCCTGCTGAAGGATTTTGGGTCAATTGGGCCTATTGATAGGTGTTTGGGCCCAAGTGAGCTTGTTGAAGGGTTTTAGGCCAACTTGAGAGACGTAGGTAGAAGTTACTCGTCTTCCATAAGTTACCCATTGATAGATGTTTGGCTTCGGGATGTGAGCTATATAAAATTTACACTATACAAATCGCAATGGATCTATAAATTTTCAATCCCGGCTTAAGAGAAGAGCCTTCATAGCTTTACAATGCAAAGCATCTTCCCCTTTTTTGAATTTATATGTCCATAGGCCGCTACCACTTAGCGGGTCACGTCGATCACGCATATCCACCAAATAAGGGCAAAGTGCTAGCAATAGATCTACTATAAAAACCTCTTGTTATAGCAAGGATAAGATCTATTCAGATCCATCATGATTTAATTGCTCAAACAATGAAAATTCAGTAGGGTTTGATGATTTCGTTCTAGCAGAACAACGAGTTGGCAAATGACTTTATTTGAACATCAAGGTTTAGGTTGAGTACAAATAAAAATAATTATTTATTTATTTAAACAGGAAGAAAATACTTAACCCCAAATATCAATTCGACTGGTCATCCTGGAGTATCTACACAAAAAAGAAGTAGTATTCGAAAATGATCTTTAAAAATAAGAGGAAAATACTTAACTTCATGTATCAATTCGACCCGCCACCCAAGAAATATCTACTAAGGGAAAAGTATTTTTCAAAAATAATTTTTAAAAATAGGAGGAAATACTTAACTCTACATATCAATTCAACCTACCATTTTTAATAAAAAAAAAATTCAACCTACCATTCGGGGAGAATTAACTTGTGGAAAAGTAATTTTAGAAATCAATTTTTAAAAATAAAAGGAAAATACTTAACCTTTCTTATCAATTCAACCCACCACTTATGGAATATCTACTTGAAAAAAAGTAATTTGAGAAAATAATTTTTAAAAATAGGAGGAAAATAATTAAGCCCACGTATCAATTCAACTTGCCACTTAGGAAGTATCTTGGAGGAAAGTAATTTTAGAAAATAATTTTAAAAATAAGAGAAAATACTTAACACTGCATATCAATTCAACTTATCACCTGGGGTTATCTACTTGGAAGAAATTAATTTTTAAAAATAAAAGAAAAATACTTAATCTTGTGTATCAATTCAACCTACCACTCGGAGAGTATTACTCAAAAAAAATATTTTTTTGAAAAGAAGAGGAAAATACTTAACATCGCATATCAAATCAACCCACACCAAGGGATTATCTACTTGGGAAAAAGTAATTTTAGAAAATAAGTTTTAAAAATAGGAGAAAAATACTTAACCCTGCATGTCAATTTAACCCACTACCCAAGGAGTATTTATTTGCAGAAAAGTAATTTTCGAAAAAATTTTTAAAGATACGAGAAAAATACTTGCCTCACATATCAGTTCAACCCGCCACCCAGGGAGTATCCACTAGGAGAAAAGTAGTTTTCAAAAATGATTTTTAAAAATAAGAATCCTTGCATATTAATTCAACCCGCCACCAGCGGAGTATCTACTTGGGAAAAAATAATTTTAGAAAATAATTTTTATTTTAGAAAATGAAGGAGAGATTATAAATGAGATAAAAGTAAAATTTTCTACCTTTTGATTCCAAGTTGGATGGATAGAAATGATTTTCTGTTTCTTTTTTCTTTTAAAAGA
>JAXCLR010000063.1:13101250-13122279 GCA_035584095.1 Annona squamosa | reverse complement strand
AATATAAATGCAAAAGATGTATGTAGCTTTGATGTAATTTCAGACAACCATCTACTAATAATACAATTTAATATCCCCTTGTCTTTGTTTCATTGTTTAGAAATAGGAAATACTATAATTATAAATATCATCAATGAAAAGTAAAGGTTTGGGAAAGAGATTGAAATATGTATGAATAATGTTTAAAACAATATATTTTGGATGGCTTGATCCTAATTTTCCTTTGCAAGAAAAATAAAATAAATATATTCATAGCAAATCTGTGTTGGTGGTGGTGGAAGTGGTATTGAAAAACATTATTTCAGAAAAAGCCAAAAATTCGAGCCATGAGAATCGAACCAGCGACCTCAGCAACCAACGACTCATGTGCAGTCCGCTCAACCAACTGAGCTAAGTTCCGTTTGTCTGTTATGGGATGAATTATTTAATATTTATACAGTTGCTTCATATAAGCGGGTCGGCATCCAGCAGGTCCGCCCCGACCCACACTTTGTAAAAAAATTCTCACCCCTTGTCTCGCCCCGCCCGCCCGGGTACACAACCTCGACCCGCCCCGGTATAAAATAAGGGCGGGGCGGGTCACGAGTTGACCCGCCCTGATTCCCACCCCTAGTCGCAAGGGTTGTGTGCCGGCAGCGTCCTTCCAAAGGTTGGAGGCACAAGGAAAGTCATAAATGAGTGAATGCATTGCATTCTCATGAAATGCATGAAGAGGTTTCTGTCCCATTAGTAATTGATTACTTAGTAAGTGTCTCCTACCAAATGAGGAGAAATGCATTTGAATGAAAGGAAAATGTTTACTTGCCAAAGAAAAAGGCTTGCATACTGAGTATTATTACTCATATATGTTTTCAAAATGTCAAACAGGCTATGGAGCTGATGACCTGCAAATTTAATTAAATGTATACGTCCAAAGGGACAAATGTATGACAATCATGTCGTAGACGTGTTTTATGGATATGACAAACATGATTGTACTTATGTGAATTATTTCAATAAAAAGAAGATAAGAATGGTTTTATGATGATATGGATGAGTTTATTCTAAATTGAATTGTTTTATGATGATATGAATGAGTTTATTATGAATATAGTGTATGCTTAAGTGACGAATGAAAAGAAAAAAAAATTGGATGAGATCCAATTAAGAACCCGCCACATGATCAAAGCAACAATCCTGAGTCACATTTACCAATCGATACGATCTCGGAGTAAGGCTTCTAGGCACCCCAGTTTGGGACATCACAGTTGAACTTCACCTTTTCTTCACTAGCTGTTAATATGAGCTTCCCATGCTTTACATCTATGATGGAGCTAGTTGTTGCTAAAAATGGCCTTCTCAAGATGATTAGAGTCTATTGATCCTCCTTTATGTTAAACATGACAAAGTCGACAGAGAAGAATAACTTTCGACCTTAACTAACAAATCTTCTTTAATGCCCACAAGATATTTGATTGAGCAATTTGCATGTTGTGATGACATGGTCGTGGGCTTAGGGCAGTCCATCTTCGATTTATTACAAATGGAGAGAGGGATTAAGATAATGCTAGCTCCTAAGTCATGCAAAGCTTTGTCTACCTGTACATCACCAAGAAGACGAGATAAAAAAAATTTTCTTAGGTCATTGAGCTTTCGTGGTGAATTATTTTGCATTATAGCACTTTACTCTTTAATAAGTGTCATTGTCCCGTGCTCCTCGAGTTTGCATTTGTTTTGCAAGATTTCTTTCAAAAATTTAGCATATGTTGGCATTTGTGATAACATTTCGATGGATGGAACATTGATGGACGGATTCTTTAATGTTGAGATGAACCTCTGAAACTACTTATATAGTTTGGCCTCTATATGTCCCTATAGGAAGGGCAGGGGAGGCTAGTGTAGTGGAGATGGAATATAGGGCTTCTTCACCAATGAGGGTTGTGACTCCTTATCTTACTTTAATTCTTTCTCAGGTCTATTGTCAGCTTCTTTTTGCTCAGTTTGGACTCTTAAGTTATTTGCCACACCAGAGAGTGATTACCATGACATGTTCCTTAGGATTGACTTTTAGTTGACTTGGGAGTTGACCTTGGTTTCTTTGAGAGGTGGTTGAGGTTTGTTGGGCAATTTGGTTTTTTAACAGTTTGATGTAGGTTTGCATTTGATCCATCTTCTTATCATTTTTCTTAAGCATTAATAAAATATTTTCTAGGATGGGGCCACTAGTTTGTGTTGAGTTTGGTGTAGGCAAGGCTTGCTAAAGTTGGTATGAGGGAGGGTTTAGGGGTTGTCTTGGGAAACTAGGTGGTTTATCATTAAGGTTTTAGGCATTTGACTAGTTTGACCAAGAAAAGTTGGGGTGGTTACGCCATCCTGAGGTTATATGTATTGGAATGTGGGTTACCATGAATGTGAATGTTGTATTGGTTATTGATTACATAAGCTTGCTCACTAGAGGTCTCCTAGACGAAGAACCTGCACTCATTTGTGTTATGAGATGCCTTGTAGATCTCACAAGAGACATGTTGAGATGAAATTATTCCTCGGTCTGTGGCTTCCAGTTTCTTTTCTCACAAGAGTTTCTAATCCATCTTAGAATTCGGAGAGTTAAGGGCTTCATTTTTGTACACAACTCACATTAGGAGGGGCCTCAAATATCACCATACTAAAAATCATAAAGAGTCAAGTCTTCGAGAAGCACGAGTGCCTCCTCATCAGTCAATCACATGAATTGGCCGTCAATAACTAAATTGACAACTCTTCTTATTGATGACTAAGCCTGTTAAAGAATTTCTCAATGATGTTGTCTTATGGAATGCCATGGCATGGGCATTTTTGCTACAAGTCTTTCATTCTCTCCCATGTGTTGTAGAGAGTTTCACTGTCTTTTTAAATGAACTAATTAATTTTGTCCTTAATCTTCTTAGTCTTTATGGAAGGAAAATATTTCTCTAAGAAAACAATGGAATGTTCATCCCATGTGCTAAATAAGTTCGGTGGCATAGAGAAACACCACTCACTTGCTCACTCTATCACATAACAAGAATGAGAAGAGTTGAGGATGGACTACTTCTCATGGGATTCCCTGTACTCTGATTATAATAGACAATACTCTAATTATAATAGACAATAGAAAGAACTTGGTGATATGTACATTAGGTGTAATGCCCTAGGTATCAATAACTATGTAAATGGATAATTATGTGTATATTATAGCTGAGAAGCCAAATAATAGTAACATTTTGATTAACCAAGGGTTGAATATGTGAAAGACTATACGAGTTGTGTTGAATGTGTAATTCTAGTTATCGAGACATGGATGTGTGAATTTTGAAAAAATAACGTAATAGACTCTCTGTACGAATTTACACGTATTAGTTAGATGATTGCGGATATGCGAAAACCCTTGATTTGATTAATGATAAATTTTTGATATTTAACCCTTGTGTATGGACTTTGAACCAAATAGGGAATTATTTGGAGTTTATTCATTTTAAAATATGTTAGGCATGAGTGAGACACCTAGCATGTTGGTAATGAATATGTATGATTATGGGTGAGATTTGAATGATAAAAATTTGAATGCATAATGGTAATGATCCTAATTATGTAGTTAAGCCCCAAAGAATTACAATAATAGAAATGATTGAGGATCATTGATGGAAACCATGATTTATATGGGGATGATTCTAGACATGATTTAAATGGGTTTGTGATGTTTGAGAATGAATTTTGATATAATAATTTAGAGAATGGATCCATTTGAGACTAATAGTGAAAATTCAATAAGTAAAAAACTTAATAGGTGGAATTTTAGAAATGGCGTGGAACATGATAATCTTTAGCAAGGATGAGATGCTGGGTGTATGTATGATATGTGAGAAGTAATTTTAAAGGCATTAGATGTGATATATGCAATTTGGGCTAATGAGGCCCATCGTGGTGTAAAATAGCTAAAGAGTTGAGTTGACAAGTTAAATTTTGTGTAAGACGTATTTTGAGCAAATAAATAACATAAATGTGATATTTTAGTGATAAGAGATGTGTGTGAATGATTGGCCTAGTGTTGGGAATGTTTTGATATGTTATCACCATTTATCTGGTAAACGGGTGAAAGTTGTCGGTAAAGCTGTGTAGTAAAATGTATGTCAAATTTTGTGGTGATAGAATTTTGAGCTGAAATATTGGAAAGAGATAGTACTTGGAGCTAGGAATCCACTGCGAAAAATTCATCTCAATCAGAGTTACCTAGAGAAAGTTACGGGTAAATTGGTGAAACATAGCAAAAATCGGACCTTCTATGGGCCAACACAGGCCAAACCATGTTGTGTTCAAAAGAACAAGGCCCAGGCTGTGTTGGCTGCTATTTCAAAGCTTGGAGGGTGTGAACTCACCTCATTTTCATCTCATTCATTTCCCTTTTTCCACCCCATGGTCCTAGCTCTTTAAACCCATGCAAAACCACTCAAAAATGCTTGGATTCATAATGTTTTGGAACTTAAGAGAGCTTGAAGCTTTTTAAGTGAAATTGAATTTGAGGTAAGTAGGTTATTTTATTTTGCAATAAATGATGGATTTAAGTTGCAAATGACATGTTTTGATGTTTGTTTATGGGCATTGATTTTTGATAAATGATCTCGTGGGATTTTCACGATTTAGGGCTTATGTGAAGATTTTTGAGAGGTTGAAATTTGAGGGTTTCGATAAAAATGCATGTAAGTGATGAAATGGATGTGGTTATAAGTGATCTTGCATGATATTATGATGTGTTTGGTGGAATATTATGGATTTTGAGTAATTTAGTCATAATTTCTATATAATGGCTATTATAAGTGCAATGAAATGCCTAAGTGAGGCTAAATGTGTAGGAATGATGTACAAATGGGAATCTAAAACTTTGTGAATGTAAATGATATATGAGCATGTTTGGGACATTGAGATAGTGAATAATTTGAAATGAAATTTATGATGGGCTTGATGTGCCTGAACCATATATTTTGAAATAGAGATTTGAACTTGTTCTTGAGCATATAGTTGGATGGATTTTAGAATTGTGTAACTCCCTATTGAAATGGTAATGGAGGCTTGGTTTGAATGAATGAATCGGAGACTAATGGATGAGTAATCCATTAGCTAGGTTTGCATGTTTGGATAGATTCTGAGATGGTTGGATGTTGGATTTTCCATGCTATTTATTGATCTTTGATTCGATTTGGAGCTAGGGCCTTTGAAAAAGATTTAATATTGATGGCTATGCATTTGTGAATGGTTTTGATAAACCAATGGTGAATGGTTTAAAATGAGCTTGAGGCATGGTTTTGACATGAGTAGTGCATATGCATAGTTTGTATAGGGTTGTTCATAGCTCTTTGTTGACATAAGGATAGAGTTGTTCATGGCCCTTGATAGATAGGAGGTTGGTTTGGTTTTATGTGTGTGCTTGTGGCATTGCATGATTGTGTGGAGCTAGTGAAAGCCTAGTGTTTGCATTGCATGTGGTGGCATGACATATGATGAATTTAGCATGCATTTGCTATCATTTTTATTGATTACATTACTTACCGAGTTTGCTCAACTCATGTGTTTGTTTTTTAACATTTTTAACAAGACTAATGCTACATGCATCTAATTATAAGCTACATTATGTTTGATCTTAGGCTAATGTGGATTGTTCTAAGTATAAGTCATGTTAGCTTTGGGCTATAGTTATTTGAGGTTGACGTATATGTGAGATGTGATGTATACTACATAATTAGTTATGAGATGCATTTGTAAATTGGGATTGTGAGTCATCAACATATTGCCTGTTGAGGCCTTATTAATGTGTCTAGGAATTATGAATGTGTATTCTACTTCCGTTGAGACATAAATGATGAAAATGATTATAGTTTAATTGGATTTGCTACAATATATTAAAATGATGAATTAATTGTGAATATCTATGGTTGCCACAGGTAGATTTTTATAAACATTTAGTCATTTGCGTTCAAGATTTTGACAAATCCTAGGGAGATACTGTCAGATCTTTACAGTAACAAACATCGGTCGGGGGCATTGGCCTGCGGGGCACTACATTAGGGTTCTTGAATAGCAATAGCAATAACAATGTTGATTGATGTTGATCTACGACATAGTTATTGAGCTGAAATAGTAAACATTGCATGTTTCATCATAAACCATATTTATATTCATTGACACTTAACAACTCCATATGAATAATGTTTTATACTAAATAATGGAAAAGATGACCTTAAAAATTTTGACTATTGGAGTGATGAACATATTTTTCTAGGTTATTTTTTCCAGCAAAGCATATTGATTCTACAATAAGTGAATTTATATCGTTGACGAGTCAATACATATCACCTTTGATGAATCTAACACTAGATTGAGAAAGGTTGATTTTTTAGATGAAAAAAATTCTTGACATACAAAGATCATAAGTAGATAAAGAAATGATAAGTGTAGATAATGGTTTTAGAAAAACTCAAAATCTTCATGTGCATAAGAATCATTTACTTAATTAGGTTATTGTCAATGTTTATGACAAAGTCAAAACCCAAAGTTCACTTCAAAATGTTTTGGGTGATTATGCTTTTATTTTTCACATTGAATTTTAAAAAGTCAATGAAGCAATGTTGGATGAAAATTGGATAATTGCTTTACAAAAAGAACTAGATCAATTTAAAAGAAATGATATGTGGACACTTATACCCAAATCTAATGATCATCTAGTTATTTGTACAAAATGGATTTTTAGAAACAAACTTGGTGAGTCTAGGATTATTATTAGAAATAAAGCATGTCTAGTTGAACAAGATTATTCTCAAGAAGAGAGTATTAATTTTGATGAGACTTTTGCACCTATAGCTAGGCTTTAGGCCATTAGAGTGTTACTTGCATTTGTATTATTTTGAAAGTTAAAAATTTTTCGAATAAATGTAAAAGTACGTTCTTGAATAGTTTGATAAATGAAAAAGTTTATATCAAATAGTCATTAAGTTTTTAAGACCATAAATACCTTGATTATGTGTTCAAACTATCAAAGACTGTCTATTTAAGCTCTAAGAGCTTGTTATGATAGACTAAGTAGTTTTTTCCTAGAGAAAAAGTTCAAAAGAGGTGAGGTTGATGCTGCTTTATTTATCAAAAACATTCAAAAAGATAATTTGATTGTTCAAATTTATGTAGATGATATTAGTTTTGGCCTATTAATGAGTTGTATTGGAAGGAATTTGAAAAGTTAATGTAAAGTGAGTTCGAAATGAGCATGATGGGTAAGCTTATCTTTTTGTGGGACTTAAAAAAACAAAAAAGGCATTTTTATCTCCCAGACGAAATACATCAAAAAAATATTGAAAAAGTTCAAAATGAAAAATGTAAAGCATATGTCAACTCCCATGAGTCAAGCATCAAAATGGCCAAAGATGAATCAGATAAACCTGTAGATTCACAGTTATATAGGAGCATGATCGGTTTACTTTTGTATTTAACTGCCAGTCGACCTGATATCTTGTTCAGTATCTGTATGTGTGCATGTTTTCACTCAAACCCAAAGAAATTACACACGAGTGCTATTAAACATATATTTAAATATCTTATTGATAAACCCACTTTGGGCATTTTGATACCCTAGAGAATTCACTTTTACCTTAATTGAATATTCAAATGCTAATTTTGTTCGTTATAAAGTAGATAGAAAAAATACAAGTAGTACTTATCAATTTTGTAGTTGTATGATTAAATCATGGTATTCAAAGAAAAAAATTTTGGTTGCATGATCAACCGCAGAGGCCGAATATATTGATTGTGCTAGTTATTATGCCCAAAATTTGTTGATGAAACAACAATTGTGAGATTATAGGTTGTCATATACAAATATTCCAATCAGATATGATAACACAAGTATAATAAATGTCTAAAAGTCTTTAACAACGTTCATGCACTCAACACATCGAGGATCATGTATTATGGAAAGAAATTTCTATTATAATTTATTCGTGCAAAAGATCATCTAATAGATATTTTTGCAAAACTACTTTCCTCTGAAAATTTCCTTCATATAAGGGGAAGTGTATGTAGCAATCATTTTTCATAACACACGCATTTACATAAATATTATATTATGTGATTGATAATTTTAGTTTATTTATTTATCTGCTAATTGTTGTCTCAAAATTTTAAATTATTTTTAAATAAGGTTGTTTTTTAAAAAAACCAAATTAATAACTTTTTAATAAAATAAAATTTTTTCAAGATCAAACTGTTTTGATAAATATTTTTTTAACAAAATGCATATGACATTAATAGAACAATCTATATATTTTTTAAATAAAAATTTTTTTAAAACTAAACGATTCTAATAAGTTTTGTAAAAAAACACAATCATAAAAATAATAACGAATGAACATTTTTTAAAAAATAACATGAAAAATGTTTAATCAAAAAATCAGCATCATAACAAATATATAAAGTGAAAGAGCGATAAAAAATAATAACGAGAGCATTTAAAAAAACATGTAAACAAAAAGAAAGCAAATCACTTGCATGGCATATATGATCAGCGTATGCTTTTTGAAATGTTTTTTTAAATGAGTATTTTACTCATGCATGCAACGTGCATTAATTGCATCTTTCTATGCATGCAACGTCCATGTGTATGCCTTTGTATGTGCTACATAGTTTTTTTTTAAAAATAAAATTTCTCTATTATCATATTGGAAAAGGATGCTTACCTGGAACTTAATGATAATTCTGTATTTTTTTGAATTACTTTTACCCATTTAGGTATTAAAATTGCATTGGACAAAATGGGTTTTATCGGTATTTTTCTGGAAAATATATTTTTATTCAAAATTTTATTGATTTTAGAGATTATTCTGGGTAATTGAAAATAGGGGGCAAAATTATTCAAGTGTCTAGGGGGCACATATTGTAAGAAAATTAACTGAAGGCGTATAAATTAAAATGCACCAGTAGAGTATGGGGTCCTAGCCATCCACCTTCTTCTCAAGCAAGTGGTTCTTCCCTACAAGTCTGGAATGAATGCAGCAAATCTCTTTAACACCCATCTTGATCGAATTCAAGGCAAAGGTCCACCGTCTCATTAGCAGTATCTTCAGTTCCAATTGTTGTTGTATCTAGTCCTCCTCACCATCTCGAGGGGCCTATGGCTGCTGCTATTTGATGGGTTTTCCAACCTGTGCATCCTTATTCTTTCAATCCAGTTAATCATTAAGGTCCATCAACAATTCATAAGATCAACATCCAAGTGCGGTGCATCACAGCTTCACCTCCCTGGATCCATCTCTCCAGCCGCGTTTTACGAATTGGCACCATCCCTGCATTCTCTAAAGCCATCTGCAAGCAGCTATCTCGATTGAAAATTCACTTTCAGGCCTCTGTCATTCCAATGGGCAGCCCGCTCATGTGATCTCACCCATCCAATTCAATCGACTCAGATGCGCGGGAAACACTGGTAAATAAGTAGAGTGATGCAATCCATCGCACAATTGATCCGAGCCGTTTATTGGATGTGTAAATAGCATATACGTTATTCAACGTGCATAGCTGAACGCAATCCAGATTGTGCAAATAATTCCCTCCTCGTGTTCTCTATATTTTTGCACCTCTATAAAAAGGAGACCGGGCCAAGCTTTGGGGCATCCAATTTTTCAGAATCCAATTCTAAATTCAATTTTCAATTTTAACTTCAGTTTTCTAGCTCATAGATCTAGAGAAGCATTGAAGGAGGGGATCCTCTGCACGCTCGCCATCTAGATTTGTTTTCTTTTATTTGGTTAATTTTAAAAAAATTTCTTTATTTTTAGCTAGATTTTATTTACAGTTATTTTTATTACACTTTAAGTTTTAGTTGTAATTTTGTCTGGATATTTAGTTTAATAAAACTTCTTTTTCTAAATAATTCGAACTTTCATTATCTCTCCGTGGATTCAATCCGTCTCACTATTATTTTACATAATAATTAGAAATTAGTTTTAATGTGATTTAGTATTGATTGAGATTAGTGATCATGAGTTCTTAACAAAAACTCGTGGTTGTACACCACTTAGCTTGTGGCTAAAATTTGATGGTTAGACTTTTCGCACGTACTCGCATCTCAGTAAAATTCTCATTGAATTATGACTCTACTATGCATCTCTTGCATGTCTTCCATGAATCCATGTCTCCCTCCATACAACCACGCCATTCTCAACCATAACAAATGTATATGGTATATTTGATTTTTGTTTTTGAAAATCAAATCACCAACTACCCAACCGTATCTCTAAAATTCCATTTTTTTTCACCCACACCTTGTTCAATTCTTTATCCCAAAAAAACTTCAGAAATTCGTCCCACTCCATTATGTATTTATTGTGGTGGCTCGAAAATGTGATGCACGGACTAGAAAAAAGATTTCTTTTGAGAAAAAGGGAAAGTGGAAGATGGATTAAATACCATCAGATCCTCTATCCACTTGTTTGCATCAAAGCTCTAACATCCACATCAATAAGAAAATAAATCCTTCTTCCCATGCTACATTGCACATGGCTACAACACAAAGCCGAATGTTTCGTCAAATTCCAAGATGTCATGCCCCACAGATCATGCCGCAACCTCCTCCAAAGCTTCAAAATTTTACCACTTATCTAATGAAGATTATTTTGTAGGTAAATTTTCACACAGAATTTTCAACAAAGGTGAAAAGGTGGATTTTTTATTTTTTGGCAAAAAAAAAATTTAGATTTGTGTATTACTTGAAAGAATGTGGGGCTTTTTGAATTTTTGAAGAATGATTTTTTATATATATTTAGATCTTATGAAACACTTTTGTTTTAATTTAGCATTAAAATGCACTATTTATATTTCTTTCTTGAAAGGAATTGAAATTAGTTTTACAGAACAAGATTTTTCTTGGTTCATGTTATTACCATTTTATGCTACTAGTCAATATGAAGATATTGATTTTGAATAGGTTATCTTATATTTTAGACAGAATGAGTCATTAAGTCAAGAACAATGCAATTTTACAAACAAGAAATATTGGAAATTGGACTATAAGTTGTTGCACATTGTTTGCTACCCAAACAAGGAGGATATGATATTATCACACTTAATGATTTGAAATTATTATAGACAATTATAAATAACAAGCCCTACTACATTACTACTACAATGCTATCTTGTATGTTGTCATAGAAAAAGAGAGCAAATGGATGTTTGTCATATGTTATGTATTTAACAAGGATATTAAGTATTTCCACATTGATTTGAGAAGAGAATCACCCATCAAACTAACAAATTATGATGTGATAGGTGAATCTATACTCAAATGTATGCAATATACCCACATTAGTAAAGGTGAATGAGTTATGATTTCAGATTTTTATGCAGCATGTCATCAATCTCCTTCAAAACAACAAAAAGTTTCTATTTAACATGATGGTCAACATGATAAACTTAGTCAAAGACAAAATAGATAGGATGGTTATGTGAGTGGTGATGGACATTTTGGATAACAAGGTGATCCTCATAAAAATGCTAATACTAAAGATGAGCCAAACCCACTTCGCCTTTCGATGATAGTACAACGTTAAGAGTAACTTCATCTACTCAAATGTCAGCAAACCTGCATCACACTTCACCTGTTAATCCAACTCCTACTGTGGGCACTGCTTCTTATAAACCCAATTTGAAAACTCCAACTTCAGCATGTATACCCTTTCAACCATATTTAGCTAATGTTGATTTCTCTTTTCTAAAATTCTTTTTGGAATCAAACTTTCAACAATTAAATTCTAGAATGGAAACCATCAAAATTAGATTCAATAAGTTAAATTATGATGTTCATGAGTTCAAGAATACACAAGAAAGCATTATAATTGTTACATCCATTTTTGACACTGCTACACTAATAGTGAAAAATTAAATTTTCAACAATAATGCAACAACTTGACTTTGCAACTTGCAGCTTGTGTGAGGATAGTAGACTTGACCGTGCTATGAATTTACCACCTAAACCACCATCTAGACAACATCCTCTTGAAAAAGAGACTTATGAATTTTCATTTTCATCCTATTTTCAAAGATCCAAACCTTCCAAATCTAATAGAACCAAGAGTAAATCATCCAAATCATCAAAATCTTCATCATCTCTTTCTAATTTGTCTGATTCTAACAATGAGTAAGGTTTAAATTGAATGTAGGTTATTTGGACCCATACGATGACAAGCATGAAGAGGAGCTTTGATTGTGTTTTGGAAAACTTCAATTTTTTATTTTTTGTTTTTTTAATTTTTTTGTTAGCAAACAAATAAATTTAGCAAATATTTATATGGTTTATTTTTATCATGTATATGATATTATGCCTATTGTTGCATTCAGATAGAATTATTTATTTGAAAATTTTCATTTTAGTTTGGTTTTTCAATAAGGTTTTTTTATATTTATTTACTTGTTGACAAATGGGGAGAAAAGATATTAATGATTGGAAGTATTAAAATATGGAGAGTTTTAGTTAGAGAATTCATTATATTTTTAATACGTCACTTGTAATTTGTCATCATCAAAAAAATAGAACTATTAAGTTATGGTATTTTGATGATAAAAGAGTTAAGAATTTAATGCTTGAAATATATTTGATTGTATAATTGAGATGAATGATCGTAACAGGTAAGCATGGAAGTTGTGCATTGTGAAACTGTTGAGGTTTTTCTATAAAAACTTCATAAAAAACTTCAACGATTTTTAGCAAGATCAATGGACATTTAATTTGGATGATGGCATGGTAAAATCAGTTAATTTGTTATAATGAACTTGTCTTAGTTTGTTGACCTATTATATGTTATTGTGAAAAATCCAATTGGCTACAGATTTGATAGAAACATCTCTCTTGATGGTTTTGAAACTTTAGAGCTACAAATAGAAAATAAATTTCGACTGAAAATTTCATTTAGAGAAGATAATTTCAAAAGTAAAAATCTGTGTTGAGGCATTTTCTGTAATTCTTTGTTTATTTGTTAAAAGTGACATTTTGAACAAGATCATCTTACTAGAGTTTCATCTTTGTGCTTCTATCCTGTTCAATTAGTTGTAAGTTTTATTTTATTTTGATTTACTTTACAATGAATTAGAGGCCATCCAATTCAAGAGAAAAGCTTTCATTTTGATCATGCAAAAAATTTCTCATTCCACATGAAATCCAAAAGACGATTGAAATCATACAAGTGTAACTTAAGTTCTAAATTGATTAGTGGAAACCCAAGTCAAAGCATTGACTTAGAGAGTGAAATAGGTGCATTAACCAAATCAATATAAGTTATGATGTCTTTTCTAAGTTATTTTGTTTTGGTGTGTGCAATTTCTCTTGTTCTTTTTTTTTATCATTCTTTATTCTTTTGTCCCTTTTTTTATTAGTTCCATACAAGCCTAATAGTTATGACTATATGTCATGCAAATTATTCTTTACATGAAGAAGGAGGAGAAAATTTTAGGTTTTAGTTATAGATATTTTGGTAAAAAATCATAGAAATATTGTAATATTTTTAAAGCAATATTTGAAAATGCGAAGAAAAGATTCAATCATATTTAGCATTTTTGTAAATGCATTGTCATATTTTAATTTATTGCTATATTTGTTAGAGCATTTGATGTTCTCATTAGGGCTTTTTTAATTGGAAATCAATTACATATTGTAAAGTAAGAATTAAATATCGTAAAGTAAGTGTTAAGCAAAAAAAAAAAAAAAAAAGAGCACAACTATTGAGAATCAAAATCACAAAAAATGCAATAACAAGGAAGCCAAATTTGATGCTCATGCACATTACATAAGCTAACATCACTTGTGATTAACCTAAGGATAGAAATGCCCTCATAAAATTGATAATAACATGTAAACATGTGTAATTATTTTTGGTAAGAGATTTATAATAGCATGAACTTAACTTCTTATGAAGATTAGTTATCATGAACTACTTTATACTTAGACTTTGGAATTTTATATTGATTTGATTTTGTTTATTTTTAAAATCATTTTATTTTGCATGATTTATAAATATAAAATTGATATTTATTATTTTAAATATTAATATCAATAAAAAATTTTCATTAAAAAGATTTTAATATGTATTCATAATTTGTAGTTGTATTCATTTACCGAATCTAATTTAACTTATTGCCTTATAATTTAATAGGATCATATAGAAACAAATATATATTCATTTGAAATTCTTAAAATAAGATCTTAACATTTCTTATTCGAAAATTTAAAAATATTAATCTAGTTTTCAACTTAGTTTGGTTGAAATGATAAAGTATAATGATTATAATAAAACTTCAACAATAAAATAATAAATAATTTATTATAAATAATAAAGGTCCTATTGATATGTAGTTTATCTATGGTTATCTCCTTTGAGTGCCAATGTAAGATTGCATACAAAGAAATCAAATAACTAAATACTAAAAATTATTGAAAATTTTCAATTTTAAAATATTTATTTTTTAATCAAGCCATCCACCTTGGATGGCTAGGTACCTGATGGAGGTATACCCAAGGGAGAGATAACAAGGTCATTACCTTTACTTAACTTGAATCTTGAACCTTCCAACCCTAATATGTTACACACACATTCCAAATACTCAATCATCTAAGCGATGACAAAATCTAAAAAATATGTTCATCTATTAATAAATCTTAAAAAATTATTATCAAAAAATTATAATTAAGAAATTTTATAAAACTTGTAGTTGGTGGAATAGAATTTTTTTGAAATTTAGAATTATAATTGCATTAGAATATAAACTCTAAAATAGAATAGATATAATTATATATGATCAGTCGTATATAGGTTCTCCATAGAATATTTATTATTTATTTTTTTTTAATTTTTCTTCATAAACAAGTTTTTTTACATATATATAATCTATATATCAAGTTTTACCATTTTATAATATTTTTTAATTTTTTACAACTAAGTTTTTAAAGGGTGAAATTAACTAAAATACCTCCCAAATTGATTTTTTTAAAATGAAAAATAAATGCTTAAAATTATTGTATAATGGTAACAAATAAAAAATAAATATTATATGAAAGCCTATATATAATTAATCATATCAATTTTGATGTTATACGCCATGACATATAAAATTTGGTTTTGCGACACAAGCTCCCTATTGTTGGATTGATCCAGGATGAATGTTAGCCACTACAGTTGCATTTAATGGAAAACTTGGAGCATTTATTGCAAATTTTAGGGGTAGCTAGTGACATGTTGACGTGGCATGGAGCAATTAATGCAGAGTATAGTGGTGCCTAGCTGCATGCTTATGTGGCAAGGGAAAGTAAGAAGAGCTAGCTAAAGAGAGAAACTAGGAGCGAGAGGTGAGAAGAGAGAAAAGCTTGTGTATGAAAACACAAAGAAAAACCCAAACACTAATGCCAAATTGGATTTGCCGATTGATTTTGCTACTAGAGCTTTGAGAGAAAAATCCAAACACTAATGTCAAGCCACAAGAAGATGGGTAAGCTGCAATAGCACATTTTTTGAGGTATGGCTTTTACAATTTCTTTTTTTCCTTCCTATTTTGATTTGTTTTTTCTTTTGATTTTTCAGTTAGTAATGTGATATAGATTTTGCATTTATTTCAATTCCATTTTTCTTCCATTTTGATTTTTTTTGCTTATATTTGATCTTTACCATGTATTCATTGTGATTTTTTAGTTCACTCGAAAAATGACATGCTTTGCAGAAAGCAGTAGAGCAACGTGTGAGCTAAAAATGCATTAAATACTTATAATTGATTTTCCTATTTTTGGTAATGCAACAACATTATTATTGGCTAAAAATGGGTTTTCAAGTGTAAGCAACTGGACAAATGTACCAATTTTTCATAATACTTTAAGATTTGGCTTTTTTTTTTTTGTCCTTCATCTCTACTATCAATTTCAATTTGATCATATTATGCTTTTGAATACAAAATATAGCATCTATGGAATGCCAACAAAATGTTTTTTATGGTGCTGTTGCTATTTCAAAGGAATGCCAATTTACAAATTCATGGATATATGCCAAAACAAAAGGTCTAGAGTCATGATATAGTTTCACACATGACTATACTCATATGAATAAATTTTAAAGACCCTTGGGAATCAAAAGATTTTAACTTATTAGTCCTTCTATTTGCTAAATCGCTGCATGGATGACTTTGGGCAAAGTGGGTCCTATATGCAATTGGAGACAATGTTCAAGCCCTCATGATTCTCAACCACCTGATGTATTTCACATTCCCACGCACTTAAAAGAATCAAATAAAGTCTCATAATAAAATCAAATAAAGAAAAAAGGAAAGAAAATTTCCTTTTTGGGTCAAAGCATCGAAAGCTAGTTAGCATATAGAATGATTTTGGCTACCGAATGATATGTGGGAACCTATCTATCCTTAGGACAATAAACATTATTCTCAGCTTTTTTCTATAGTCAGTAAAAATATAAAAATGATGTTTTAAGCATTAAGTAGTGTATATATGTGTGTAGATCAATGTTTTCAACATCAATATTATTTTTGATATTATCTTTTTAGCTTTTTTATTTGGTTTCTCTTATTATTTTCTTTTCATTTATTTTGCACATTAAGAGCCATACTATTTCTCATTGAATGAGAATGATGGATGTTGACGAAATAGCTTGGAATTTACTAGCTTATTTTCTCATCCACTATAGCTTAAAATTGCTTGGCATATCAAGATACTCTTCATTGGCCCAAGAAATCAGAATTAATTCAAAATAACTCTAAGAAATTCTAAATTATAGTAAATTGCACTACATTGTCAGCTTTTATTGACTTCCATCATCTTGCTTGCACCATACTTCTATCAATTTTGTCTCGTAGGTTGGCTATATTCTTCTCTTTTGATCAATTAATAATTTATAATTAACATAACAACTATCATGTTATAGTCTCCTTAGGCATGATTGGATATTTTAAAGGCAACTAATCTACTTATTTCTGTACTCAGGAATAACGATAAGCTATAAAGGTACCAGCATAACTAAAAGAAGTCATGAAATAAGATTAAAGCAAGTTGAATGTTATTTACTTTAAGAAATATGTTAACTTTAAATATAGTAGATTTTTGTCATTTATGTCTTTCAATTTACTACTTCCTTGAGATTGATGATGGCTAGTATAGTGAAACAAGATTAATCCCAAATGTATCATTTGCACTTAAGCTAACTATCATCCTTTGAAAATTTTGAATCTTTGTGCTCTTCAATCTATTTGGAAAATGATGTCAACTGATTACCTATAGTCATACTTGAATAGACTACAAACTCCAAGTGAAGGAAGCTAGAATAGATTCCATACCAACTCATTGAGTTTTTACCGTTGTCAGACAAGGGTTATTAATCATCACAAACCACCGAAGCTAAAATTTTTCGAATGCTCCATAACATCAACTGACTATACCATGTGAATGTTTTTGAAATATTACCACGTGAATGTTAAACATTGTAGTTTGTAACCTTCTAGGTTAATATGACATCAAATTATCATTTTTTTTATTAATATCAAACAAAAATATCAAAATTTTTTGTTATATAATTTTCTTATAATTGAAACCAATTTGAATACAAATTAATCTTCATTAAAATAATTACACTAAGGATAAGTGGAACAACATTGTTGGTGCTAGGTTCTGAAAATCATCACTTTCAGAGCAATTGATTTGCTTCCTTTTCTTTTATACGACAAAGAACAAAGCATTCTTGTAACATTTGTAATCAGGCAGCCCAACCTAATCTTCATGTTGCATTGGTGTAAGCAAAGACAAGTTTCAGTCATAGTCGAAATATATTGACAAACAATTGAGTCTCATAGCTATTTTTATAATTAATATTGAAACTTGTCATTACATCCATATCCACAAGCGAGTAGGAATGCTAATTCTAACATGTTTTCAATATCTTCTACTCCTAATGAGAAGGCCTAAGCTGAATTGTCAATGATTCATTTGGATGTTCTTAAAAGTCATCACCATTGCTTCGGTCTTTTGTTTCACAAGTCAAGTCTCCTTTCTAGTAAGAGCAAGCTTTCGCATTAGAAACTCTACCTCTTTCTTTAAGTTCTTTGCTACATCACAAATGCGCGCACTTCTATATCATTATACACTTTCGATGTGTTACATTTATTTACTTAGCAAAAATAATTACGATAAGTCAAACCCTATTATGATGCAAAATTACAATCAAATGAAAAAGCATTTTATTGAACTGTAAATTAGAACATATAAATTACACCACTTTGTTACTCTTTCTAGGCGAAGATAAAACCATCTGCCTGGGTTTTCTGGTGTCCCTGACATGAATACTTCACAAAAACCTTGCTTGCACGGGCACAACACTCGTTTAACTTGATTGATCTGTTAAGAAGATGTCATTCGCAGAGGACGTAATGTAGTAAAAACATAAATAAAATAATAAAAACAGTACTAATGCAAACGAGCTCGAAATATGATTTCTAAACAACCTGAAATAGCTAGGACGACACTTTGCGGATAGTTGCAATGATGCTTCACTAACTGGTTGCTTCTATTACCATTCAACTAGACATTTTAATTTAAATCGATTCGCATACACAAGCAATATGGCTATCACTTAAAAATATTTAAAAATAATCATTGTCGAACTACTTATCTAACAAGAAATTAGCAGATTGCAATGAAACACGAAAGAGCACCGACAACAAAAAATCGATGGAGGATGAAGAAATCATTAACTGGTCAAGTACTAGTAAACTAAAAAGAGAAAATGAGTGTCCTCAAAATACCAACCATATTGCTAATGAACGAGAAAAATATGTAAAATTAATTAGTTTTAGGGGTGGATTCGTGTAACCCTTCAAATTCAAGATTTTGATTATTAATGAAAGATTTAATCCATTCATTATATTTTAACATTATTTGAGACCAAGTTTCATTTCAATCAAGCATACTTATGCGGCCATAAGTATGTTTATGGGTCACATTTTCCGAAAAATATATATTCATGTGTAAATTATAAAAAGTACTAAAATATTAATTTTAAAGTAGTATTTTCGACATCTAAATTTTCCAAAATATAATTTCCATGTGAGTAAATGAATCTATAAAGTATTATTATATTTTAATACATGTGTAAATGAATCTAAGTATTTATCATAATGTACACACAAATATATAAATTTTAACAATGTGACCCATAAATATACTTGGTTGGACTAAAATTTAGTCTCCTAAATAAACAAATAATGTTAAGTACAATAAAGAGATTAGATTGTCTATCAAGAATCAAAATCTTAAATTTTGGTGGGTTATATAACTTTACTTCTATGTAACCTGGTAACATAGAAGTAGGATCATTAGTCTTGTGGGATACAAATCTAAGCCATGTGAAATAGAATATAGAAAAATTCAAATTGATTAATCATTCTAATTAGCTATTTCAAAATTTGGCCTACAATAAAATGAATCATAAATCACGTGGTGAATATTATACTGGTTTTTACCCCATAAATAGTAATATTATAACTCTTCTAACAGGCAACAAGTCCTCCAACGAATTCGTCAATGGTTTGGCATGATTCATTCATTCAACAAAAAACCTTATAGAAGTACTTCATGAACAAATAATGTGTATAGTCCCAATAGTTCCATTTTGACCTTCTCGTACTTGCAAAACTTGAACATAAGAACTACCTTGATATACAACTGTATTAACATATAGGTCACCTTATATGAATATGAGACTTTAAATTTCATAACATATCTTCCATCCCAATGCAACCATAAGCACTGTATCAAAATATCGACACTAGTATACAACTTCAGGTTTGTCATTAGGACCCAAGATCACCATTCTCAATTTATATTAAATCACATTAATAATAATAACTAATTGTAGTGTGGAACAATGGTGAAACAGGTCAAATTTACAGAGAGATAATAAAAGTTTAAATTATTTGGAAAAGAAAATTTTACTAAACTAAATGTCCAAAACAAAATTACAATTAGGAATTAAAATGCAATAAAAATAACCGAAAAAAAAAATCTAACTAAAAAGCAAAGAAAATAAGAATCTAGAATTAATAAAGCAAAAGAAAACATATCTAGATGCTTGCGCGAAGAAGATCTCCTCGTCTCTGAAGTTTTCGCAGATTCGTTGCAGAGATTGAAAACCCGATTGAAGAATTTTGATGTAGAACTTACCATGAGAGCTTGCCCCAACCCTTTTTTACGAGGGTGTCAAATCATAGAAAAGCTATGGGTTGAGGGCAGATGATGAGTGTATCACTGAGTTACGCATGTTCCTGCGCAAATTGGATGAATCGAATTGTGATATTGCATCATTTTAGTTGGTTTTTACGTAAGCAATTGTCTTCTGGCCGCTAGCATCTTGTGCACATTGCTGTTGGATATTTTAGACGGCTGAGATTTGTGGATGGGCAAGGCTTGAATATGGATAGTGAGATCTTCCCTACTACGATTCGTGGCTGTGATGAAGCTTGGGTTTGTAAAGGATCGAAATAGCAAGGATCCACTTGTTGTAGCTCCATTTTGTCTTAAGCTAGCAGGCTTTGAAGAAGCAAGAGGCAGTGGGTTTTCCCCATTTTACGACATCCATGACCGGCTGAATGTGGAGGATGATATTAAAAATAATCTGGTGCTCTAGATAACTATTTTCATTCAGGGTCGTAGAGATAGTATATAATTATAATTGATTTATATCTAAAATACCATTTAAAATGCATTTTTTAATATTGTAAGGGTGTAAAATAATGTAAAGTATATATAAAAATTTGCAACTATCAGGCACCAAATAATTCCATCACCCTACTAACAAAGGACATATTACAATTACAGAGTTGAGGAAGTTGAGCTGAGTTGCTTGGAAGGAAATGTGCAAACCCAAATGCATGGGAGGAATGGGGTTTAGGGATCTTCATTGTTTCAATAAAGCCCTTCTGGCCAAGCAAGTGTGGAGATTAGTCTCATCTACTCACTCCCTATG
>JAXCLR010000063.1:13072749-13097874 GCA_035584095.1 Annona squamosa | reverse complement strand
AAAATAATTAAAAAATAGAGTAATTATGGAGAGTGAAAAGTTTTAGATTGAAAAGTTTTAGTTGACATTTTTTTATCATAAACAAACGCACCCTAAATCATATCAAAAAGTGTGTAGGAAGGGGTGAAGATTTTTTTTTTTCCACCTAAGGCCAAATAGACCCAGCATGTAATTATATGGTATTTGTTTCTCAAGTTGGAAGTCTTGAAGGAATAACAATTTCTATTTGATGTTGTAGTTTTTTTTTCTTTTTTATTTCCTGTTTTTCGGGTTGTTGGAAATTAATTATTCCTACAATTCATCTAAAGATGTTAAATTATAATCTTCAACATCAAGCTGTAACAAATGGGAGAAGACAATGAAGAGAAAAGATAATGCAATTGATTTTTGTTCTTATTTCGAATAGCCTTTGAACATATTGGATATTGCAAGTGAAAAAGCATGCTAAGGTAAGGCAGATGCAAAAGAGGGTAGGGTAAAACTAGTCAGGGATGGGTTCTTTATTTACACGGATGCAAAGCAAAGTGCATTGTCAAATCTTGTCTTTTTCACATCTGATGAAAGAAGTTGGATGAGGTTTGCATTGTCAAACTGTGTTGGCAGCAGCATCTTGCAGAACAAGTTGGATGAGGGTTGTTGGAACTTGGAAATTAATTGCAGTGCACTTTCAATCCTTCTGTCAGCAGCATTTGAAAAGGGTTGGTTGCAATATGGCATCGTTGCATTGAAGATGTGCTGGTTAAGGAAACACAAACACAAATTGGATTTAGTTGGGAATTGTAATCTTGTTGAGCAGAATCAATGGTTTCCCAAGCTGTACAGGATGATTTATATTGAGGTGCACATGTGAGGCAATTGTGTGTTTTTCTAAAAAGACTTATGGGGTGCCACTGCCATCTATGCTTACTAGGCGTGTGGGATTTTTAAGGGTTCTATCCATTTATTTTTTTAATCGGGATTTGAAGAATTTCTGGTTGTGATATTATGATATCTTCTTTCTACTCTTCTATCTAAAGACAAAGTAAGAAGTGTTTGTGAAACTACCACTACTCTTACTTAGCATAGCATACTTTGCTCCATGGCTATTTTGGAGAATCATCGTGCCTCAATGTTGTAGGCTTTTATTTCAACATTCATTTTTATTTTCTGTGAGCGAGGCTAATGTTTGTTTTGGATTTTTAAAATGTGCATTCAATGAGAAATTTAACGAAGGGTGTGTTTGAGAAGTGATATAACTTTTGTATGAAAAAATTTTGGCGTAAAAGTTTTTGAATTGGTAGAAAATAATGTTATATTATAGGGATAATAATGAGGAGTAAAAAGAATAAAGTTAAAGTAGATAGATTAGTTGTATGAGTAGTCGTGTAGAAATGATTCAAAAGTAAAGTAGTTGTATGAGAAAATGTGAATGAATAATTTGAAAATAAGGTAGTTATAACTAAACACAAAATATTAGATATTATAATGTCAAATCCTTGTCTTCGTTGTTTTCTTGTTCAAGTAAGGTTACTATTTTAGTAAGAGTTTCGTTAAGTGAATTCAGCTATTACGTGGTTTAATAGATATCACTGGACTTGGTATTGTGCGATGTTCCAAATTTTGTGTTTTTGTCTTCTCGGATTGGCACACTTAGAACTTGAAATGTCGGATGTTGCCTTCTACAAATGCATGATAATGGTCTAGTTTCATGAGATTAATTGTGTAAAATATAAATAGCTAAAAATATTTTTAAATACCCATTGATTTTTAAAAAAATCAAAAAAAAATCTAGGAATCTCCAAAAATAGTAAAAATTGATACACATGTTAAATAGACCTAGATTAATAGTTGTGTGAAAAAAGTTTTAAAAAATGAGTATTTGCACTTAGGTACACTGAAGCTAAGTGCATCCGTCTTCTTAGGATCAAAACTCATTTAATATAATACATGCTTTTAAAGGACCTATCTTATAAGCAAGTGGGCTTTCTAACACTATGGTTTATCTTACGAAAGGTAGCATCATAATTAGGAGCTAAGAGCACCTGACTTCATAGGATCAAAATCCGTTGAATATAATACTTGCTTTTAATGGACCTATCTTATAAGCAAGTGGGCTTTCTAACACTATGGTTTATATCACATAAGGTAGCATCATAATTAGGGTGCAACTTGCGCCAGGTGAGCTTAGGAAAAATCAGTACTACAGGTTATGTTTTTAAAAATTTGAATTCAATGAACCTGAAGAACCCAAATTGTAAATAAGGTAAGAGTTCAAGCAAACTTGAATTGTATTATGGGTTATGTTTTTAAAAATCTGAACCCAATGAACTTGAAGAACCCAAATTGTAAATAAGGTAAGGGTTCAAGCAAACTTGAACTTAAAGAACTCGTGCCTGATTTCTCACACTTATTTTTAGGGTATGTTTGTTTAACAACAAAAGCTTTCAAACTAAAACTTTTCACTCTCCACAACTATTTTACTTTTAATTATTTTTCACATATTTCTATGCAATTATTATATTTTTCAATCATTTCTACACTATCGTCCATACAACTAACTTACTTATTTTAACTTTATTTTTTTTATTGCTCATTATTACCCTTATTGTTGGTCCTGCATTGTTGCCTTAATTCAAAAGGGGAGGGGTGAATTAAGTTAATTAAAAATTTCTTGGTTAATTAAAATTTAACCTTAGTTTTAATCAAGTTCCCTTGAATGAAACTGATAGACATATTGAGAGAAAGTAAGAGAATCAAGTCAAACATGCAAGAGAACTCACAAAATCATAGTGGTTCGGGCAACACTTTTACTCCACTTTTCGAAGCAGACACTCATTGTGTCTTAGGAGTTGGGTTTTACTATCTTATTAACATTACAATTAGAGTCTCAACTCTCTTTTAGATTCTAGTTATAGGTGGGAGCTTTTACAACAAATACATTAGTAGTCAGCGGGTACCACTCCAACAGAATACTACTTGTAGCTTACATTGGCTTTGGTCTCCATCACCAAGCTAAGTAGCCAAATACAATAAAGAATTTGAAATGAAAAGAAGCTACACATTACAAATGTGTGTAGAACGAGGTGTAGCAGCAAACTCTTTAGGTTGAAGAAAATATAGAATGTTGAAGCTCTTGAAGTGATTTTGAGATACTTGATTTTGAAAACTAATTAATGAGACTTTGAATGCTTGTAGATAGGAAGGTTGAAGCTCAATAAAGGCCTTAGTTAGCCTTCATAACTTTGCTTGATGCATCTTAAATAGATTTGAATGAAACTTAAACGTTATGTAGTAGGCGACACTCATTAAATGTGCTAACATTTTAAAAAATTTGACCGTTATGATCTAAGGCACATCTGGAGTTGACTTGGCTTGCGACTTCACCTAAGTTGTAGTTAGAATCTGTGGATTCAAATAGTTAAATTGCAGATCAAGGATTACTCTTGTTTTGATGATAAACACCCAAAATTGTGAAAAGTACTAATGATTTTAGTTTGATGTTTGAAGCTAGAAGTTTCAACTTCAAGCAAAAATAATCCAAATTGCAAAGTATACTCCAGCATCGACTTGGGTTAAATCGATATTGAAGTCGACTCCAAGTATTGACTTGGAGTGACGCATGCGCGTAAGAGATGTTTCAACTAAGGATTGATAGTTAAAGTCACACCCTAAGTCGACTCATACTATGACTTGGGTGAAGTCGTAACCAAAGTCGACTCAACTATGTAATAAAGAAATCTATTTGGTTAAAATTGCTCTCAGTCTTGAAGGTTATCAAGTGTTCATCCTGTTTTTGAAATAAGATATTTGCTATAACCAACTCATATGCTATATAGCAAAGTCCAAAATGACATTCCCCATTTCATTCCTTATTCCAAAGCCGAAACCTCTATCATTTTTCTCATATCCGACATTCTCCTTTCCTGGATGTCCATTTAAATCTCTACCTATCACAACCTTCTCTTGGTTAAGTATTCTTTGCATTACACTTTCTAAGTAATTCCAAAATCGTTCGTTGATTCTATCATCGAATCCTACTTTTGGTGCATAAGCATGAATTACATTTATAACCTCTACACCTAATACAAGTTTTATTTGAATAATTCTATTATTTACTCTATTAACATCTACAATTTTATTTTCTATTACTATCCTTACACAATTTCTATTACCATTCTTTTCTATATATCATAATTTCTTTTCTATATATCATAATTTGAATCCATTAATTTCTTTAGCCTTCTCTTCGTTCCACCTAGTCTCTTGAAGACATGCTATATTAGTTCTTCTTATAATATTTACTACTGCATACTTTTTTCTGAAAGAGTCCCAACATTCCATGAGGCAAAACAGACCTTATGTTTTGGTGCCATATTCTTCCGTAAACCATGTCCATAAAGGCATGGGAATGTTTGTCGACTTCTCGTCACAATCGGACGTTATTATGGCGCGTCGCTTCCAGTGAGATGCCTTAACAACCCTTGCCTATTTCTCATTACATTGGGGCTTTGATGTAGTGTATCACTTTTGGGGAAATGCCCTAGTGACTCTTGCTCATTTCTCACTACAGCGGGGTTCCGTTGCAGTGTGTCGCTTGCAGGGGACGCCCTAGCATTAGCGACTTTTAATATATTTTCATAATCCATAAGAGATGTGGTGGTATTTTTAATTGCACTGGCTGCCGACTTGACATGTTAACTCTTGCTTTTTTTTTTCGGACTTGGGATCGGTAGTAAGATAGAAACTCTTATTGGCAATGTTTTTGCATAAAATAAAAATGAATGTTGAAATAGAAACATATAAGAGTGAAGCGCGATGATTATCCAAGATAGCCATGTATCTAAACTAGGTGCTGATGGGCTTCAACGATATGTTGAAGATTATGTGAGTAGTAGGAGACAGGATAAATTGTATGATATTTAATATTTCTAAAACTGTTCTTACATTTCTCATAAAAAAATCGTTCTTACCTTAAAATCTTTAGATAAAAGAGTAGAAGAAGAAATGACAATATCTTAATAGGAGATTCTCCTTCAAACTTAGATTAAAATAAATAAACGGTCATCTATAGCTATACCAACCCAAAAGTAAAATATTTTGCGCTTATACAAACTTTTTTATTTTTCGCATTATATTTTCAATTTTTTTGCATCTATGCTAAGTTGCCAATGTTGTCAACCTCTATTTAATGACTGTTAAATTCATCCTTGGGTAGTCGACTCTTTATGATTAGTATGCTCTCTCCATGAATTCTTTTAATATATAATGATGTGAATGCATTAAAGAAAAAAAAATTTATATAATATATGTTATAATATATATCATGTGTTCCACTTTAATGTAACCAGGTTAAATAGTAACGGTTTTACGTTACCCTATTCAATTCTCTCACTTTGACAATTGATGAGAAATCTAATTCATCTTACAATTTTAAATTTGATATTTAACATCAAAGCATTTTATTACGTTAATTTTTACACATTTGTAGACGGGGGCCCGTGCATTATGATACTAGATAAATAATGCAGTTTCAATGACAATATAAATGATGTTAAGTACAACGGATGGAGTGAATTTCTCATCAATCATCAAAGTATGAAAAGGATGGGTTTTGGGATTACGTTGAAATGAGGTTCCATAGAAGCACAAGTTATCAGTATAAGTAAATAATATATAAAGAAAAATAATTTATTTTTAGCATGCTTGCGAATAGCCCAAAAATAAATAATAAATTAATAATTATACTTTGAAGGGCACTCTCCTTGCGGATTCTTATGGAGAGTGCACCAGGGTATGGAACTTAAGGGGTTAAAAGGGGCCTTTTGAGGAACCTATGTGGGTATTCATTGTTGGTGAAGGGACTTGGCTTGCATTTAGACTTGCTTTATATTGAAATTAGAAAGCAACATTATAGGCGCATTTGTTTTTCAACTAAAACTTTTCAATTTAAAACTTTTCACTCTACGACTACTCTGTTTTTTAATTATTTTTTCACGTCTTTCTGTACATCTACTCTAATTTTCAATTATTTCTACATAATTCTTATACAACTAACCTATCTATTTTAACGTTATTCTTTTTACTCTTCATCATTACACTTATTATATTATATCATTTTTTCCTACTTCAAAAACTTTTACACCACATTTTTCATGTAGAAGTTTTATTGCTTCCCAAACACACCTTATGTTTGTATTGCTACATACCAAAATGAGGTTGAAATTATGCTCAATAAAGGATGAGATGAAGACTATTTAAGAGCTTGATTCTAGAGTATTGATTCTAGAGTACTGCTTGGGGTCTCTAAACTGTTTAGATCACATTTGTTTTCATTGAAGTTTTTTATATGGTTGTGCGTTAAGTATTTATAAGTTTTACAGGTGCTTGGGATTATCTGTTTCTGCAAGGTATGCTGATTTCATTTATAGAATACATGTGAATTTTGTTTAATATATCTTTCTTCTAAACCTTTTTGCCACAGAGCATGCCAGATGAAATTGATAAAGAAGATAGTGCTGAGGATGAGATTATTGAATCTGACATCGAGTTGGAAGGTGAAGTTGTAGAACCTGACAACGATCCTCCACAACAGGTTTGTTTTCAAATCAAGTGTTTGTTAACATGAATGTGATGCTAGAATTATGCTTATGTTGTGGTCTTTGTGGTCCATCCATAGGGGCTAGGGTCCTCTTTGGATCATACTTTACATGCCCCCCTGAAGTAATTCACGCCCTGCCAAGGCTGTCTATAAGTTAAATAGAAATGGGTAGAAGATGGAAAAATAGATGAAGTACTCAATGGGAGGTGTCTCCAACCCATGAGGTCTCTCGTGTGTATGGTCATCTAGAGTGGAGTATATGTGAAATCATGTGTGTGGATCAACTGTTGAAGGTCTGCATTCCATTTGTTCAATCTGAAATTCTGAGGATTCTCTTCATAGAATTATGTGGTTCTTTTATTGCCAGGAGTTGTTTTTTATCATTGAGCATTTCTTTAGTAGAATTGCTAGTATAATTGATGTAGGACTAGTAGAAGAAAGAGGGAAGATCCTTTCGATAGAGGAGGAAAGGTAGAAACTATAGATGAAGTGGAAGAAAGAAATAAAGCCAGAAAAAGACTCAAATAAATCTCAATCCATAAACTCTCTCATCAAATTGTCTTACACTGAATAAAGCACCATATTTATATTAAAAAACTAAACCTTAAAATTAGACAAGAATAAAGATGTAAACTTGTGTAGCAAGGAAACTTGCATGATAAGAAAACCAAAAATAGAAACAACATAAAACCAATCGAAACCATTATAATAAAGATACTAAATTCCTAAAATAACAAAAAATCCAAAAAAAATTCAAACAAAATACACCCTAATATAAGAAAGCTTCTTCGCGCCCCACATCAATAATACCAGTTGGTGCTGCTTTCAGATGGGAGATAGTTCTCTTGAGGTTACTGAGGAAAGCCATGATGCTGCTCAAATGTCAAAATCTAAAGCCATGGAAGCAATTTCTGAAGGCATGCTGTAAAGTTCTTGTGGGTATTTCTATCAGACTTTTTGGTTCACCTCTTAACTGAAAATGCATGTATTTCAGGCAAACTTGATGAAGCCGTTGAACATCTAACAGAAGCTATCATTTTGAATCCAAGTTCGGCAATCCTTTATGCCACTAGAGGTAAGTTCTGTTGATGAAAGAATGATATGTAAGTTTTTAGTAGAGCCCTTGTTTACATGGCTGCACAAAGATCATGATGGCATATTCTTTTACATTAGGTTGCCTGCTTGTTAGTGGATGGTTGGGATAAAGCTAGATGGTTAGGGCTTTTGGATCCAGATCACTTCTGGTGCATCGATCATCTATATTGAACCTTAGAAGATTGACCTTGTGACATTCTTAACCATTGATCTATCTTCGTAATTCATGCCATGCATTGTAATTTCCAATATCGTTTTTTCTGTTGCTGATTACTTGTTTCATGATATCTTCTTTCTTTCTCAATCAGGCATCCTCTTGCTTATTTTTCAGCTAGTGTCTTTGTAAAGATGAATAAACCAAATGCTGCAGTCCGGGATGCAGATGCTGCATTGCAGGTTTAATTTTCTTTATCCTTCATAGTCATAGTTCCCTATCAGATGTTTGAGTAACTAATTCTCATAGATTCCTATATGTTTATCTTAGATAAATTCTGACTCAGCAAAAGGATACAAATCTCGAGGAATGGCAAAGACGATGCTGGGGAAGTGGGAAGAGGCTGCTCATGATCTTCACTTAGCATCAAAATTGGACTATGATGAGGAGATAAGTTCTGTGCTCAAAAAGGTAAAATTTTGATGTATTGAAATAAGCATGAATGATGGAATGGAATTTTGAGATCTCCCAATGGTCAAAGCTGGGATCTCCAGCCAGCATTTTATAACCTAAGCAGACCATATTTTGGGATACTGCAGTGGATGATAACGTCGCAGGTCCACTGGTCTACTGCCGTTAATATAATGTGAGAACAAATAGACAGTAGTTCGCAACATTTACTTGGAGATGATCAGATGGATTATCTTATAGTAAGATATTGGGCTTTATTGTGCCAAGGAACTCAACATTTTGTCAATTGAATGGTATGCAGTACTTATTTATTTCAGAGATAGGCATCTCTAACATTATATCGAAGGATTCAGAATTTATAGACCACTCTGAAGGTTATCTTGAGTAATTCATTAACACACGTAGGTTGAACCTAATGCCCACAAAATTGAGGAGCATCGTAGAAAATATGAACGCCTTCGGAAGGAGCAAGAACAGAGGAAAGCTACATGTGAAAGACAACATCAACGAGCTGAGGCTAAAGTATTTGGCCATGATCTTAATTTTTGCTGAACATGTCGTTTAATGCATTTTATGCTCTACTTTGTTTATGTCCTTAAATTACATGCAGGCTATGTATGAAAAGCGGAAAAAGGAAGAACGTTCTTCAGAAAGTAAAACAACTGTATGTTTTTTTTTCTTTTCTTTTATTGCTTGTTTTTCATCTGACTTTGTTGATCATGTGCTTCATTGCTTCTGTTATTTACTCCTGAAAGGGGCAATTGTTTCATGCACTTGGACCTCATCAAGATTAAAATGATCCTTGCTAAAAAAAAAAAAAAAAAAAAAAAAAAGAAAAGAAAAAAAGAAGAAGAAGATTTTGGTTCCTCCCTCATTGCAGAATTTCCTTTCTTTCTTTCTTTCTTTCTTTTTTTGGGTAATTTCCTCCAGTTGCTCAGAAAACCTCTTTACTGCTATTTTTTTAAGAATCATCTTGCTTTTGTTTATTGAACAAATAGCTCACTCCTGAAATGGTGGCCTATGTGTTGAGGGTTTAGTTTCTGCTCAATGCACCTTTTGGTGAATGATCGAGCTGTTGTACCATACTTCCTAAAATATATCATGTAAAAGCTCATATTCCAGAATCTTGAGTATGTATAATCTTGTCTGTGACAGGGTCAAAGGGACAATGTTACCCTACAGGAAGGTATGACTTTCCAAGCCATTATTGCTTATTTCATCTTTTTTTTTGGGGTCTTGTTTTTATTTTTTTTTTTAAACTTAACCTTCAAATGAATTAAATTTCATGTTAAAATTTCGAAGTGTTGATTTACTTGCTTTGTTAAAGGCTTGTTCACTATCTTTAATTACTTTAATAGTATTGATATTAAGAACCTTGATTTATGCTTTGTCATGTGCTAATAATTTAACACATTGGATAGTAAGCAAGGGTTGACATGTTAGGTTGGCAGTTAACGCTATGAAAATTTTCTATCTTTTTTTTCATGGATTATGTGATTATGAATCGATATCATAAGTCATTAGTTCTGGGGCATTCTCTGTAAGCGATGTGCTTTATCAGAACCTAACTACAATGAGCAATGAGCAATGAGCAAAGGTTCTTAAGGCGTTTCGTTAGAAGTGGTCCCATGATTGTATTTAATATCATTTATTTATCTGGGAGAGCAAATTTCATCCAGATCAAGTATGTTTATGGGCCACATTTATTGAAAAATATATATATTCATATGTAAATTATGAAAATCATTTAGATCCATTTACACTTTATAGAATCATTGAACCATATAGAAATGATATTTTAGACGGTTTAGATATTGAAAATACGACTTTAAAATTAGTATTTAATATTAAACTATTTTATTATGTTGATTTCAATAGGGCCCATGCACAGTGTTATTGGACGAATGAAAGGATTTCCAAGATACTATAAATGATGCTAAATACAATGCCTCACACGTATTCAAATTAACATCTACCTCAACCATTGTATTTAAAATTGTTCATTTTGATAACATATCAATTTTAATTCAAATCTATCATGTGTATGTGTTCTATCTTAAAATGGTGCAAAATCAATGTAATAAAATAGTTTAACCTAAATGTCAATTTTAAAGTAGTATTTTCAAGATTTAAACCGTTTAAAGTATGTTATTCTAGTGCATGTAAATGCATCATAACTTGTGGCGCATTAGGCTCAAAATAGGCCCTCGCATGATCATAAAATGTATATCTACTCTACTTATTGTATTTAGAATTCTTTTTTTTTATTAGCATACTAATTTGCATTCAAATTACCCCATTTGAAAAATGGTACAAAATCAACGTAATCAAATAATTTGATATAAATGACAATCTTAAAGTTGTTTTTTCAACATGTGAACTATTTAAAATATAATTTATGCATTGATAAATGATTTAATAAAGTATTAATACATTTAAATGCATGTAAGGCCCGTGCCACATACATTGTAAGTTATGGTGCATGTAAATGAACAGTAACATCCATGTCTATGTAATCAGGTTACATAGAAGTGTAGTCATTTAACCTACTTAACTTTTAATATTTTGATCGTTGATGGAAAATCCAATTAAGATTTTTTATCCTTGATGAAAAATTTAATCAATTCATTATATTTAACGTCATTCGTTTATCTAGGAGACCAAGTTTCATCTCAATTAAGTATGTTTATGGGCCACATTTATTGAAATATATATATATTCATGTGTAAATCATGAAAAATGGTTAGATCCATTGACACATGTATTAGAATGTAAAATACTTGACAAAATCATTTATCTATATAGTAGTGATATTTTAAATGGTTTAGATGTTGAAAAAACTGTTTTAAAATTACTATTTTAGCATTAAACCATTTTATTATGTTGGTGTTATATATTTATAGATGAGACCCACATAAAGTGAAACTAAATAAATAAAAGGGTTTTCTAAAATACTATAAAAGATGCTAAATGCAATGAGTGGAGTGGATATTATTGGTCCCAAGCTATCGGCAAAACTCTAAAGGGGGTGGGTGGATTGGGTTACTCAAATTCTTTGGCAATTAAAAACTTAACCCCATTGAATTCAATCCCATTGAATAAAATTTGTAGAATTAGAGAGAGCAAAGAAACAAATACAACAATCACAAGAGAACGAATTATAGTGGTTCAAGTAACTTTTTCTACTCCACTCTTTTAAGGATACACTCCCTTGTGCCTTGGTTCTACTATTTCCACAGGGAATATAACTAAAGCCTTAGCTCTCTTCTAGATTTTAGTGCTAGGGGCCTTTATAACAATCTCAAAAGTAGATGATGAGTTCTACTTTGACTGACCATTACTTGTGTCTCACATTGGCCTTGGCCTCCAATACCAAGTCAAACTATCATAGTACAATAAGAATGAATTAAATAAAAGATATCTACACTTTATAAATTTGTGCAGTATAATTTGAAGCTCAGCGACAGACTCTTGAAGATGTGTAAAAGATGAGAAGTAGAAGCACTGTTAGTAAATTTGAAAGTCTTGCTTTGAAGAACATTTAATGCAGTCTCAATTGCTTGAAAGTAGGAAAGTGAAGTGATGCAGTGAGGGAAATGCAAAATAAGATTAGCACAAAGCTACACCTCAAGTTGATAAACAAGTCTCCACACGGAAACTCAATCACAAGGAAAACAGAAAACTTAGAATTTCTTATTCACCAAAAACTGTCTACAAAGTAAGAGAAGCCAAATATTTATTAGCAAACCCTAGCTACCACTAACGTACGTACACAATACATATGCAGAACTCTTACCACCCACTTGCGCACGTTTTACTAAAACTAGTAAAACGAGAGACTTTCTAAAAATAGTAAATTCGAACTTTACTAAAAATACTAAATTCGGGATTTACTAAAAATAGTAAAAAACGAAAATTAATAAAACAAAATCTAAAAGAGTTGAATTGAAGTTGACCTGCTCATTTATCACTTTTGGACCTTTCCACAATGATCGGCCCGCTTCAGAAAGTTCGTTGCGGTGGCATCTACGTATCTCGAGTCGGCCGGAATGTGTGGATAAAGGGGTTTGTTAGAAGAATAGAATGAGTGAATGTCCGCTACATTAAATGTTTTGGAAATCCCTATTGTGTTAGGCAGATTCACAATATATTCAGTGTCATTGATCTTCTTCAAAATCTTGTAGGGGCCATATTTACTCGGCTGTAGTTTGTTGTAGGTTCCCATAGGAAACCTTTCTTTCACAAGAATACCATAACCTGCTCTCTGACTTTAAAAGTTTGCCTCCTACGATGCTGGTTTGCTGCCTTCTTGCATTTCGCATTTGCTTGCTCCAGTTTCTGCTTGACCTATACTTGCATGTCTTGCCATTGATGCACCATATTTTCGGTAGCTACACTAACCTTGGGGTCCCTAAGCAGTTTGACAAGGTCAAGGGCATGCTGTGGGGTCTTTGTGTGTACCATAGAAAAGGAGATTTTCCTGTGGCGTTGTGAGTAACATTGTTGTATGCAAACTCTGCTAGAGCTAAGGCAAGGTCCCATTGTTTAGACTTGTCTCCACAGATGTTGTGAATCAAGTTGCTGAGTGTTCTATCAACCCCCTCTGTCTGACCATCAGTTTGTGGATGAGCCGTACTACTGAGCTTTAGAGAAGAATCGAACATCCGCCACAAGCTCTTCTAGAAGTGACTGAGGAATTTAGTATCCTGGTTTGACATGATAGTCTTTGCCACACCATGTAGCTAAACAACCTTCCTAAAGAATAGTCTAGCAACTCTAGTTGCATTTGAGGTCTTCCTACAAGGAATGAAGTGTGCCATCTTGAAAACCTGTCAACAACAACAAAAACAGAGTCCATACCTCTTTGTGTTCGAGGTAGGCTAAGAACAAAATCCATAGACAGATCTTCCCAAATACTTTCGGAAACTGGTAAAGGCAAGTATAATTCTGTATTTTGAGATGGTTTAGATGTTGAAAAAACTATTTTAAAGTTGATACTTTAGCATTGAACTACTTTATTACGTTGATTTTACACATTTATAGATGCGACCCCATATACAGTGAAATTCACAAAAAAAAGATTTCCAAGATATTAGAAATGATGTTAAACAAAATGGATGAAGTAAATTTTTCGTCAACCATCAAGATTTTAGAAATGGAAGGGGCTACATAGAAAAGTGGTTTCATAGAAGTGAGACTGATCTATGTATGGGCTTTGCTTCTATGTAAGCCATGTAACACGATAAATTTTAAGATTTTGATCCTTGATGGAAAATTTAATTAATTTATTATATTTAACATTATTTGTTTATTTGAGGAGACCAAGTTTCATCGTAATCAAGTATGTTTATAAGTCACATTTGTTGAAAAATAAGTACATTCATATGTAAATTATAAAAAAGCTTCGATACATTTACACTTGTATTAGAATGTAATAATGTTTTATAGGATCATTTATCCATAGATAAATGATATTTTAGATGGTCTAGATGTTGAAAATACAACTTTAAAATTATATTTAATATTAAACCATTTTATTACGTTGATTTTCAATGAGGCCCATCCATAGTGATATTGGACAAATAAAAGGATTTTAATATTCTAAAAATGAAACACAATGGATGGAATAGATTTTCCATCAACCATCAAGATTTTAAAAATAAGGTCCTAGTTGTAAGAAACCCTTTTCTATGTAAACCCTTCCGTTTTTAAAATCTTAATGACTGATGGAAAATCCACTCCATCAGTCCATCTATTGTGTTTAACATCATTTCTAATATCTTGAAAACCCTTTTATTTGTCCAATATTAGTATGCATTGGCCTAATTAAAAATCAACGTAATAAAATTACTCAATATTAAATATCAATTTTAAAGTTGTATTTTTAACATCTAAAAATCTAAAATATTATTTATACATGGATAAATGATCCTATGAAGTTTTATTACATTCTAATATATGTGTAAATAGATCCAAGTGTTTTTCATAATTTACAAATGAATAACATTTTAAAATCTTAAAATTTGGAAGGGCTACATGGCTCCGCTTCTATGTAACCTAGAAGCCACTTCTACGTAACCCATTTTCTATGTAACCCTTTTATTTTTAGTTTTTTGATGGTTGATAAAAAAATGTCCCTCATCTGCTATTTTAACATTATTTATAGTATCTTGGAAATCATTCTATTTGTCTAATATCACTGTGCTTGGGCCCCTTTAAAAATCAATGCAATAAAATGGTTAATGTTAAATATCAATTTAAAAGCTGTATTTTCAACGTCTAAACCGTCTGAAATATCATTCATACACGGATAAATTATTCTATAAAATATTATTACATTTTAATACATGTATAAATGGATCTAAGCGTTTTCATATTTTACAGATGAATATATATATGTTTTTCAACAAATGCAGCCACAAACATACTTGTTCGGGATGAAACTTAGCCACTTAGATAAACAAATGATGCTAAATACAATGAATGGATTGGATTGGATTTTCTATCAAAGATTAAAATTTTAAATTTTGGAGGGGTTATATGGTTTCGCTTATAAGTGACTTGGTTACATAGAAGTCAGGCCCTATATATAGAACTCATCTTATGCATTTACATGCACCATAACTTACGGTGCATTTGGCTCGAAATGGGTCGTACATGCATTTAAATGTATTAATATTTTATATAGTCATTTATTCATATATAAATTATATCTTAGATAATTTATATGTTGAAAAACAACTTTAAAATTATAGATACACATCCAATTTTTTTATATTGATTTCGTACCGTTTTCAATGGGCCCATACACATCTAATTTGGATTAAAATTAGTTTTTTAATAAAAGAAATAATTTTAAATACAATGGATGAAGTAAATGTGCATTTGATGATCATGTAAGGCCCATTTTAAGCCAAATGCACCAAGTTACGGTACATTTGCATGCACCAGATAATTTCTCATGTATATATAATGAGTGTAGCAGAAATGAAAATGTTAAGGTGGATGATTGGTAGGGCAAAGAAACGTAAAATAAAAATAAAGTAATTCAAAATAATTTAAAGGTGAAACAAAGAGGTAGTAAAATGAGGGAAAACAAAGGTAGCCTAGGCATGTTAAGCCACAAGCTAGGAGAGTTGAGTTTATTCAAATAGAAGACAACAAGAGAATGAGGGGAAGACCCAAAAAACATTGATAAAAGTAATTAAACAAGATTTAAAACGTTAAAAATTACTGAAACATAGTTCATGATTGGAAAGAATGGTGCAATGGGATCCATGCAGCTAATCTCACATAAGTGGGAAACAGCTTATGACGAGGAAGGGGATGACTACCACTGCAAGAATGATGAAGAACTGTTGATTGCATCAGTGTTTTCTTCCTTGGAGAGATGTTTTAGGTTTCTCATAACAGATATGACGCATGTCATGGACTCATAACATGGATGATAATGTTGATGTCAACACCTTGCTAATTTTATCCCCTCAATATTGACGCCAATGAGCAATATTGTTTAGGTTCCGTACACAGAAAGGAAGTTGAAAAATTTTGTAGAGAAGTTGACTGTACATTGACTTGGTTTTGTTGTGGAAAAGAAATGAATTGTCCAAGGAACGGAAATTGATTCTTAGAAATTGATTGGTGTTTGAAATTGGATTAATTTTCATTAACAGCTAGAATATACATTTTTTTTTTATGCGAGCATGCCAGGACCTTGTCCAAACAAGTTGAGTCAGCAGTTTGACCATTTGTCTTGATGTTTCTGTAATTAAAGGATGTGGAGTTAATAACAACTGCCTGTTGTAAGGTTTGTTTAGATTTAGCCCAAGTTGCTACTTCACATAACTGTTTCCACATTACCTAGTTCCAGATTGCACATAATATTCTAAACAGTTCCTAACTTGAGACCATGCATTTTTTTTCTTATTTTTGGCAGTCCTAAGAGGCAATTTGATAAGTTGTTTCACAATGATTGTGCTTAAAGATGCATGTTTTCGTTTTATATTTATTAGTGAAGATGTAAAATAGTTCTGTTACAGCTCATTGAAGCCCTCTTTTATCCTGTCTATTTTAATGTCATATGGCTAAGCAACTACATTTTCCCATAATTTCGTACCAGTTGGTACGTTGCTGTCTAGGATGGTGATTTATCCTTAGATTTATTTGGTTTTGATATACGTTTGTTTGTTTGCATTTCCTATGCTTTCTATTCTCATCCTTTCAGATACAGACCTTGTACATCAACAATGTAAGCATGTCTGAAATTGTTACTAAAATTTTCAAGGAAAATCTTGTCAATGTACCAACCTTCATGGCAGAGTTATTCGGGTTTCGAGACTTTCATCTCATAGACTAGGTAGCTCAATATCAGCTTGGACTATCCTTTTTCACTGTGCGACTGTTAGCATGACATGATAGCATCATAGTGGAGAGGACATGTGACTCCTTTCCAACCATCCATTTTAGACCCTTTTGCCGTGCTCCAAGGTGAGCATTATTTTTCTTCTTCTGGAAGTCTTAGCAACAGAGGCTAATGTATACTATTTTTTCCTTCCAAATCTATCTGGCCACGGTTGTCTTGACAGGAACTGTTCATAGCATCCACTCTACCAAGGAATTCGAAAGCAAGCTTAATGCTGCATCGGCTTCATCTCAGCTGGCAATCCTGTATTTCACTGCAGCATGGTGTGGCCCCTGCAGAATGATAGCTCCCATTTATACAGAGTTAGCTGGAAAGTATATGAATGTTGTGTTCATGAAAGTCGACATCGATGAGCTGCGGGACGTTGCTATGCAGTGGAGCATTAGCAGTGTACCTGCCTTTTTCTTTATGAGAAACGGCAAGGAAATCGATAAAGTGGTTGGAGCTGATAAGAACAGCCTTGAAAGGAAGATCGCAAAATATGCCCACGAGTCCTGACTGGGATGCTTTCTGGCTATGGAAGGCATTGTTAGTGGCTCCTCTTATGCCCCGTTAGATCTTTCTCTTTGAGGCTGCATGCTGACTTTTGTATGGTTTTAGTTTCGCCAGTTCAGCATCTGAACAGTAGGTAGCTTTGTAACTCATCGTGCCTCCTGATTATGATTTTTCATGGAGAGAAACTCTTACCTAACATACACTTTACTCTGTTTTGTCATTACAGTCAGTGCGGTTGTTTCATTCCCAATAAAAAGAAAGAGTTGAACTATGGTTTTTTAGCATTGTTTTGCTCGTCAACCATGAAATTTCCATCTCCTGAAATCTCCTTTCCAAACGGCTGAAACTCTGCTTTCCCAATCATCAAATGAAGAAATGGCATTTTTTGGATTGCTTAGGCTTTAGGGTGTGTTTGGCAATAGGTATAATATCAAGTTAAAACTTTTTAATATAAAATTTTTCACTATTATCACATTTTTTAATCATTTTTTCACATTTTCTAATATAACTATTCTACTTTTCAGTTATTTCTACACAACTATTTATACAAACTAATTTATTTATTTTAACTTTATATTCTTTATTATTCATCACTACCGCTATCATATTATATCATTTAACAATTTTTACTTTCTAAAATTTTTTATTAAAAGTTTTATTTATTCCCAAACAAACCGTTACTTAATGAGGTTCTCCTGAGGTTCTGGTAGTCTATAAGATTACGGCTCTTCGTATATTGTATTCTCGTTAATCAGATTTTTGAACATTCTGTCGTGCCCTAGATTTGGTGAACGGCAGAGCTTCCTGAAGATTGAATAGAACCTTGTGCTGGATTAAACTCAACCAGAATTTATAAGACAAGAATTTCGTAATTATATATAATGTGTTATAAGAGAATATTGGACAAACATTATTTTCGGATTGACATGACTTCAAATCAAGTTGAAATAAAATCATTAAAAAAATCGAATTGAAATAAGCCAAACAAATTAACTTTTAACTTCAAAATTGGGCATTAGTACGCTTCAAGTAATCAACGCCAGTGGCTAGTAGCCATGTCCTGGAAGGTTCTATTAAAGATGTTTTCAGTACAGCGATGTCTGCATTTGGAGCAAGAATAGCGCATGATGTATCGGAGCAAGAATAATGATTCAAAACGTAGGTATCTGTCGAACTTCAATGCATATAGGTGTTTTGTGCCCTTATTTTCATTTATTTGTCATTTTTACGTGAGGTCACATGTAATATTTATTCAGATTTAAAATTCGCTATTTTTGAATTTTTGTATATATTTTTTCATAATTTAAAAAGTCAATAGTTTTAACTCCATTTTTAAAGGGTAAACTTCATATATACCCACATAGTTTTATCGATATTACATATATATGCACGTAGTTTCATAAATTGCATATTATCCCCACATAGTTTCATGTAAATTGCGTATTATCTCACGCCGTTAACTGGCATCGATATCCACTGTTATATTTTCAAAAATGATGAAAATGCCCTCATCCATAGTTTCACAAAATTGCATATCACCCCTGTGATGATGAGGGCATTTTTATCATTTTTGAAAATATAACGGAAGATATTAATGGCGATTAACGACGTGGGAGTAATACCCAATTTCGGTGAAACTATGTGAGGGTAATATGTAATTTGTGAAACTACGTGGGTATATCTGCAATATCCATAAAACTATGTAGGTATATATGAAATTTACACATTTTTAAATTAAAAAATATGTTAAAACCCAAAAATGATAAATTTTTGTACTTGAACTAAGTACATGTGGGGCCGTATAAAAATAGAAGGAAAAACAGAAAATTAAGATATTTCTTAAACCACCTATACGTGTTGAGGTGTAGTATATACATATTTATCGAGCGAGATGTTAGCAATTATACGAAATCCAATTCTGATAATATTCAATACCGTACCGTCCATTCTACCGGCATACCAAAATGACGGTCTATTCTATCAGGATACCAAAAATCATTTTGATAGGAAACCTATGTAGGCCATAGATACAAAAATTGAAATTCAATTGAACATGTGGGCCACATCCTTAAAAAAAGTATAACAAATTTGAAATTCACTTGAAACGTTTGAATATAGTATTAATGATCCTGATTCCATGTAACCCATTCCATTAATCACTCCATTTATTATATTAATTTAGGTTACTAAGTTTCATCTAAATCAAATATGTGCATGTCCTATTTACTACATTTGCTGAAAAATATGTGCATTCATTTGTAAATTAGATATATTTACGTATACATTAGAATGTAATAATATTTTATAGAATCATTTATTTACACACTAATGATATTTTAAATGATTTAAACATTGAAAATACAATTTTAAAATTTATTTTTAGTATTAAACCATACTATTATACTGATTTTATAAATTTTTAAATGATGTCAAATATAATAGACAAATAGTTAGAGACAACACTCTCCCATAGGATCTAAACCCTAGATCTATGGCACACAATTTGACACATAAGCCCCTACCTAAACCAACTGGGCTATGCCTAAGGCCACAACAAATCCCATCTTTATATATAAAGGAATGATCATGTTAGCTTTGATTAAGTAAATGTTACACTTAGCCCATCTTAAAAAATTTATTTCCAACAAATTTTTTTATTTTTTTCGTACACTTGTTTCTCTAAATGTACTTAACATATAAACAAAGTTTTACTATTTCTGGATATATGTATTTATTTTTTTAGATTTTTAAAGATAATGGTATTTTAAATACATATATACACAGATTTTTAAAATCTCAAAAAGATATATAAACATATCCAAAATTAGTAAAACTTGATTTATGTATTAAATACACTTAGATAAACAAACATATGAAGCAAAAAATAAAAAATTGTTGTAAATGAATTTTTTGAGGTGGGCTAAGCGAAACATTTGCTTAGTCACGGCGAACAAGATCATTCCTCTTATACATATACTTAAATGTTTTAATTTTCCATTTACATATATATTTTCATAATTTAAAAACTCAACAATTGATTTTTAAGCTTAAGAAAAAAATACAGAAAAACAAAAAAATTAATTTTTTATGCATGGCCAAATATACATGGGATCATAGTAAAATAAAAAAACAAAAAAAATTAAAAATACTATATGGATTGAGGTTTAAGAAATTCTAGTGATTATACAAAATACAATTCATTGATTAAGTACCGTACCGTCTATTCCACAAGCATACCACAAAGATGTCCATTCAACCAAGACACCAAAAATCCATTTTGATCAAAACCTTATGTGGGCCACAACAACTTTAAAAAATCTATAAAAATGTACAAATTTTGAAATTCGCTTTGAACAGGTTGGCCACGCCATTAAAAAATAAATTTGAAATCCGCTTGAAATCTTTTTTATTAATATTGTACATCTTGACATCTTATATTACATATTTAAGAGAGAACAAGCTCACACCTATTTAAAAGGAGATAATAAACTCGTATTTATTTATTAAAAGAGACCAACTGGTCCTATCTATTTTTTGGTCTTGTACATCTTGACATATTATATTACATGTCAGGCCCATTCATTCAAGAGGTAACAAGCTCCCACCTAGTTAAAAGGAGATTATAAACTCCTATTTATTTATTAAAGGGGACCAAATGCTCCTATCTATTCTTAAGAGAGACCAAATACTCCACAGCACTGCCATGTCCTTATCGCTTGACGCTGTGACCAATGCTCGGTTGGTGAAATCCACTTTAAATCTTTGAATATAGCATTAACAGTTCCATGTAACCCTTTTTTTTTTTTATATATATATATATATATATAAAGATGTTGGTTTGAAGAACAACGTATTTTATATTTTATGGTTTTATATGATGATGGAGGGAATTTCCATGTTATGGGAATTAGTGTTTGCAAATGGGATTTTTTGTTATAATAAGTTGTATTAAAAATGATTATTAATTAATATTGTATATATATTGCTATAAATAAATGTTGTTGATAAATAAAAATGTAATAATTGTATTAAGGAGGATTGCACAAAATAAATGTAATTATATAATTATATATTTATATATGGATCTCACAACTATAAAATCTTTTTTCAAATGTGACACCCCCCATATTTAAAATCTTGATATTTGATGAAAAATTCACTCTATCCATCTTATTTAGCATCATTTATAATGTCTTGGAAAACCTTTTATTTGTCTAATATCACTGTGCATGGCTCAATTGAAACTTATTAAAATGGTTTAATGCTAAATATCAATTTTAAAGTTGTATTTTCAATATGTAAATCATCTAAAATATAATTTTTATGTGGATAAATAATTCAATAAAGAATTATTAGATTCTAATACATGTATAAATGAATCTAAGTATTTTTCATAATTTACATATGAATATATATTTTTCAACAAATGTAACCTTATAAACATACTGAATCAGAATAAAACTTGGTCTTCTAGATAAACAAATGATGTTAAATACAATGAATAGATTGAATTTTTCATCAATGATCAAAATCTTAAAAATTAAGAGGGTTACATTACTCTGCTAAGTTACATAGAAGCAGATCTCTTTAAATATTAAATAAATATAACTATATATTTATATGGCTATGTTTCTGTGAATCCTTTTTTATGTAACTATAATACCTTCCGGATATGGGATAGATCGATCCACTAATTGTAGTGTGATAGTAGTAGGTTGGGCTTCCTCGAGGCCCAATTTTCTGAAAATTGACTTGGAAATGAGATTAATGCTGGCTCCCAAGTTGCATAGAGCTCTCTTGAAGTATTGGTTTTCAATTGTGCATGGGATGGTGAAATTCCCGGGGTCCTTAAGCTTGGAAGGCAGCTTCCTCTACACCCTAGGGCTGGTGTCCTCCGTTAACGCCACCATCGTGAATTCCATCAACTGCTTTTCTTTGATAGCACATCTTTCATGAATTTGGCATAGCTAGGCATCCGTTCTAAGGCTTCGACAAGAGGTATATTCATATGCAGCTACTTCAATACCCCTAGAAATTTCTTGAATTGACCCTCCTTTTTAGTCTTTGTGAATCGCTGAGAAAGGAGGAGGCAGCCTTAGATTTCTGGCAATTTTAGTGTCCGGTTACTTCTAGGTAATACTTGGTTCTTCTGGCTCCTGTGACTGCTGAATCAGAGGATTAGTGGGTTCAGTTACCGATTATAGTGCAATTGCATCAGATAATTGCTTTCCACTATGCAATGTGACTGCTTAGACCTGTTCCTTGCCTTTTTCCTTTGGATTTTGCTCAATGTCGCTTGGCAACGAACCTTAAGGCCGGTTATTCAGAGTTGAGGCCAGTTGGCCTATCTAAGCTTCCAAGTTCCTGTTCGTCGTGATATGGGATTGCATAAATTGCATAAAGATGCTTTCCAGATCAAATTTCTTTTCTTCTCATGGAGGTGGATTGAATTGCATCAGTCTTGCTGGTTGTTGCTGTGGGGGTTGCTGCGAGAATCTAGGTGGTTGATTGATTCGGTCTCGTCTAATTGTTCCATGAGAAGTTGGGATGATTTCTCCAGCCTGGGTTGTAATTGTTTCCATTCTAGTTTGTTGAATTTTTCTAAAAATTTCCCACATAATAGATGGATTCCGGATTGGAGGCACATTCATCACTAGGATGGCTAAATTCACCACACCACGTGCAAATGTCTACTGCTATTGGCTACTTGGTGTAGACGTCCCTAGTGCATTGATGTTGGCTGGCCTAAACAAGTTTTGGATTTGCCAAGATAAAATGTCAATGTGGGCCTTTATCGATGAAACTGCATCCAATTGAAGTAGACCCCCACTTCATCTCCTGTTAGATGGCAGTTGATAAGTATTGGCCGCCATGTTTTCAAGTAGGGCGTACGATTCTCAATAACTTTTCCTTAGCAAAGAACCATTTGATGAAGAATCCACCATGTGATGAGTAGAATCCTGGAGACTGTTCTAGAAAATTTATATATGAACTCACGGCTGATTTTCATGATGCGGGCATTTTCAGAGCAAGTCTTTGAAGCGATCCCACTCCTCTAATAGTGTCTCTCTCCATGTTGCTTGAACGAAACTATGTCCATTCTCAGCTTGGCTAACTTGGCAGGTGGGAAATATTTCTCTAAAAATTTCTGAGCCAAGTCATTCCATGTGTTGACTGAGTTCGGGGCCAAAGAGTCTAGCTACTCCGTTTTTTTAGAGAAAATGGAAAAGTTTGAAGTTGCATAGCCTCATCGAAGACTCTATTTTGCTTGAAGGTGTTCATAATCTGTAGGAAATTCTGTAGATGATGGTGTGGGTCTTCAAATGCGAGCCCTCCGAACTGCCCAATGGACTGGAGCATTTGGAAAATCACCGGCTTGATTTCAAAGTTGTTGGTGTCAATAGGAGGAGGTGCGATGCTCGTCTGAACTGCATTTTTGCCAAGTGCAATGAGATCCTAGATGGCTTGATCCAAATCATCTTGAGGTGGATGATTTGGAATCTCAATCCTTTGGTTTCTCAATGTTTTCGTCTTGGTTCTCGATGCGCTCCATAATATGCTGTCAGTTCTTAGCCTCCCTGCTCTTGCGATGCCTTCTCAAATACGTTCGCTCGGGTTCCGAATCAAAAGGAAAAACAATCTCCTTTCCGGCTCTGCCTCGGCGCATCCAATTTGCAAAGAATCTGCAAAAACCAACAAAATTGAACTAGCTGACAAATTCTAACCTGAAAGAAATTATAAAAATAAACTATTCTACAGAATTATACAAGAAAACAATAAAACTAACAATAATTGACTAAACATTTTTCCGGCAACGGCACCAAAAACTTGACGAGCTGTGTATATGTCAATTAAAATGCTTGCTATTTATGCAATATACGTGTTGTGTCAAGTAATAAAGAGCGAGTAAAGTATCGTTCCCACGAGGAATAATTAACTAAAATTATTAATTAGTTTAGTTGCTTCCGATGGGTAGAGAATTTTGAGTTTACGATTTAACTAAAACTAACGACTACAATGAGAAATCAGAGTAGAGTTATGAAACTACCGGAACTAGGAACATGTTTAATAATCGGGAATGGCAGATGGATAGCTTGAAAACCTTGAATCTAAACTATATCGCATTGGTTCTTTTTAATTGTATTGTGTATGGATTTACTAGCCCAAGTTCATCAATATTTACATATGTCTTCCAACATTATATAAAACTAATTACACCCTATTTGATTGTTATGTTCTCATGCCATTAAATAAAGTGAAATTGATAATTTCATAACCTGTTTAATGACTACACAGGGTTTAACAGTATATTCTTATCCGTTAAACAACTCCCCTTAACCAAGAGAAAACCTATGCCATGCACATGGATCTAGCAGAGATTTTTCTCTTCGAAGGATAAATCAAGTAATTAAATATCTTACAGGTAGCTAATCTTATAAAAAATATTAAATCCACACATGCAAAGGTAAATCATGCACAATCATATATAAAATCAAATATTCATTTATGAAATTCAAAAAACCAAAAACAATATAGTTTAGAATTCAATTCATCCTAACTATCTATCTAATGGAGATTTAGTTTAAAGACATCATCTCAACATCCATTACATCCATATTAAAAGTATCCATGAAAGAAGAGAAAGAAAATTAGAAAGAAATAGAGAAAACTATTTTCCAGCGGCTTCCACCAATGGGGTTGAATCCTTTCTTCAATCCGTGCTTTGATCGCAATTTTCTCTCTCTTGCTATGTAGTTTGTTTTTTAAGTTCTCCTCTTCTCTTCTTTCTCTCCCACGTGAACCCCTAGTACCTATTTATAAAGCCCGGTTGCACAGTGTGGCGCCCCGAACCGAGGTGCCTAGAAGCCTTACTCCGGGATCGTTTTGATTGGTAAACGTGACTCAGGATTG
>JAXCLR010000063.1:13054919-13069319 GCA_035584095.1 Annona squamosa | reverse complement strand
TAGACCTTGTGAATCTTGGAGAGCTTGAAAACTTGTAAGGTTGATTTGCCTTTGATTCATGCACCTTGCTCTCTTTTAATATTAATATTCATAACTTGAATTATGCTTGAAGTTTTGCCTTGAACTTGATAGACTTAAGTTGATAATGAGCTTGTACCCTTGATTTGGACTTGAGAAAACTCCAGTTGATCTTGAAAATGAGCTTGAATCTGCATTTTGTAACTTTGAAAACGTCAAGTCGAACTTGGGGTCGACTTCGTCTGCGACTTCACCCAAGTCGCAATTGGAGTCAACTTTGTCTGCGACTTCAGTATTTTTGTGTCCCAAATTCTGCGCTGGAGTATTTTTGTCATCTGAAGTAGATGCTGGAGTCGACTTCGTTTGCGACTTGGCTTCCCAAGTCGCAAGTGGAGTCAACTTGGCCTGCGACTTCACCTACTCTTCTCACATTTTCAACTCTGGAGTGATTTGGCTCCTTGAAGTCGATGTTGGAGTCAATTTGGGGAACGACTTGGCCTTCCATGCTCTATTTTTTTCAAATGTATATGCCTTAAACACTTCCACAAATATGTTAGTAGCTCAGACTTACTCAAATTGATTTGTTAATCATCAAAACATAGTTTTAGCTTGTTTTCCACATATTTCCAACATTCTTATCTCTTGACCCTTTAATTCGCATTCTACGTTCTTTATCCTTTTTGCTATTTCTTTCTTCCTATGCTATCATATTCATTCGGGGTTTATTATAAAAATGTTTAAAATCAACGTCTAAAGTTCTGAATTCTCTGTGGGATTAATTTTCATTGAATACAACAATTCACGACTAGTGCACTTGCAGAGAATTGAACAAGTATTTTGAGTTGTTGTTAGACAATTTGGCGTTATTAAAGCCTGTGTTTAGGAACTTTCTTTCTTTTTCTTTTTCTTTCTATTCTTTCCTTTTAATTGTTCTCTTTTTTCATTTACTCAGTGTGCTCTATTTTGTAATTGATTCGTTAGTAGTGTATGTACCCACATACATAGTTTGCTAAACAAGTAGTTGAAAACTCTTTGTTGTGGATCTTGAGATCAAGTGAACTTTCAAGAGGAAATTTTATGAATATTGACTATAGAAATTTTCTCCAGAGAAAACTTAGTGTCGGTAAGAAATCATGGCATATTAAAATAATCTTGAATAGCACGAGCATGCAAAAGATCAGGTGGAAAATAACAACCCACCATGGAGGTTGATGTTGAGCAATCGGAATCAGCCAGACCCTTAAGGTATTTGAGTGTGCATCATTAAACTCAGTGTTGGAGAACAAAGAATTGAGCTCTAGCTAGGGCTTAAATTGATGGTCAAACAAGCCCAATTCACAAGACTTCCTTATAAAAAACCTAATATGCATGTCACGTAGTTCTTGCAATTGTGCAACGCAGTCAAGGTCCTGGGAGTCTCATAGGAGGCAATTCATCTTCGACTCTTTCTATACTCTCTATTTGATAGCGCAAGTGATTGATTCATTACTTTGTTATTTGAGTTCTTTGCAATGTGAAAAGAACTCTCTACTGCATTTTGGAAAGAAATTATCAAGAACAAACTTAATAACCTCCTACAATGTTATGGCGAGTCTCTCTATGAAGCTTGGTAGAATGAAGGACTTCCAACATCAATGTCCTTACTATGACATTCCAAAGGGCAACCTCATTGAGAATTTCTATAATGATCTAAACTAGTCCACTCGAAATCAAGTCAATTTAGTAATTGATGGATGATTTATTAGGCGAACCAACAAAGATGCCCTCGAGCTACTCAACAACCTTGCATTGCATGGCTTCCAATATGGAGACATCTATAGTTCTTCATAGTGAGGAAGGTCCAAATGAAGTCGATACTCTCAATATACTCGCCACTGAAGTACAGTTATTGGAAAAATGAAAATTTTAAAGCATTGAATGTAGCATGAACATCACATTTTATCTCTTATAAGATATGCAAAGCATCAACTACACAACCAAGTGTAGCTTTTATAGGAGACCACAACCAAACAAATCAATACAGTAATAACTAAATCAACACTCGTCCCTTTGGTAACCTTTATTTTAAAACTTATAACCCTGGATGGTGAAACTACCCCAATTTTTATTCGCAATCTTTGCGCCAGTGTAGGAGTTGTAAATTGTAGTATATAAAATATCAATCCTATAGAGAATTTAGGACTTAAAATTATAACAAACACAAAGAGTGTAAAATAAAAAGAAAGAAATTACAAAAAAAGGAATATTAGTCTTAAGAACACAAAACAAGGAATCAAAAGTCAAGAGATGTAAGAAACTAAGATCTAGATTTCACATTTGACGTTTACAATGGATACGTAGAGTGTTTATTTAATTTGGATATTATGTGTTAAATGAGAATAAATCCTAAATTATCTTTGCACATTCTCTCGAAACCTATAAAGTATAACCATAATATATTCTTAATTATCTATTCTCATGAGATTAAGTTGATTATAATTTATTAAGTTCTGTAGCCATGCGTGGGATTCTTGAAAATCATCATGCTTATTTTCATAGTCTTAGATTTTTAAGTTTAATATCTTAATTATCATATATTAGACTTCTATCTCTCGATTTCTTCACATAATATATGAAATTATGTTGAAGTGTGGTATCAAGCCGAACAAGCGTTGAAACTATAAGATATCAAATTAGCACAAAATATCTTAAATAATCAAACTACAAAATTTGCTACATTGGACGCATACTGCATCCAAAATCTTAGACAACAAGTTTAGGCTGACAAGTTTATAATCAAAATTAAACATAAAATAATGTTATACTCAATATTCATATGAATAAAACAATTAAAAATCTAAGGAAAGAAAGAAACAAAAAGCTTATTGATTGGAAACCCCAACAGTGTCTCGATGGCTCCAAACAATTCGCTTCCTCACTTCTCACCTTGTGCTCTTTAACTTCTTTCGCTCTTGGACCTCAAACCCTAACTCTAAAGTCGTTCTAAGATGACTTAAGACATTTTCAATGGGTATTTATATAAAGTATAGGGGTATTGGGGGAGAACTTGTGCTAAGAGTCTGCATCAGGTAAAATTTGTTTACCCAGGGACTAACATGACTTGGGCCGTGTTAGGTTCTAGTTATGCTTAGTTCATGCACAATTTTGACCATTCTTTGCTTATTTTGCTCCTTTTCAAGCCAAAACTTCTTCCGGACATTCTAGGTTGCTTTGATCCTTATTTTACCTCCTTTAACATTTAAAAATTGTTAAATCACATGTGATCTTGTCCTTGAGGGTTAAACTTTTCAACATAAATGCGTGTTATGTTTAAATGAACAAACTGACTTCAAGTAGTTATAACTTTTGATCCAGGAGGAGTTATGAGAGCCACAACATATCAACAGAAAGAATTTTTTGAGCTTGTTGACATGGAATCTTGAGAAAAGCCTGATTATGCTCATTTTTTTATGCCAAAATCTACTATTTTGTATGATTTAGGGCTCTAAAATTGCATATACTTTCTTGCTTTGCACAAATTGCATCATGTGTGATTATTTACACAAAACTAAGCTTCATTAATTAATATGTATTTCAAATCATTTCAATTACTCACATTTCCATCCAAATATCATAAAAAATAAATAGCATATAAATGACTTAACATTTTCTCTTAGTCAAATTAGTCAAGATCTCAAACCTATGCTCAAACAAACAAACCACCTGGTTTACTCATAAGAACACCAAACCCACCTATTTACCAAAACCTCCTAGATCTACCTCCACCAAACCTATCATCGACTATTGAGTCTCTCCTTAAAAGCCTACTTTTATCCTAAAAGAAAGTAGAAGAGTCGATGCAACAGCAATTGAAATCTCAAGGCAAGAAAATTAAGCAACCTCATACACATATCAATGTTGGTCCTGTTGGTCCCGACTTAATGACAATTACCCAAGAGGGGAGGGGTGAATTGGGTATTTAAAAAATTTTCAACTTAAATAGAAACTTTATCCCGGATTAATCTAGTCTCCTTTTATGAAGAAACAAATGAAAAGAAATATAATGCAGAGAGCAGAAATAAATATCAACAAATAAGATTTTATAGTAATTCAGGCAATCTTCCCTACTCCACTCTTCCAAGCTCACACCTTTTGTGACTTGGTTTCCACTATGTATTTCATAAATACAACTAGAGCCACTGCTCTCTTCTAGATTCCAGCTCTAAGAGGCATAAACAATTCACAGCACAAGTAAGTGACGAGTTCCACTCCAACCATACACTACTTTGCTTACACTTGATCTTAGTTACCCAAACTAAATCAAGTTCAATACAACAAGTAAAAGTAAAAGAAAGTTTCTACATGTTACTGATGCGTAGACACAAATTTGGCGTAGAGAAGAATTTGAACAGCAATGATAACGATTCAGTAAGCAGCTCTTGGCAGTTTGGAAACAAGGTTCTTCTTCTAGATGTTGGCTTGATCACTTAATGCTTTTAGAGATAGGAGTTATGCTCATTCAATGATTTCTCAGCTACCCTCTTCGTTCATATTGAATGTCTTATATAATTTGCAAGGAAATCCAAACATTTGGAAGTAGGTGGTGCGCATTTAATGCGCCAACGTTCAAAAATTTTCCAACCGTTGTGACCCAAGTCACAGGCGGAGTCGACTTCGGGTGCGACTTCGCACAAATCGCAGATGGAGTCGACTTTGGGTGCGACTTCAGGTGCGACTTTGGCTCTCTGCAACTTCTTCAAGTTCCAGTCTGGGTCGACATGGTCCTTGACTTGACCCAAGACGCAGGTGAAGTAGACTTCGAGTGCGACTTCACTTCCTGTACTTGCTTTATGAAGCTGATATCTTCAGAAATGACTTTAATCACTTGATTTTCTTCATATTGATGTTATTCTCTTGATTTATATCTCTTTGGAACACTGTATGATTATTTACTTTGAAAGCCTTCGATTCCTTTTCTTGAGTTCTTGAGTTCTTGAGTACTTGAATCTTGGAATGCATGGAAGATGTCCAAGTAAGTGTGTTCATAATCCAACATGATGGATTCATGCAACCCTTCTTGTTTTGATCTTCATTTCCACTTGAATCTAGCATTGAGCCGTCTTGATCTGCAAGTTCTGCACTGAAGTCAAAGCTGAAGTCGATTTGGTCTGCGACTTCACCCAAGTCGCATGCGGAGTCAACTTGGGATGCGACTTCACTAGCTCTCGTCCCCGATTTCAACTCTGGACGAAAAATAATGCCTCAAAGTCGCTACTGGATTCGACTTGGTCTGCGACTTCACCTTAAGTCGCAAGCGGAGTTAACTTGGGGTGCGACTTCAGCAGCTCTCATTCTTGATTTCAACTTTGGAAGGAAATGATGTTTTGAAGTCGCTGCTGGAGTCAACTTGGAGATCGACTTGGCTTAAGTCGATGCCTGAGTCGACTTGACTTGTCATGCTCCATATTCTTCATTTTTATAACCTTTAATCATTTCCTCAAACATGTTAGTGACCAAAACGTATTCAAATTGATTTGTTAATCATCAAAACATAGACTTGGCTTATTTTCCTCATGTTTTCAACAATCTCTCCCTTTTTGATGATTGATAAAATCGATTTGATTGTATACCTTTTGATATCTTTAAAACATACTATTTGTGCATTTGAAGTTTAACATGCATATTTCACTTCCAATAAATCATAAGTTAAAAACATAATATTAACAGACATATTTTACTCTTAATACATCACAAGTCAAAACCATTGATACAAAGATTTAAGATCGAGACTCAAATCCTGATCTCTTCTCCCCCTTTTTGTCAAGTTATCAAAAAAATGGAGATGGAGTGGGTTAATCCTTTGAGAATGACAGGGCTGCTCCCCCTGAACCTGTGCTCCCTCTTAGCTTGTGCTTTTTCTAAGTTAATTCAAGCATTCCCATATCATTTTTAATTTTATAAAATGGTTTTTTCGCTAGAGGTTTGGTAAAAATATCTGCAATTTGATCTTCTGTTCTTACATATTCCAAACATATATCATGATTTTCTACATATTCTCTAATAAAGTGATATCTAAGGTCTATATGTTTGGTCCTAGAATGCAATACTGGATTTTTAGTTAAGCATATTGCACTTGTATTATCACATCTAATAGGTATATTTTTAAAATTCACACCATAATCCCTAAGTCGTTATTTCATCCAAAACAATTGGGCACAATAGCTCCCGGCGGCAATGTATTTGGCTTCCGCGGTGGATAGAGCAACACTAGTTTGTTTTCTTGAAAACCATGAAACCAACTTGTTCCCAAGAAACTGATATGTTCCACCAGTGCTTTTTTTTATCTACTTTGTAACCAACGAAATCCGCGTCCAAGTAACCGATTAAATCAAAGTTAGAACCCTTTGGATACCAAAGTCCTATGTTGGTAGTATCTACTAAATATCTACAAATTCTTTTTACAGCTACCAAGTGTGATTCTTTTGGACATGATTGAAATCTAGAGCACATGCAAACACTCAACAGTACATCAAGTCTATGAGCAGTTAAATATAATAAAGAGTCTATCATGCTTCTATATAACTCTAAATCAATTGATTTGTCTTTCTCATCTTTGTTAATTTTAATAGTTGAGCTCATAGGCATGTTTGCCCCTTTACTGTTTTCCATGCCAAATTTCTTCAATATTTCTTTGATATAATTGGACTGGTTTATGAAGATCCCTTCACTTGATTGCTTAATTTGTAGTCCAAGAAAAAAGTTTAGCTCCCCGATCATACTCATATTAAATTCTTTCTACATAAGCTCAGAAAATTCTTGACAAAGAATCTCATTAGTAGCACAAAAAATAATATCATCAACATAAATTTGAATAATCAAGATATCTTTTTCTTTATACTTGATAAACAAAGTGGTGTCTACCTTTCCCTTTCGAAAATCATGATCAATCAAAATTTTGCTTAATCTTTCATACCAAGCCATTGGAGCATGTTTTAGTTTATATAATGCCTTGGTTAATTTGTATACCAATTTAGATTAATCTCTCTCCTCAAATCTAGGTGGTTGTTCAACATACATTTCTTCATTTATATACTCATTCAAAAATGCACTTTTAACATCCATTTGAAACAACTTAAAATTCATGCGAGATGCAAAAACTAGTAAAATGCGAATGACCTCTAATCTAGCAACCGGGGCATAGGATTCTTCAAAGTCTATTCCTTCTTCTTATGAGTATCCTTTTGCCACAAGTCTAGCTTTGTTTCTCACTACAAGTCCACTTTCATCTAATTTGTTCCTAAATACCCATTTTGTGCCAATAACAATATAGTCTTTTGGTCTTTGAATAAGATGCCAAACTCAGTTTCTTTCAAATTGATTTAGCTCTTCTTGCATTGCTATGATCCAGTTTTCATCATCAAGAGCTTGATCAATACTAGTTGGTTTAATTTTGGATACAAAGGCATATTGTTCACAAATGTTTTATTTTGACCTTTTAGTCTTTACACTTTCATAGATACTTCCTATAATTTGCTCAATTGGATGGGTATTTTTGAACTTTAAATCAGTTGGAGGTTTATAGGAATTATTATCTTCACTTAGCCTTTCCTCCATGATTTCCTCGTGCTTCTCCATATGCAATTTTTCAAGGTTACTTGTTATATCATCTACATCACTTAAATCATCTTTTCTTTTGAAACATGGATTAAACTCATCAAAGACAACATGTATTGACTCTTCTCCAACTTGGTTTCTTTTATTGAAGACTCTATATGCTTTGCTATTTGATGAGTATTCAAGGAATATTGTCTCATCACTTTTAACATCCAGTTTTCCCAAGTTGGTTTTCTATTGCTCAAAACATAACATGTGCAACCAAAAGAATGAAAATATAAAATATTTAGTTTTCTACCTTTCCATCGCTCATATGGGGTCTTTTTCAAGATTGCTCTAATGGTAACTCAATTCAACACATAACAAGCTGTACTTACTGCTTCACCTAAAATTTTTTAGATAATTTACTCTCATTTAGCATTGTTCTAGTCATCTCTTGTATGGTTCTATTTTTCCTTTCGAACACTCCATTTTGTTATGGAGTTCTTGGTGCAGAAAATGTATGGTGAATTCCTTTTTCATTACATAATTTTATAAATCGTTTATTTTCAAATTCACCACCATGATCACTTCTAAAGGTCATAATAGTACTTTATTTTTCATTTTGCACTAAGTTTACAAAAGTTGCAAACATATAAAAGGCTTCATCTTTGCTAGCTAAAAGAATTACCCATGTAAATATTAAAAAATCATCAATTATTACAAACACATACTTCTTTCTACCAATAGTTAAAATGTCGGATGACCCATATAGATTCATGTGTAGCAATTCAAGTGGCCTAGTAGTGGAAATCTCCTTTTTGGTAGAGAAAGGAATTTTAGGTTGTTTTGACAATTGACATGCCTTGCAAATTTTATCTATGTCATATTTCAATTTTGGCAATCCTTCTACCAAACTCTTTTTCCATAGGGTCTTAATATTTGTCATGTTTATATGTCCAAGCCTTTTATGCTAAATCCATGGATCATTGTCAATGGCCATTAGACATTGACCATCTAGTTCGTCAACTGAAACTAAATATATATTTTTATGTCTTTTTCCACTAAATATGATATATTCTCCATCAAATACATTGCATATAGATGATTCAAATAGAACCTTGTATCATTTGTCACATAATTGGCTAATACTCATTAAATTATGCTTGAGTCCTTCAACAAATAATACATCTTCCATACATGCATTTTAAATACTGTAAATATTTCATTTACCTTTGATTTTACCTTTCTCGTTATTTCCAAATGCAACAGTTCCATCATTGCAAGACTTGAGTTTATGAAATAAACTTCTTTCTCCAGTCATATGCCTTAAGCAACCACTATCCATAAACCAAACGTTGTTTACCTTTCCCTTGAAACATATCTGAAAAATAAACAAATAAATCTTATCATTTTGGTACCCATTTTATGGGTCCATTTGGGTTAGTAAACTGATTTAATCTTTGTTGTTCTATTCTTGAAAGCCCAAATCTTATGTTTCTTGGAACCCAAACTAAGTTTGCATCATGGTCATACAGTTTCTTAAAATTGCATTTGTAGATTTTATGACCTATCTTATTACAAAAGTTGCAAGTCATTGGTAGTCTAGGAATAGGCCTCCAAGTATGTTGTGGTTTAAAAATTAGCCTTTTGATCCAAACAACTCGTTTCCCTTTAGGTACGTAAATAGGTGCAGTTTTGGTTTGATTTTTCTTAAGTATTGGCACATTCGATTTGTTACTTTCTCCTTACTCAAATGTAGAGTATTCAAGACCTCTTCTATTGGTTTGAGAGGTCATGTTTAGAAACATTTTCACATTTTCTCCTGGATTAGAGAATTTAGCTAATGATTCATTTTCCTTTTTCAATATTTCTACTTCTTTCAAAAGTAGTTCATTTTCTTCTTTCTACTAATTTTCCATTTGCAATAATAATGGAGTTACATTGTTGTCTCTTTAGTGATAACTTCTTTTCTAGTTTTTTGATTTCCTCATATAATGAATCATATGCATATTGCAATTCCTCTAATTCAGTACATTTAAGACATTCTTGAATAGAAGAATAAGCAAATTGAGAATTACGGAATTTGAAAGTTACCTCTTCATTACTTGTACATTTTGTTGAGGTGGTTTGCTCTTCCAAAACTTCCATCGAGTTCAAATTTTCTTCTTGCTCAATCCGTGCCACGCAACATATTTTTGTGCAATTTTTCGCTTCAAAATATCTGTTGAGGAGCTACTTGTTGATGAAGTTTCTTCATTCACATATATTCCTCTTCCCTTGGGCCTTTGAAATTTTTGGCTTTCATATCTTTCCTTCATTTCTTGATGATCCTCTGGTCTTTCTTTCGGTGTAGGATATTGAGCTTGCATATGTCCCATACCACCGCATCTATAGCACTTTGTAGCCCCCTTCTTCTCTTTTCGTGGTCTCTCTTTGAAGTCTTTAAAGTTATTTTCTTTTCTCACAAACTTCCCAAAATTTGAGAATAAGTAGAGCAATGTCTTCATCATCGTTGTGAGATGAGGAGGTGGACTCATCCGAGTTATGTGCTGCTTTCAATGCAATGGTTCTTTTGCCTTTGTAGTAATCTTCATTTCTTTTCTTGATTAGCTCATGTGACATCAATGAGCTAATAAGATCTTTTAGCTTCAACGTGTTTAAGTCCTTAGCTTCTTTTATTGCAGTAATTTTTAGAGTCCATGATTTGGGTAACGCCCTTAAAATTTTCATGACTTGCTCCGATTAAGAAATTACTTTTCCAAGTCCTTTCAAGGAATTAGTAATTTTAGAGAATCTAGCAAACATTTCAGAAATATTTTCTGTTTCTAGCATTCTAAAGTTTTCCAACTCTCCAATCAAAATATTTCTTCTTGTCCCTTGGACTTGAAAAGTTCATTCATAGATAGATGTTAATGTATCCCATATTTCTTTTGCAGTTAAACAAGAGGATACTGTATCATATTCGGAAGCGATAAAAGCACAAAACAGTGAGTTCATAGCTTTAGCATTTCTCTTAACAGTTTTTACTTCTTCATTGGTCTATTTGGAAACTCTTTCATCAATAGGCAAGGTTACACCATCTTGGATTACAATCCAAGAGTCCATATCTGTAGCCATGATGAGTTGTTTCATACGTAGCTTCCAGTAGCAGAAATTGTTCCCATCAAACAATGGTGGCCTAGTAAAAGATTGACCTTCTACAAATGTAGGAACGGAAGTCAATTGGGATGCCATATCAAAAGATCTCTTTGGTAAAACTCAAAGACCTGCTCTGACACCACTTGTTGGTCCCGAGTTAATGGCAATTACCTAAGATGGGAGGGGTGAATTGGATATTTAAAAAATTTTCAACTTAAACAGAAACTTTACCCCAGATTAATCTAGTCCCCTTTTATGAAGAAAGAAATGGAAAGAAATATAGTGCAAAGAGCAGAAATAAATATCAATAAACAAAATTTTATAGTGGTTTGGGCAACCTTCCCTACTCCACTCTTCCAAGCTCACACCTCTTGTGACTTGGGTTCCACTATGTATTTTACAAATACAACTAGAGCCACTACTCGCTTCTAGATTCCAGCTCTAGGGGGCATTAACAATTCACAGCACAAGTAGGTGATGAGTTCCACTTCAATCACACACTACTTTGCTTACACTTAATCTTAGTTACCCAAACTAAATTAAGTTCAATACAATAAGTAAAAGTAAAAGAAAGTTTCTACACGTTACTGGTGTGTAGAGGCAAATTTAGCGCAGAGAAGAACTTGTACAACAATGATAATGATTCAGCAGCAGCTCTTGCCAGTTTGGAAGCAAGGTTCTTATCCTAGATGTTGGCTTGATCACTTAATGCTCTTAGAGATGGAAGTTATGCTAATTCAATGATTTCTCAACTACTCTCTTTGTTCATATTGATGCCTTATATAATTTGCGAGGGAATCCAAACGTTTGGAAGTAGGTGGCGTGCATTTAATGCGTCAATGTTCGAAAATTTTCCGACCATTGCGACCCAAGTCGCAGGTGGAGTCGACTCTGGGTGCAACTTCGCCCAAGTCGCAGATGGAGTTGACTTCGAGTGCGACTTCAGCTCTCCGCAACTTCTTCAAGTTCCATTCTGGGCTGACTTGGTCCTCAACTTGACCCAAATCATAGGTCAAGTCAACTTCGGGTGCGACTTCACTTCCTGTACTTGCTTGATGAACTTGAAATCTTCGGAGATGACTTTAATCACTTGATTTTCTTCATATTAATGTTATTCTCTTGATTTATATCTCTTTAGAACACTGTATGATTATTTACTTTGAAAACCTTGGATTCCTTTTCTTGAGTTCTTGAGTACTTGAATCTTGGAATGCATGGAAGATGTCCGAGTAAGTGTGTTCATAATCCAACATGATGGATTCATGCAACCCTTCTTGCTTTGATCTTCATTTGATTTGTGTTTGAGTCGGCTTGATCTTCATTTCCACTTGAATCGAGCATTGAGTCGTCTTGATCTGCAAGTTCCGCACTGAAGTCGAAGTTGGAGTCGATTTGATCTGCGACTTCACCCAAGTGGCATGCGGAGTCGACTTGGGATGCAACTTCGCTAGCTCTCATCCCCGATTTCAACTATGGATGAAAAACGACGCCTCGAAGTCACTATTGGAGTCGACTTGGTTTACGACTTCACCTCAAGTCGCAAGTGAAGTCGACTTGAGATGCAACTTCGGCAGCTCTCATTCTTGATTTCAACTCTGGAAGAAAATAACGTTTTGAAGTCGTTGCTGGAGTTGACTTGGGGATCGACTTGGCCCAAGTCGATGCCTGAGTCGACTTGACTTTTCATGCTCCATATTTTTCATTTTTATAACCTTTAATCATTTTCACAATCATGTTAGTGATCAAAACTTATTCAAATTGATTTGTTAATCATCAAAAAATAGACTTGGCTTATTTTCTTCATGTTTCCAACAATCAAGATGCTAGAAAATTAGATTGCCTAATAGGCCTCAAATACGTCACAATGAGGTCAAGGAAAACTCCTTAGCCAACCAAAAGTCAATCTAAGGGAGGAAGTTCGGGTGATCACTCTTCAGAGTGGCAAGCAACTTGAGTTAGTTAGAACTAATGAGAAGAAGCTAATGACGACAACCATAATGAAAAGCAAGACAACGAGACTAAAGCAAAACTTGAACTAGTGGTGGAGAAGCGATATATCCCACCACTACCTTACCGGCCTCCTTTGTAACCCAAAGGCAACGATTAGCAAAATTGTAATGATCTTGATTTTTATTTTGCAAATTAAGTTAGTTTAAAGTATTTTAAACAAGATTTATAACTTTAAAAAAGAGAGAGGAATATATAAAAGAGTTAAAAAGTTAGTTTTAAAAGAAAATTTTTTAAGAGCTTTCATGAATAGATTTTGAAGAAGTGATAGTTGAAAAAAATAACTATTTTAAATTTGGAATCCAGAAGTTTTTAAAAAAATTAATAATAATAATAACAACAACAACAACAACGACAATGCAGTAACTTAAGCAACCTCTTCAATGTCAGTTTGTTTATACGTATTTGGTATGGTAACTTTAACAATGTAAAGGACACTTGCTTCAAACTTTTAAAGGAAATATTACAATATGTTGGAGAATTTGGCATATTCACAATAAGGTTCTAAGTGAGGAAAAACCAACCAATTTTAGCGAGTTAGTACCATGTTGTATTCAATATCTCCACCTTAAGTCTCCAGGATTAGCCTCTCAAAGAAGATTAAATCTGTCATTCGGTTTGGCAAAATGGTAGAAACAATAGATCGCTTCGTCAAAGTAAATGTGGACGCAAGAACAAATGAGCAGATGAATATGATTAGTTTTTTGTGCTGTAATCCGAGTTTGGAATGGGATCATTTATCGCTGCAAGAAGGTGAAGGATGAATGGTTTGGAAAAGACAATATGAATGGAAGCCAAGGCTACTTTTCTAGGAATGAAATGGACTTCTTAAATAGGGTTTAGAGGGTAGAATTTGAATCAGATTCCCTGATCTTGGTTAATTGGCTTGTGGGAGAAGATGAGGAACTTGAGAGGTGTATTTTAGCATATTACTTTTTCACGTGTTCAAAATTGGAAATTTATATGCCCATATGTTAGCAAAACGAACATTAGGGCAAGATGGGAATGAAGGAATTTGGGTTAATGTTAATGTTTTAAGAACCCAACCATTAATTGATTTCTTTTTATATTTGATTCAGGTTCAACCATTTTAACCGTTGGCTTAAACTGTTTTAAACCGTAATATAAAATAATTATAAAATATTGATTTTATACTTATTATGAATTTATTTCACAATCCCTTTTTGTTTAGTTTTTTGGGTGGAGCTCTCTTCTGAACATGGATATCCGATGGTGGCTTGGAGTTTCATCAGTGTAATACTGGAAATCCAAAAATAATAATAATATAACTGATGGGTAGACTTACGATTATCCTAACCCGAGTTGCGGGGAAATGCAGCACTCAAGGGGATGCCAAAGCGTTCAAGTGATCAGAGATTTTTTTAAATTACGCATATTCAGATATTAATTGCTTTATTAGCGAATCCAAATCATCCTCAACTAATGTGATGTTTTCTTTTCCCTAATCCAGCTGGTCATTATATATACGGCCTAGAAAATGATAAATAAAGATATTACCTTTAATTTTTGGGTAATTTGAAATATGTCCTCTTGGTTTGATCAAAATTACAAATATACTCACGTAGTTTTAAAAATTGCACATAACCTTTACATAGTTTAACCATAATTGTAAATAACCCCACGACGTTATAACATCATTAC
>JAXCLR010000063.1:13020069-13039703 GCA_035584095.1 Annona squamosa | reverse complement strand
ATCTTATTTTCATTTTCCAGAAAAAGACAAAACCAAAATAAAAGGAATTACACTTGAGATTTTCTTTATTTGCACCCGATCAAGTGCCCCCCCGTTCTCCCCTTCCAAATGTACAAGCTGAATACTGCAGCTATAATAAGTTAATAGAAAAATATTACAAATTCTCAGCGTCTCCCTTTCTCTCTTTTTCTCATTCATGCCTTCAATGAGAAAAACATCACAGAAAAAGCCACATAAAACCTCCAGTATCAACAGAAAAATGGCAAAAATCTTGATGGGATTCTTCAAATTACCTGATTATTCTTTTTTTTTTTTTTTTTTTTACCTTCTTTTGTTCTTTAGACATTCCAAGCAGACCCAAGTGGTAAATTCAATCACATGAGCTCCAGCTTCCAAGAATCATAGTGGTTGAAGTGATCAAAGGCTTGTTTTCGTTCGTCCGCATCACAAAACAAATCCCAGCTGCCGAGGTCATCCATATTCCACACGTACATGGGGTCTGCCAATTCCAGAGCAGAGAAATCGAAATCCGCTGGGATGGTAGAAGAGCCCGAGTCGCAGCAAGACGAAGACGAGGCAGATGGAACTAGTATTTCATTTGGTTGAATTAAAGGGACTTCATCAGTGCTGAAGACAGAGGAATTGCTAAGAAGTGCATCAAGTTCTGTGGAATTCAATGAACTTGAGATGCCATGTTTTTCTTCTTGAGAAGGGGGAAGACCCTGCTGGCGCTGTGGTGGCTGCAAGTGTTGCTCCTGCTTCTGTTGTGCCTGTGATTGCTGTTGCTGCTGCTGTTCGGTTTGATGTTGTTCTGGCTCCTGGTGTGGATGCTCAATCGGAATGATCGGCTTATGTGTGATGGGGTCGATACCCATTTTCCTTAACTTCTTTTTTATGTGGGTATTCCAATGGTTTTTTATTTCATTGTCGGTTCTCCCAGGCAAATGAGCAGCTATTTTGGACCATCTGCAAAGAAAAATCATAAAGCAATTAAGAGAACATGGAATATGCTGAATTAATGATGGATTGAAAAAAAATTAAAGTGGTCCAATTTGGAAAATGTAAACTTTAAGACCAAATGAGAAGTAATGAAATCTTAAAATTAAAAAAATAGATAAAAAAAAAAGGATGTGGGGAGAGGACCTATTTCCAAGATTGGCATGGAGGTCAATGACCAACTTCTCCTCAGATTCTGATAGAAGGCCTCGCTTCAAATCAGGCCGGAGATAGTTTGTCCATCTCAGCCTGCAGCTTTTGCCACACCTCAGCAAGCCTAGCCCAAGATTTAAAGAGAAACGCCTCAGTTATAAGGAGGAAAACAAACTAACACACACTTGTCTTTTTCCCATTCAGGTCCGAATTGATTGATTGTTCTTCCTTTCCTTTTCTTTGGAAAAATACCCACATGAATAAAAAATTGCACCCTGCCAACATTGGTGCGATGTCGTTTCTCTGATCAGATGATGTAGCAGAGAAATGTAAAAAAAATGGCAACACCCATGTGATGTTTTCTTTCTGATAAGGAAGTGAATTAGAAAGAAAAAGCAAAGACCTGCAAGCTTAGGAACAGCTCTCCAGCAGCACTGACCATTGGTGAGGATGAAGTTGATGAGCTTCTTGTCTTCCTCAGCTGTCCATGGCCCCTTCTTCAGCCCCACCTTGTCACAGCAAGGTTGTCTTCCCATTCTTAATTTCCTCTATCAAATCCTTTCTTTTCTTTAAAAGGTTGAGCTCTTTCTCAAAAAATTTTTTGTTTTATTGTGGGGAAGAGATTGAAGAGAAAGAGAGAAAGAGGGTGAGTCCTAATAAAGGAAGGAGTGACTACAATTCCTTTTATAAATCAACAATCGCAATGACAAACGAAGGAGAGAGAAGGCCTTGCGGTACAATCCAAGTCACCATGCACATGTATCTGCCCCGACACGTTGCTTGGCCGCACGTGCCAAGTACGTTTCGTGAAAGGGCCACCTCATCTAACGACCTCTTGCTTGCTTTATAAGCGTGGGGAGAAGGCTTCGCAAAGTGGGGCTGAGCCGAACAGAGGCAGGCCATGCAATGAGCAGAGAAATGTTCAGACGATCATACAGTACTCCCGAAGGGCATGCAAATCTGTACACTTTAACGGATTGGGGAACATATGTAGGGGAAAAGAGGGACAAAAATGAATAATCTTGTAAAATGAACGAAAAGACTATTGAATGATGTACTCTAATGGACTTAATCTATTAAGGAATGGAACGAAGATATGAGATGAGATAATGTGTTATTGCGTGTTAAGAACAACAAAAGTTGTATAAAAATTAAGAAAATTTGGTTACTTTTAGAAATGAAAAGAAAATTGTAGCATATGTAATAATGCAATGCATTTTTATCCCATTCCATTTAAAATCATGGCTAACGATTATATTATAATGATGTTAGCCAGGACTAATAAAAGTCGACACATGGGTGAATTTTTTAAATTTTTATAAATTTTTTTGATAAAGAATTTTTATAAAAATTTGAGTTAAAGTATGTTTAATTTGTGTACCAAATTTTATAACTCTAGAAATGTTTTTAATTTAAAAAAATCAACGATTTTTAGTATATGAATTCAATATACTTGAGCTTATATTTTCAAAGAAAATTTTAAATTACCATCAACCTAAACTAAGAAGAGTTCTTATTAGCTCAGTCTAACAAGATCTTTACCTATAAATAAAATTAAAATGAATAAAAATAAATAAATAATGATTTTATAAAATAAAAAGTAAAATGAATAAAATAAAATGAGTAAAGATTTTATACAAATAAAAAATCGAGGTAATAATAAGAAACAACAAGTTTATTGGTTGATTATAAAGACTTGATAACATAAAAGCGTGAGGACAAAAGAGGGATAGAAGAGGCTAAAATTGATACGATTTTCTTTTAAACCAAATAATACACTTATAATGTTTCCATCTATTGTAGACATATTTACTATTTCGTTATTTTATATACTTTTATCGATATTATTATTTAAATCTTTTAGAAATATGTTGACAACATTTACAAAAATCACAAGAGTATTATTGAGCTTAAAGGACATTATCATTATTTTACCGAAAATCTAATAGAGTTATAACAGAAAAAATTTATAAAAATTTTATGTGCATATTTGCAATTTTAGCAAATTTGGTAGATGATATAATATTGGTCATGCTTTGTCAATAATTTGAAAAGATCTCTTAGGTTTATATTTAATTTCATCACCATCTTTCTAGGAATTTGCTAGAGTTTTACTTTGTAAATATTATTTTCCAAAAATTTCTCCTTTAACATAAAAAAATGCCTCCTTTATTTTCTAAAACACTCCTATCATTGACTTTAACTACATTCTTTATTATAAAAAGAACAACATTTTTTTGTCAGCACACGATAAGAGTTAGGGTAATTTGCAAATTAACCCACATAGTTTTAAAATTATAAATTACCCCCATATAGTTTAACCATTGTTACAAATATACTTACACTATTATAACGTTGTTGCTGAACCGTTACAACATTAGTATATTTGCAAAAACAAAATATACTTGTTTAATTTTTGAAATTACAAATATACTCACATAGTTTTCAAACATTTGCAAATATACTAACGCTGTAACGATGTTATAATGACACGAGTATATTTGCAATTATGGTCAAACTATGTAGGAACAATTTATAATTTCTGAAATTATATGAGTACATTTGCAATTATAGTCAAACTAAACGGGTGTATTTGCAAATCACCCTAAAAGTTTTATAGCAGTATTTTAGATTCTATCTCACTTAACCTTAGTTAAGTGGTCAAACTTGATCATCCAAACTTTTACTCTTGCCAGATATCCTTCCCAAGTTCCCAAACATGAATATTCACAAGTGGGATCATTCTCTTTTTGCAAAATGATAACTATATAACGAAATTGCAAAGTCTCAAGAAGAAGGGGTAGAAATGCAAATCCATAATATTACCTGTTTTGCTATAAAAAACGAATTTTGGATGCTCGAATCTATCAATAATGGTGAAAAAATGTGATGGAACAAATTTTCTTGCTTGTAAGTGAAGCTCAAACATGAATTCCGAAGAAAACCGTGCTCTTTCACGAGAAAGAACACTTTTAGAGTTAGCTTCTGTCACGTTTATTGAAATATTTAAACAATTTATTAGTCATAATTTTCATATTAAAGAGTCATTATATGAAAAATTAAATTCGTTAGTTATGTGTATAATCTATTATAACCAGTATTTAGGAATGAAATTTAAATAGTTAAATGCATACACTCTGATTTTTTTAACATTAATTACTTGTTTTTAAATCAAATCTATACATTATATTCCACAAGATAAAGATAAAATATACTTATAGCAAAAAATTAGAATAATATAATATTTATGGAACTAGTATTAATGCAAAAACAATTATTTAATAGATTTACTTATTAAAAACTTATATAAATAATCAAAATTTATTTTTATTATATTAAATTTGAGCTAGCATGTAATTCATGGTGTATATATTAAAAATAAATAACATATAATATATTTTTTGAAGTGCTTCACCTGTCATATATAACTTGTGCTATATGATCCTCACTTAAGAAGATCATGGCAATAGAAAAAATTTTCGATGCACACGTAGCTAGGTCATGCCAAAGACGTGTAGCCGTCTTGCTGTGCGTTATTCTTAGGTACTAAGGTTTTTGTCTAATATTCATTTATGTGGACCCATCCATTACATATATCTTAGTGGTTTTTGGACAGTCCATTCTATTATTTAATAAAATGACCCAGTCTCTAGGGAAAGAGGAATGACCATTAAATGGGTTTTGTCGTAATGTTCCAAAGGATTTCTATTTTATGCTTGCTTATCAACGAGCGTTAATTGCTTTTTTTTTTTTTGTTGTTGTATTTTGTGCTCTATTTTTAACATATTTCCGCAAAAATATAATTAATATTATTTTTTAAAAAAAGGTTTCGCCAAAGAAAACGAAGAGATGCTGAGTAGATGGGGCGCATTTCCCTGAGGATTTCGTGGCCTTGTTCTTTGCGTGAGACCATCAACCTCGGAGTTCTTGATCGTGGCGACAAACAGATGAATGCTCATTCTCTCTTATCCTGTCTTAAATTTTTTTTTTTCCTTAATTAATAAGCATGCTCATTGTCTCTTATCCTTACTTAAATACATTTTTCCTTAATTAATAAGCATTATTATATAAAAAAAACATTATTTCGTCCCAAGAAAACCTCCCATATTAATTAGCATTTTTTTTATATAAAAAAATTCCTCATACTGGAATCGTTTGCTCCTCGTACATTATTATTTTTCCATGCGAACGAGTGGTGAGATTTAAATGAAGGGCTCCAAGCTGTGACTCCATCAATTTTGGCCCTCTGTGGTAATGACACGAAATTCACTGCATTTATTGCATCTAGCATCGTTTGTTCAACTAGCAGACTAAGAGTATATTTGGAAGTGATAGAATTTTTTATGAAAATTTTTTAATATATGTTTTTAAAATATAAAAAAGTAATGTGATATGATGTGGATAATAATAAGAAGTAAAGATAATAAAGTTAAAATAAATATGTTAAATATATAGGTAGCTATGTAGAAATAATTGAAATGTAGGGTAGTTGTAAAGAAGTGAAAAATAATTAAAAAATATTGTCATTGTGGAGGTGAAAAGTTTTAGTTTAAAAAATTTTAAATATTAAAAAACACCACCTGAGTTTTATTTGAATAAAAAATGAATAGGAGTTACATTTAATTAAAAAAACATATATTTATTTCTAAATTATGAAAATTGCTTAAATTTATTCGTATACACATGAATATAATGATCATATATAGAATCACGCATCCATATGGGAATGATGTTTAAAACAGTTTAAATATTGAAAAATTAACTTCAAAATTTTTATTTAAATCAAATAATTATTTTAGTTTTACACACTTTACTAAATAAGACCCATCATATCCTTAATTTGGAAGAAATTAATCTCATGCAATAGGCGTAGTGAATTTCATATCATTATTAAAGTGAACTAAAATGGATGAAATTATATAAAAAAAATTTAATGTGAGCAATTTACAATGAAGTAGTAAGTAAAAAATTTCAGGGTAGTGATACTGTGATAGTTTCCCCCAATAGATTATTATAGACGTGCCATGTACAAAAATAAATAATAATGCCGCTCCGTTAATTCTTATTCTTTAAAACGGATTGTTAATTGCATTCGAATGTGGAAGTCCACTAATTAATCAAATAAAATATGCATCCATTTGGATATCTTAATTCGAACGGCTATTTGCATTTTGCCTTTCGTCTCCTTATAATTTTGTAAATATTATTGGCAGCTATGAATTTTAAACCTGATCATTTATAAACTTTATTTTCAAAAATACGGGGCATCCTAACAGTTTTTTTTTTTTTTTTTTAAATTTGATAAGCTCTAATCCGATGACGATATGATCCTTGTAATTAATATGATGTAAGGCCATCAAAAGCCTGATCAAGTGGGCCACAAAGATCTGATTGAAATTGATGGCGAGAGTATGCTTGCAAAATTAATAATTATAAACAAAACTTGTGAAATACAAAATTGAAAACGGGGAGTTCCAATATAAATGCCAACAGCAGTAATTTGAATGCACGGGATGCTTCATGTGAAATTTTTATCAGTGCTTTGGCTGTGTCATGCGTTCCGATAGTTTTCTATTTCGATTTGGTGGGTTGACTTCAATGGTTGGCGGGTGCAGAATCCGTGTCCGAGATTTAAAATCCTTGCCAAGTTAACACATTTTCAGCAAATTATTTGGTGGGCCCCACGATGGAAATAGAATCATAATCGTCCAATTTCTGGCCTGTATTCAATATTAAAAGTCAAAGACGTTCATGGAAAAAAAAAAAGAGAAAAAAAAAAAAAAAAAAAGAAGGTCAAAGACAGTTTTGTCTTTCCTTCTTCCTGGGCATGACTTTCAGGGATGGCACCCTGTCATGAAAACCACACGTATATCATCCGGATGCTTTTATGAAGCCACTTTTTATATAACTTTTTTTTTAAAATATTTAAATAGTTGATGAAAAATTCACTTTATTTATTTTTTTTAGCATCACTTACATTATTATAGAAACTTTTTTTTGTCTAATATCATTGTATATGTGTTCCATCTATAAATATACAAAATGAACTTAATAAAATGATTTAATGCTAAAAATTAATTTTTAAGTAGTAATTGCAACATCTAAACCATATAAAATATCATTACTGCATTAATAAATTATTTGTAAAGTATTACCACATTTCTATATATATGTAAATGAATATAAGAATTTTTCATAATTTACACATAAATGTACATTTTTTTTAGCAAATGTGGCCAATATACATATTGAATTTGGATGAAACTTCATTTCATAATTAAAAAAAATGATTTTAAATATGATGAATGAATTAAAATTTTTTATCAAGCTTCAACTCTTAAAATTTAAGAGGATTGCATGAAACTGCTTTTATGCAGTCCGAGTACATAGAAGCCAACCTCTATATGATATATTGTAAACTTTAAACTAGATAAGCAATTTTATTCTTAAAAAAAAATGTTGGTTTTTGAAAATAAGAAAAACCATATCCATATATTTTGATTATTTAACTAAATACCTAATATTTTCATGACAAAACAAAAGAAAATTTAAAAAAGAAAAACACTTGCGCGAGGGGCTGACGGGAGTTCCAATTAGATGAGGTTAATGAGATATAACCCTTCAGCATTTTTTATTAACGTCTTTAAGAATGCTTTACATTAATGATCTTAGGAAACTCAAATATTTTATGTAAAGGAGGTTTCTAGCTAGTTTGCTATATATTACTTGACTTGGCACTCTTGGTGGGTGGTGGCGTGACTTATCAATAGAACAGAAGGTGAAATTTATCATGTCTGACCTAATATTAATTTTACCAGTCATATTCTCCATATTTCTATGATATAGTAAGATCTTATAACTTAATAAAAGTTCTTATTCATTTGATGAACAAACCACAAAAAAGGGACTTTTGATCTTTCACTTACATGCATGTGGCACATTTTCTCCTAAATTCAATCAATTATTCCAAAAAAATAATAATAACTAACTTTGTCTACTCCCGTCCATTCGCGGAAATATACTATATATGAAGCAATGCAGCAAACATTTGAGATATTTACGCGTCCTATTTCATTCCACTTTTTAATTATCTAGATGGGTCTACACGTTACTTCCAATCCTATTTATTATGAATAGAGAAATTAAAGAATATTATGGTCGGTTAATTAATTGCTGCTGCTTCATTCAAAGAAGGATTTAAGCAAGCTTAAATAATTTGAACAACATATATCCCTTCCCATCTTCGAATAAGTGACGCTTTTGACAAAGAATTTGCAAAGAATCTTTTCCATTTTTTTTTATTCGCAAGTTAGAATTCATGCACTGCACTCTCACCTAAAGGGAATATTGACATAATTGGTTGAAATTTTAATTAAGCAAATTTTAAAGTTGGATGCCTTTTGCATCTCTACATATTATATAAAAGAGTCATTCTTCATGCCTGCATTACGCCTAATGTTTTTGGATTTTTTGTATAGATATATGAGTCCAAGCAAGATTTTTTATATATGAAAATTATATTATATTATATTATTTTTGAATTTAGAAAATGAAAAAATATTTTCATGTGCTAACGCAAGAAAAATTTTATATGAGAAAAAATCTTAGTTGAGAAAAAACAAAAATATAAAATTTTTTTTGAGAAAAAAATCTTAGTTGATCTCACATGTTAATGGAAAATTTTTTTGAAAATGTTTAAGACAACAGTAATACAAGAATGAGGATTCACTCAATTTTTAATGACAAAACTTCTCTTTGAAGTTTGCACAATCCATTTAGTGTGTTAATATCCATTGAATTTTTCATGGCTTTTAATATAAAATTCAAAAAAATCCGCTCGAATTAGAAAGTTTGTTAAAATTTTCTTCTACTTATTAAAGAAATAGTTTGTAAATTTTGAACATTTTAAATTTTAAAATTAGGTTTATAATTCCATGTATTTTGCACATTTATTACATTCATATGAAATTCGGAATACTCCAAATTAACCCACCATCACATTAATATTTTAAAATTGGGTAATTTACAAATATACCCACTTAATTTGACCACAATGCAAAAATACCCATATGGTTTAAGAAATTACAAATAATCTCTCATATAGTTTGACTATAATTATAAATATATTCATATTATTACAACAATATTACTGTACAATTACTTGGTGTGGATATATTTACAAAGATATACAAATTACATGGGTATATTTGCAAAAATTAAATATACTCATTTAATTTTTGAAACTGCAAATATACCCACAGAGTTTGTATATCTTTGTTAATATACCTACACTGTGATGGTAGGATAACGACGCTATAACCGTTACAGTATATTTGCAATTATGGTTAATTATGTGGGCTTATTTGCAATTTTTAAAAATTATGTAGATATATTTGTAATTATGGTCAAACTAAGTGGGTCATTTGCAAATTGCCCTTTAAAATTTTCAAAAATTCTATTATTTTTGTTTTAATTTTTCTCTCATATAAAATCGTTTCTAGCATAAGCTTTCCCGCATCTTGAATGCCTTTTTTCTTTCTGCTCAATTATTGGGGCTGTTTAAAGCTGAGAGAAGGTGATGATAGAATGATGATAGGATTAGAATTTATGACGGAAATGTGTTGAAAATTTACGGGAAAAGCGTATTGGGGTTGGGAAAATTGTAATGAAAATAAAAAAAATAATATGATACTTTTTTAAATAAGAAAAGTAAGTTTAGAGAACGTGAGATTTCATTTGATCCTCATTATCCCAGCTCTGAACAGCCACTTAGCTTCTGTGATCTAAGACTAGGATTGGAGTCAATAGCAAGCATATAGTAAGGCGTAGACTCGGCAACTCATGATAGCTAGCCTATACGCCGCCTGTCAAAACAGCTGCAGCTTGGTGGAAATTCTTTAGTGCCATACATTATTCGTTCCAACAGGTCATTTTCATTTGTTCGTGGGATCACATATCCTATCTACTGTTCTAGTATTTTGCACATTGGTGGATGGACAATGACACCAACAGCAATTTCTACGAGTGCTGACTAACAAAGAGGGGCATCCAATAGAATCGTCCAATTTCGGTGACAAAATTGCTCGTAACATTGGTAGATGAGACGTTGCAATCTAGCCAGGAGAGTTGTGCTCCCAAACCATGGCCTCATCTTTATTTTAATTGAAAATATTGGAATCCAGTGGCTACACACATATATGGCTACCCATCTATTTAAAAATCTTTAAAAATATAACTATATATCTAAAAATGACAAAACTTAGTTTATAGATTAAGTATACTTAGATAAACAAGTGCATAAAGAAAAATATAAAAAATTAATTATAAAAAAATTTTTAAAAATAGACTAAGTAGAACATTTGCTTCAACGCAGGCGAGCCGGATCACTCCCCATAGTTACATACCCAAACATGAAAATTCATCCCTCAAGTGTCCGTAGTAGTATGCATTAATTAGAAGCATCACAAGCACCCGAAGGTCCATCTCAAATCCTATCTGATCAAGGGAAATAACAAAAATGATTTTTAATTAAAGAAATTAAATTGAAATATTCATTCCAATCCAATGTTTATTTGATATTGTTTATTAGGGCATAGCCCAGTGGAATAACATGCGGGGTGTGTGAGTTTAATCTCAGCTTCAAGTGCGGGCGCGAGCATGGTCTCTATTGCAACCCACTGTAATGAAAAACATTAATGCAATATGGACATGAAGGTTAATCATGAACTGCTATGGAGAGTGTATTACTTTTTTTTTTTTTTTTGATTACATGGAGCGTATATTACTTAGAGAAATGATAAAACTCTTCTCCCCACATTTTTATTATATTGTATTTTTTAAGTATCGTTGAATTCTACTGTGGATATGATTATTGCATACCAATGAATTATGTTTAAGTGAATCGATATAATTAGAAGCTCATTAGATCAATTTGGAAATCAGTTGTTTTACCTATATACTCGATTTCAATTAGGAATTGAGTTTTGTTCTAAGCGTGAGGCGAAAGAGACACTACACACAAAAAAAAAAAAAATAAACTTTCTTTTTTTTTTTTTTTTTACCGTGATGTTGGTTATTAATGTCAATAAGAGGATTATAGAGAGCACTCCTCTACAACAGGTGAAGCACTTTCAAAAAAGTGCATTATATTTAATACATTTTTAATATTTAAAGCATTAATTCCATTTTAGTTGAAACTTTATACTATAAAATAAATTTTCAATTATTCATATGAATTTTTAAGAATTAAATTCATTAAAATATTTTTTGACACTTCCGTTAGAATATTTTGGATTGATTTAATTTCATGAGTATTGTACTATCTTAATGTTTTTCTATAAATACATTTGTTTTGTTGAACATGATGTGAGGATTTAATTTGTATAATACATAATTTATATCATAAGAAGTAATATATCTGCATTTAATTGTTTAAATTTCATTTTTGAATGCTTATTATAACTAATTATAAGAATATCCAATGCATTTTATTTTTCATATAAGAATGTTAATATGAAAATAATGATTAATAAATGATTTTGATGTTTTATTATAAATCTGATAAAGCCATTTTTAAATGAGAAAAAGTCACTTTTTAAAAGTACTTTTATTGTGCTCTTTAAAATTCGGTTCCCATTGATAATTCACCGCCATTATGAATATCAACCACAATTTTTCTAAATTTTCGTTAGAAACATATCATAATGATATTAGCATAAAATCTTTTGAAGGAGAATACAGGGTATAGCCTAAGATTTCTAGGATGAGTGAGAATTTCTCTAGGTCAAATGTGCCACATCTTTTTAAACTGTTCTATCATGGTAAGGGAAAATTGCGCCATAGACCCTCTAACTATGCGTATTGGCATTTTAGACCCTGACGTTTGCCTGTTAGCATTTTAAACCTTTGAAAGTTTTAACCTTTGCATTTTAACCCTCGCACCCTCTCGACATCAACAAAGCAACATCTGACCGTCCGAAATGATGAAAAAAGACGAAAATACCCTCGTGCCTGTGTTTTAAATTGAGGACTTAAATTTTGAATCGCGTTGTGGCGCCTCTTGCAGTTGGAACTGGTCGCCCAATGCTTTATCATGCTTCGGCCGTCGATACATGGAAACTTCAGAGGTTGTAAGGAAGGGGGCCGGTGAAATCGTTGCCGGATGCATTGATGCTCTACAGTCCAATCGAAGCATTGAGGCTCATGGGGAAAGGCCCCACGCAGAAATTCTGGCTCACGTCGAGGTTACCCAATGAGATGAGGCTGGAGAGCGACTTGGGGAGTGGCAAAGAGGAGTTGCAACTGATGTTGAGGAACGAAAGGCTGCCAAGGTGTTGGATGTTGTCGAAGATGTTGCCGTTGAGGTTCATGTCACCGAGGTCGAGCTTCTCGACAGCACCGGTGGCGTTGCATGCAAGACCGGTCCAATTACAGTAGGGCAGCTGGGTCTCTGCGCTTTCCTCTCTTGGGGATATTTTGCAATTCGCTAGATAATCCAACAGATTGATCAGGCTATATTTTATGGATAGCAGAGCAGCCGAGTTGTTGGGCCTCCATTCCAATCCTAATGAAGAATTGGCAGTGGAACATAAGAAGAAAATCAACAGGAAAAGTGGCCGCATTCTACAACTCGATTTACTTAATTCGTTCCTCTTTTCTACTTCTCTTCTTCCATTCTTATTTCGCTGCAATGGAAGAAAGAAGAGGCCGAAGAGTTATACGAGGGAAATGGGAAGTGAGGACTGCTTCTTAAAAAAATGGAATTGATATTTCCACCACCTCGAAAATTGCTAGATGGGACCCCAACAAGTTTGATTAATGAATTGTTTTGTCCGGGGATGTTTGATGAGTTGCGAGAGTATCGATATTGTGGGTTGGTAATAGCAATTGTCATTGAATAATGGACTTGTATTTTTGCAAGCTCGTGAGATCTTGGGTTTTGCAATAGCTGTTTGGAATTGGAAGGTTTGGACAGATCTTGGAATCTGCTCGAAATAGAAAGCATCTCACGACATGAGAGATGGGTAGGGAGCATTTTTAAAAACTTACAAGGAGATGGAAACCATGTGAGCAGCTCCTGAACCTCTTCCTTGCTGTCCCTTGGGCATCGCCTACTCCAACCCCAAGCACACTAGCTTCTGGAACAGAACTTCTAGCTGCTGTTGATGAGGTGTGGGTGCCATGGCCATGGGCATCTCAAGGGGACACATACTCCACAATCGGCGGTTGCACCGGCGGGTAAGTTGATGTGCGGCCCTTTGATGTAGAATCAAGCATCGATGAGCTTCTGGTTGCAGAGAGAAGAGTTGAAGTTCTGCCCTTCTATGCAGATACCTTGCCATTTCTTGGGCATGGGTGGCATTCCACGGTCTGAAAAGCTTGGGCTTTCGGGCCAGACTCCAGTGTCAAGAATGCCAATTATGGTACCTTGGCCAAATCGTGATCGAGCCCAAACTCCATCAGCGAAACCAAGACCTAAGAACATGAACGAGTAAACAGTGAGTGATTGGAGGCGCCGATCGGGGTGAACAGCAGCCACGCCATGCATGGCCTGCAGAGTAACAACTTCCTGCTCCGACAGAAGGGCCGCAGAGCCATCGATGGCGGTGTGGTAAGAGTAGAGAAGGCGAGAAGACAATTCATTGTTGTTTGAATAAGAGAGGATGGTCTTCTCCAAGAATGAGAGATGCCATTGAAGCATATCTATGGGGCAAGAGGAAGAAGAAGGAGAAAGGTGGGGATGGAGTTGGACAATGTAAGTTTAGAGTTCATGGGCATTGAGGGCCAGGGTGCTGAAAAGCAAGGAGAAGATACAGAAAAGGAAGGTGGGGGAATTGGAACTTTCCATGGGATGAGATGGGCGTTGGAGGAGGGGGTTTGCATGGTTGGATTTGAAGTTTGGTGGAGTATTTGAAGGTGGGGATTGAAGAATTTGAAATTGGAACTACTCATTTTCTCTCTCGATCGGTATTTGTTCAATTTTTCTTTCTTTCTTTCTTGCAAAAGAAAAACAAAGCCGAAAATCAACTAGCCTTACATTAAAAATAACGAGGACAATTAGGAAATATGAAGGAAAGATGGAAGGTTTTGCGTGTTGGAATTGCCCAGGGGCGAGTAGCACATAGGGAGAAAACGACAATTAAAAATGTGGCCGTGTCTCTTTTATCTTTTTCATTTTTTGAAAGTCTATGATCATGAAAAGTGGGAGGAAAGAAGATGAGCATGTGCTGGCAATCATTATCGTCATTTCTCCTGGTCCTTCTAGATTACACGTACTGCTCTCTCATCATTGACCACAGGCGTGTCAATGTCAAAAGCTTAAGTCTTGTATTTAAAATATAGGCACGAGGGTATTTTTGTCTTTTTTTTATCATTTGGGTGGCCAGGTGCTGTTTTTTTAACGCTGTGAGGGCGCGGGGGGTACAATGCAAAAGTCGAAATTTTTGGAGGTTTAAAATGCTAATATGCAAACGTTGGGGTCCAAAATGCTAATACGCATAGTTAGAAGATGTATGGTGCAATTTTCCCATCATAGTAAATTACTATCTCTTGAAAATTTTTAATTGTACATCGAAAGATTTTTATCAATTTCTTGTTGCGTTTATTAATATAAGGTAGCATAATCAACCTGGTGCATTGACTATACTTTTTTTTTTTTTTTAAAAAAGAAATATCTATGCTATGCACTATGCAGTGAATCCGGTTGGCTTTCACCCGACATATTCTTATTCAAAAGTCCAACAATTCATTATGCTTATGGACTGTTTTTAAATTAAGACTTGTGGTGGTTGGATACACGGGACAGCCACATTTGCAGATAATAATTAAACTCATAAGATTGCTTTAAAATCCAATTGAAAAATAGGTAAAAAATAAAAAATTATGGCTTTGAATTGTTAAAAGATAATTCGCTGGTGATGAAAAACAACCGTGGAATCAGTAGTTCCTAACTTTCTATGTGAACAAAGCCCCATGTGTGTTGAAGCACGGTGGGTTTATGGCTTTTGGTGCGACCAAGTGCACCATAAGACGGGACAAGAAGACGTGAATGTGAACAGCGAAACCACGAAGAAAGCTTGCATTTCATGCTCGACATCGCCATCTTTCAAGCTTCAATGACATTGACCCAAAGAGCATTGTCGGGAAGACAGTCTCTGTTGCTGCTAGCTCTTGTTGCTTTGCCCGTCAAAAATAAAGGAAGAAGCCTCAAGAGCCAAAGCTCCCCACCAAAAATTGACAACCATCCTTCATCGTCGTCATCATCAGTGGTCTTTCTCTTTCTTAATTTCCTCTCCTCTACTCTACTCAAAAGGAACAGGATGGACGGATGGATGGATCAGAAATCTCCTCTCTACGTATACCAATACCAAATTCACCAGAACAAGCTACCTTTTATAATCCTAACTAGCTGCACGCCTGCACCTGCTTAATCTGCTCACTTCACTATCATTGTCGTCATCATTACCATCATTGTCGTTGCAATCAGCCGTAAGTTAGTACTTAGGCTAGATGCATCTAATCAAAGCGAGGTTGGGTTCTGGAGTACATGTCAGAGAAGACAAGAGTATATATCTTCAGAATTGGTGTTGCGTCGTACGTAAGGTAATCTTTGTAGAATAATGGAAGCTAGGAATAGATATGAGGCTGACAAGCAACAAGCTCCCGATTGTGAGTTATATGTAAGGCGGCCAACTCTTCCATCGTTGCAGATTTCGACCCCAGATGTGTCTCAATAACATTAGACGCGGTAGAGGAGAGAGCATAAGGAAGATTAGGCTTAGTTATACCTGACCTTAACCGAGTTTACATAGGATGATTGTAGGAGGAAGCAGACACCGTAGAGTCTTGAGAAAGCAAGCTGACAAGAGAAGCTGTCGTAGGAAGCTCCTCAATAAACAATGGATTACGCTCGTCTGGAAAGTCATCGACTCAGATAGCAGGAGACTCAGGCGAGGATGACTCCAACACAGCAACGGTAGGTCTAAAAGAAGACTCCACCATAATAGCAGCAGGGATGACAGAAGACGATTCCAAAACTGCATGTGAAGATTGGGCCGAAACTGAAGAACCAACCACCGAATTGGTATTAAATAACCAGGCCCATTGACGAAGAATGTTAGAATCTGAAACCCGTGAAAATGCAGAAGTAACGGTGAAGGGATAAATCTGTTCATTAAAAACCACGTGACGAGAATTATTAGCTCGCACAGTTCGTGGATGAAGACACCAATAACTAGGGGGTAACGGAGTTCGGTTATTCAGTTTTAAAGGCTAACCCTAATCCTAATTCATTTATAAAACTTTGACCCTAATCTGTTTATAGTTTATTTATAAAATTTTAACCCTAACTCCGGTACGTTTAACATAAATGGACCAGGTTGTGAGTTGCAAAGGAGTTAGATAAGCTTCAACAAATGCTTCTATAACTAATAACCTAATTAAATTTAAAACACCAATCTTCATAAATATTCTTAATTAAAACGTTCATACCATTCAAAATAAAAGTCAAATAATCTTAACTCCTTCTAAGTTATAAATAGTTTTTATTGGTTGATGGTTAAACAATTTGGATAATTAGGTTAGCAAGTTCAACAAGCTCAACCTATGTCTAACTCGTTATTAAATGGTTTATATGAGTTTTGTAAATAGGTTAGCGTGTTGAAAATTCTCAACTCTAATCCACTAATAACCAAGTTATGTTCACCTAATTGCTGGTTGACCCTAAACTGGTTACACTCCTATTGATAACCCTTGGAGTGGACACCAAAACTCATAAAGACACTCAAGAGACTGTGTATCAAACTTGTAATGCATATAGGCTCAACAATAAAGAAAACGACATGAGTTAAAAGCTCAAAAACTACCATAGGTAGGTAACTTAATACAAAGCAAGAAATAGGGGCTAGTCACATTATGTAACAGAACAAGCAACCGGTTTACTACATAATTATTAATAGCAAAAGCATCAACTCAGTAAGACAAAGATATAGAAGCAGAAAATAAGGAAGTCAAACCAAGTTCAATGATGAGCCGATTTTTACACTTGGCAATGTCATTCTGCTCTAGAGTTTGCTAACAGGAAAGATAAATGATTCTATGATCATACAAATAAGAATCAAATTGTATGCTTGAGTGTTGTGAATGAATGACAAATCAAGTATAATTTATATTTTGATGATTAACAATTCAATTTGAGAAGACTTAAGGCACTAACATATATGTTGAGATATGTTAAAATTTAGATACTTCAAGATTCAACTTGACAGATCAATCGCGTGTCAAGTCAACTCAGTCATCGACTTGAGTCAAGTCGATACCGAAGTCGACTCCAACATCGACATCAAAGGAGTGTTTTTCGACAATGTCAACATGTGAATGCATAAACAACTGAAGTCGCAACCGAAGTCAACTTCGCATGCAACTTGAGTGAAGTTGCAACCCAAGTTGACTCTGTCAATGACTTGAGGTGTCTTCAAGAATCCAAAGCTCAATCAGATAAAGTCAAGTCGCAACTGAAGTTGACTCCAACACGCGATTTGGATGAAGTTGCACATGAAGTCGACTTAGATATGCGACTTGAGTGGAGTTGCAAACCATGTCAACTCCAGCATTAAACTTGGACAGATAAAGGTCAAGTTATGGAGTTCGAAGCTCAAGAATGAGAAGTTTAACTTAAGATACATTATACTATCATCAAGATAAGATCATTCAAAAATGCTCAAAAGTTTTTGACCAAATTAAGCATTCAAGAAGTTTTAAAAAACCCACATATAGAAGTAAAGACTTATGAAGATGAATCACGAAAAAACAAGGGCAATTATACTAACGGATCTAGATCACACTGTGTCAAGGTTCCAATGAATCAAATAGAGAGTGAAGTCGTAGCCCAAGTCGACTTCACCTGTGACTTGTGTTAAGTCTGAGATCAAGTCGACCTGAAATGGAACCAGACTAAAGAGTTGAAGACCGAAGTTGTAACTCAAGTCGACTTCAATTTGTGACTTGGGCAAAGTCGCACCCTAGGTAGACTTCAAGTATGACTTGATTCGCAACAGTTGAAAAAATTTGAACGTTGGTACATTAAATGCATTCAACCTACCACCAAACGTTTGAATTTACTCCTCTCCTGTTTAATACATGTTAATGGAAGGAAAAGGTTAAGCAAGAGCATTTAGTAAGCTTCACCTTCCAATTTCCTAGCATTTGAGTGCACATTAAGGAGATCTACAAAAAAGAACTCAGCATTTTGACTGCAAGTTCTCAAGTGTACATCCACTCAATCATCCTATAAGTTCTTCCACGAGCTGAAAATCTGCCTATACAACTATAAAGTGTAAAACAGTATTTTCATTCTTTTTATCTATGATTCTACTTGGTTTGGTATTGAAGATAAAAACTAAGTATAGGCAAAGTAGAGTTGGTTGGAGTGTAACTTATTACCTACTTGTGTAAAAACTGTATATGCCCCTTAAAGTTAAAATCTAGAAGACAGCAGGTGCTCTAGATTGTATTAAATATACAATAGTGGAACCCAAGACACAACGGGTATGTGCTTGGAAAAGTGGAGTATGGAATGTTGTCCGAACCACAATATATTGTTATCCCTTTGTGGTTTAATTTCTTGCATTTTATATTCTATTTGCATCATCTCATTCTATCGCTTAGCACATTTCATCAAGGAGATTAAACTCACAAAGGGTTGAACTTCTAATTACGAAAGAAGTTTCAAAAACCTAATTCACTCCTCTCCTTTTGGATTTTGTCATAAACTTAGGACCAATAAATGGTATCAGAGTAGGTCTTTTAGTTTTTACCAAAGAGATCTTAGTTAAATGGCATCTCAATCAACTTCCACACCTGCTTTTACTGAGAGTCAGTCATTCACTAGACTACCTCTCTTCGATGGTAGTAACTTTAGTTACTAGAAGTCGAGAATGAAACAATTAATCATGGCTACATATATGAACTCTTGGATTGCCATCCAAGATGGCATGATACTACCCAAAAGTGAGAGAGTCTCTGAATGAAATGAGGAGAAAGTCAAACTGGTAAAAAGAAATGCCAAGGCAATGAACTTTTTGTTTTGTGCCCTAACTACAGCTAAGTATGACAGGGCATCATCTTATTTAAGTGCAAAAGAAATATGAGATACTCTAACCTCGATATATGAGGGCACTTCTCAAGTCCAAGGGACTAAAAGGAATATCTTGATGTGAGAATTGAAAAGTTTTAAGATGTTTGGCCCTGAAAACATATCTAAAATGTTTGCAAGATTTTCTAAGATTACTAATGCATTAAAGGTCTTGAAAAAGTAATTTCTGAATTTGAATAGGTTATGAAGATCTTAAGAGCTTTGCCCGAGTCATTGATTCTAAAGATCATAACTATTGAGGAGACAAAGGATTTAAATTGTGGCGCCCCGACCCAGGGTGCCTAGAAGCCTTACTCCGGGATCTTTATCGATTGGTAAACATGACTCAGGATTG
>JAXCLR010000063.1:13005717-13016084 GCA_035584095.1 Annona squamosa | reverse complement strand
TCAATTCCATATATTACGAAAATCATATATTTATTTCATATAAAAGTCAATACATTACTTAGGGTTCATGACCTTAGTGTTTCATACATGATCCTAAAATTTGGTGTTTCACATAACTACATCTACCAATTGTACAAGTAGTGAAGATGTTTGTTTTAGAGTTAAAGCTAAGAACACAGTTTATAGATAGTGGCTACTCAAGACACATAACACGAGATAAAGTTTGTTCCATGATCTCGAACCATATAATGGAGGTACTGATGCATTTGGAAACAATAAAAAAGGTAAAATTAGTAGTAAAGGAAATATTTATGACATTTCAAATTCGTGTATAGAGGATGCGTTGTTTGTTAAATGACTCAAACACAACCTAATGAGATTAGTCAACCATGTGACAAAGGTTATAAAGACGTGTTTGAATCATCTATATGTAGAGTTTTTGATGAAAATCACATAATATTCAGTGGTAAAAGACATAAAAATATACATTTAATTTCTCTTGATGAATCAGATGGAAAATGTCTTTGGACTATTGATAATGATCCACGAGTATGACACAAAAGGCTTAGATATATAAATATATCAAATATTAAGACCTTATGGAAAAAGAGTTTAGTAGAAAGGTTACAAAGACTCAAATATGATAAAGACAAAATTTGCAAGGCATATCAAATGTCCAAACAACCTAAGATGTCATTTTCACCTAAGAATGAAATTTTGACTTTAAGGCCACTTGAATTACTATACATGGATCTTTATGGGTCATCCTTGAGTCTTGGAGGAAAGAAATATGTTTTCATTATTGTGGTGATTTTTTAAGATTCACTTGGATAATGCTATTGAGAAAGCCTTCTTAATGTTTGTCAATTTTTTCAAACTGGTACAAAATAAAAAAATAAAATACAATTATATCAATTAGAAATGATTGTGGTGGTGGTGAATTTGAAAATAAACTCTTTATAGAATTTTACAATGAAAAAGGAATTCACCATATATTCTCTGCTCTAAGAACTTCTCAACAAAATGGTGTAATTGAAAGGATGAATAAATCAATACAAGATACCATTGTGAATGAAAGTAAATTATCTACGAAATTTTAGGATGAAATTGTAAGTATAGCTTGTTATATATTAAATCGAGTTACCATTAGAGCAATCTTGAAAAAGACCCCTTATGATCTATGGAAAGGTAGAAAACCAAATATTTTATATTTTTATGTATTTGGTTTCACTTACTATGTACTGGACAATGGAAAAGTTAATTTAGGAAAATTAGTTGCCAAAAGTCATAAAACGATATTTCTTACATCAAATAACAAAACATAGAGAGTTTTCAAGAAAAGAAATCAAGTAATAGAAGAATCCATTCATGTTATATTTGATAAATTTAACCCAACTCCCAAAAAGAAGGATGATCTAAGTGGTGCAGATGATTTTTCAAAGAATTTTGAAAAGCTATAGGTGGAAAAGTATGGTGGAGAAAGACCAAAACAAGATCAAAGTTCAAACAAGGAGGTCTGAAAAACTAATGTTCTCTATAAATCTTTTAAGGATCTAAAATTTAAAAATGATCATCTAATTGAGCAAGTAGTTGGCAATATATATGAAGGCATAAAAAATAGAGGCTTTAGGCACAATATATGTGGACATTTCACCTTTGTATCAAAGATAGATCCAAACTTTATTAGTCAAGCTCTTATGATGAAAATTAGATCATAGTCATGCAAGAAGATCTAAATCAATTTGAAAGGAATCAAGTATGACATCTAGTTCTTAGACCTAAAGATTGTACAATCATTGTACATTAGTACAAAATGAGTCTTTAGGAACAAATTAGATGAAAGTGGACTTATTCTAAGAAATAAAGCCAGACTTGTGGCTAAGGGGTATTTACAAGAGGAAGGAATTAACTTTGAGGAATCATATGCTCCAGTGGCTAGATTAAAAGTCATACACATCCTATTAGCATTTGTCATCAAATTGTTTCAAATGGATGTAAAAAGTGTATTTTTGAATGGATACCTCAATGAAGAAGTGTATGTTGAACAACCTCTCAGTTTTGAAGAAAAAGATCAATTCGAATTTGTGTATAAGTTAATCAAAGCTTTGTAGTAAAATAGGCTTCAAGAGCTTTGTATGAGAAGCTAAGAAAATTTCTGATTAATCATAAATTTCAAAAAGAAAAAGTTGATATTACACTTTTCATTAAGTATAAAGAAAATGATATACTAATTGTTCAAATTTATATTGATGATATTGTATTTAGTGCTACTAATGGATCTCTGTGCCAAGAATTTTCTAAACTCATGCAAAATGAATTTGAAATGAGCATGATGGGAAAGCTCAATTTCTTCCTTGGACTACAAATCGAGCAATTAAATGAAGAAATTTTTATAACTCAGTCCACGTACATCAAAAAATACTCAAGAAATTTAAAATGCATAAAAGTAAAGGAGCTAATACACCCATAAGCTCAAGCATCAAAATCGATAAAGATGAAAAAGGTAAATAAGTTTAACAAAAATTGTATAGGAGTATGATAAAATCTTTATTGTACTTGACTGCATTTAGAGCAGATGTATTATTTGGTGTTTACATATGTTCTAGATTTTAGTCATGTACCAAAAATCACATTTTATAGTTGTAAAGAGAATTTTTAGATATTTAATTGATACTACTAATCTAGGGGTGTGTTTGGAAATTTATAGAAAACGTCAAGTTAAAACTTTTCAATATAAAACTTTTCACTCTCCACAACTATCATATTTTTTAATCATTTTTTTGCATCTTCTTATACAATTACCCTACTTTTTAATCATTTCTATATAATTATCTACATAACTAACCTATCTATTTTAATTTTATCCTTTTTACTACTCATCATCACCTCTATCATATTACATCATTTGACAACTTTTACTCTCTAAAACTTTTCATCAAAAATTTTATTTATTACCAAATACACCCTAGGGCTATTATACCCTAAGGGTTCAACATTTTATCTAATTGGTTACTCGGATGCGCATTTTGCCGATTACAAGCTGGATAGAAAAAACATTAATGGAACATGCTAATTTTTTAAAAATATGATAGTTTCATAATTTTCAAGAAAATAAATCAGTGTTGTTTTATTTACTATGGAAGCTGACTGTGACGCCCCAACCCGAGCGTTACAATATTAGCCTTACTTCGGGACCATTATTGATTGGTAAATATGATCAGGATTGTTGCCCTATCACACGACGAGATTTATTGAGTATTTATGCACTAAATCTTGATTCCTTAAGAGTTGATGTCATTAAACATATTCCAACTTCCATCAAGCACTGTTTTAGGCCATTATAACATCTGAATATACACATGTTATATCGTAAAACTCATATTCAATTATAATATGATAAATTATACCTTAGCATTTGTCCATAAAAAAATTTCTCCATCTATAGCCACATATCATGGAATATTTTCTATAAAACATCGAGACAGTCGCATAAGTTCATCATACAACCATACATTCATGAATTCATATACAGGCATTCTTAAAAATTCATCAATCTTTAAGTTCAACCTCGGCTCCTTGCCTTATGCTTCATTTTACATGTCTTTGGGTTTGGAAAACAAATCATGAGTCGAAGCTATAAGATTTTCAGGCAATTCATTTTGAAGGCAACACTTTTCATTTAAAACATCATGAAAAGCAAACATTATACCCTCTCGAGGGTATATCATGAAAACATGCTCCTTATATTAGTTATGGGTATATCATAAACATTGCAATGCATCATTTTTAAATATGACATCATAGGATGGAAGCTAGCTAGACAACCATCCGTCTCCGATGTCTTTCCCAATCCAAGGAGGCACCGCCGGCCCGAGGCCTATCTTAGCGACTTGGCTGCACCAAAGGGGTACAATCACTCCACTTACACCTTTGAGGTGGACCTCATGCTTTGTGCACATGAACCTTTCATAAATTTCATTTTTGACATGCTAGCATGATTTTGCATTCATAAATTCATATTTCATCTCTTATCATAAACAATTGAGAAAGCATTGAACAAATCATCACATTGGGAACACTATTTCAATACACAGTGAGATAAAGAAATGATCATCCTTAAACATCTTAGAAAGAATTTAAATCTATTATTTGCTAAATCATTCACATATTTAGAACATCATTCGCAAACATTTTATCATATTTTGATAAAACAAGAAGCATTTAGAAAATTGCTTGCTTACCTGCTCCGTCTTCGCTTTCCAAGTCTACTTTTTCTTTGCTTTGCCTATACCTAAGAATGACATTGCATTCATAAAACTTTCATTTGCTTGTATACATTTAGTTTTTCAACCCATAATTCATTACATGCACAACCAACTTGAATTCCAAGTCGGGTACACATTCATAGCACATACTTGTGCATCATACCATTCAATCCTTATCATTTTCTAAATTCATATGTAGGGTATTCATTGATACTCATAATAACCATTCATTTATCATCATATTGGGGTTCATACCTCCTATTTATCATTTTTTAATCTCTTTTTCACATTTTATACATTGATGCCCATTTTAAGCACATATTTGATATCTTAGGCTTCATATGTTAATCTTAAAATTTGAGATTATCATTAATTATCAAAAAAAATAATCATGCATTTTACTATTATTTCATGCATTTTTGTATTTTAGCAAATCACATAAATCATTCATCCCTTATCCATACATATCCTTCCATATACACTCATCTTATAACACAACTTATATGTTTTTTAAAATTTTTCAAAACAAAAACTTGTATGTTATTTAATTATGATTAAATCCCTTAATTAACATCTAATTTAGGTTTTGTTTCTGGAATTTTAATCCATTTATCATAGGGTTCAAAAATTGCAACGTTACGACTCACTTTTCACCCTTTCAATACCTCTTTTGATACTTAAATCAAAACAGATTTTTAATCCATAAATTTCAGCAATTAATCATGATTTTCTTAGCTCAAATTTAGGGTAATATCATATATTTAAAATTCATACAATGGTTACTTCCAAAACAACTTCTACACATGTTTTGGATACCTTTTGCACCCCTCTATGGATACCCCTTTGCACATCCTTAAAAATCAGACTTAGGGCATAACTTCCCAATTTATTTTGGCCATCTAAAATATCCTAATTCTAGGGCATTTTAACCTTTCAACATCCATAATTTAATTATTTACAAAACAGCAATATGTTATGCATGTAGGGTATCCATTTTAGCCCCATTTGGACGTCCCTTTGTTCATGCCCATAAAATCAGATTTAGGGCCATCTCTTCCACCCCATGTAGGAAATCCCAAGGGTCCTTAATTTAGGATAATTTATCCTACAATTCATCCATATATCATTTAGGCTAATCCTTACATCAAATTTAACATAAAAAGTGGATAATCGGGTCAAATATGAAACTCTAAGTTCCATCCTTTCTAAAATCTTTAGCATATGTCCAAATCAACATGTATAAGCCATAAGAATATGAATCATGTCCTAATCATGATGCTTAAATAAAACAACAACTTAGCTTAGGGTTTTAAGAAAATTCAAGATAGGTTCTCAACCCAAAATCAACCCCAGCTTCTATTTTCTCCCTCTTGAACTAGTGATTTCTTACATATCATTCAATCCTTGTTCAAAACCCTAATCGAGAGCATCATAAATCATCCTTGAAGGGTTCTTTATGGATCATATTCATGACCCATAATTAGAGGTAGAAAACTTGGTTTAAATGATTCAAAACTCAAGACATATTTACTTGTTTTGAATCAAACTTGAATCCAAACTTCCCTAGCTTAAATCCATTTCTTTCTTCCCATTTTTGCTGGTCTTGGGCACGTCCAAAGGTGCTCTTGTGAATTTTTTTGAGAATTTCTCTCTCCTCACTTGCGTATGGACGTCCCATGTGTATATGCTTCATATTTTATATTTTTAAACCATCTTGTGGGACCCATTTTCCACATCATGGATAGGATAATTTATGTCCCACTTATCCATTGATGACTTGGCACAATCACATCCAAGTAAAATGGCTAATTATCCCATTTTTAAAATTCCAAATCTAAGCTCATAAGTGAGCTACTTAGCTCCCTCATATTGGATGTCCATATGGCTGCCTCTCATGGCTTCCTTGGTCACCAATTCAACTTTCATTTATGTGCATTTACATGCCCTCTCTCATTTAGCTTTAGCTAAGTTTTGACCTAGGTGAAAAAAATCAAAAAAATATCCAAGCATATGCCCTTGGATGTCCACTCCTTCTGCCACCTCCAAGCCTCCTTGAGGCTAGCTCATTAGCCCCTTAACCGAAGCATTAATGCATGAGATTTATCATAGATTTTGTAATTTAAGATAATTCACAAAATCAAGCTCAAAAAACCCTTGGTTGACACCTCATATGGGACATTAACTCAAGTCATTAAACCACTTGCTTTTTCATAAATGCTTGTTGCCAAAAGTCAAGGTCACTTTGTCTTTTTGTGATTAAGCATATTTTCAAAGTAATTAGCTTAATCAAATCCTCTCATAATATTCACCATATAGTATTATCTGTTCATCTCGAATTTCATCTCAAAAAGACTTTTTTATCTTAAGTTATAGTTGTTTGAAATTAACTTTGGATTTAGGATGAAAAAATAATTATCATCCTAATCTCATTATATTTTTCTTTTTCCAATCCATCCATAAGATTGGGCACAAAATCTTGTGCTTACCTTTTAAATTTCATCTCAATCCGCCATACAAGCGTCAAGTTATGAATTTTCTAACATTTTTCAACCTAATTCCATAATTATCATTCTAATTTTCGTTAATCAAATCTGATAATTAAAATAATTATTCATGACATATTAATATTTTGTAATCCTTATTAAGCTACTTTAGTCATATTGACTTAGTGGGCTTCGACGATTAATCTTAATGACCATTCTTAATCATAATCCTAATTGTAAAATATCATTAAATCATAAAAATCATCCATAAATCAACCAAATCATACATGAATCATAATTATAGATCACATGCACTTATATGAGCCCTACTTGAGTCTAAGTATTACATTGACTATATTGCCACTGGAAGCTGTTGTGCCCAATTACTTTGGATGAGACAACAACTTAGAGATTATGAGATAGATTACAAAGATATGCCTATTAGATATGACAATATGAGTGCCATTTTTCTAACTAAGAATCCCATATTGCATTCTAGAACCAAAAACATAAATGTATGACTTCATTTTATTAGAGAACATATTGAAAATTATGATATTTGTTTGGAATATGTTAAAACTGAAGATCAACTTGCTGATATTTTTACTAAACCACTAGGAAATGAATCGTTCTATAAAATTAGAAATGAAATGGGTATGATCGATATTGAAGCATGAAATTGATGTAAATACAAAATTACTACTAAATTTGATTGATATAATTGGTGTAACTTCTATGAAAAGCTGAATGGGTAGCAAATATAGTGCATTTATATTTGGGTAAATGAGGCCAAGTCGACTCCGTTCATCTCAAGTCAATTTTATTGAAGTCGACTTCAGATGAGCGAAGTCGACTCCCCAAGCGTCATTTCAACTGGCCTTATTTTAGACGCGAATGACCATCTCGTGTCATTTCTCCCTTGCCACTCATTCTAGCTCCACTTTCTCATCTTGCACGCTTGAAATCACCAAATCTCTCAATCCCATCTTTTGTTAATTAAATTTCCAAGTTTCATCTTTTACATCTCAGTGGCAGCTAAAGTGGTTTCAAAACCTAGTAAACATCCTGTCTCAAGGCCCTCCCAATCTAACACAAGGGAGGACGTGCCTAGACAGTAATGGATGTCGTCCAAGAATATTAGGGATGAAGCCACGACATCCACTAGTCGTCGGCTTCGATTTCAAGTAGGTACTCCTTCTACCTTTATGCCTAGAAATGAAGCAAACTTGGAATCCAGTGAGAGTATGGAAATTATGAGGAAAAGAAAGGGAACCCCGACTCTAAGGGGTTAAGTTCCCAAGATGCCAATGGAATATTTTCGAACTAAGTAGCAATATAGCCATTTCTACAAGCATTTTTATGACAGGAAGATTTTTTCGCCAAAAATCATTGATTTTTGCTTCTTACACGAATATGAATTTGGCATTGAGTAGTTGCTAGTTTTTCAGGGTTGGACCACCCTGCTAAAGGATGATGGAAAGATTTACCTACATCTAACAAGACTATTCTACTACTTGTGGGATTAGGAAAATTTCAACACGTATATTAAGGAAGTAAAAATTAATTTGGGAGATGCACATAGCATCAGTGAGTTCAATATTTGTAGTTTGGTGGGTCATATTCTTAGAGTTCCTATATTTGAAGATGCACTTGTAGAGAGGCTCACACTCACTTAGATGTACAACCAGCTAACCAGAAGTAATAAATATCATCCCAGTATTAAGTTCCAACATTATGTGGATCTACCTTGATAATTGAGGGTATTGAGACTACTTATAGGTCACTGCATGGAGGAAGAAATCAACTCAATCCTCAAAAGGTAGAGATTCTATAAAAAGTGGCAAATAGGGTCAAAATTAGTTTACCTAGGCTGTTGTTGTAGGCATTGAAGCTAAAGAAAGAGAATCTTTAAGGAATATTATCATATGACACATGGATTACTAAGATCCTAGATCATTTTAATGTTAATTTGGATGGAGATCCGTACGAGGTCATGAAGCCCACCAATGCCATTAACAAAGCACGCTTGACCTATATGAAAATAGATCTTGAGGCATTTAGAGATGCCCCATTATAGGCTTGAATGGGTTAAAATCCTCAAGCAGCCTAAGATAGGCAAACACCTCTAGCCAAGGTAGCTCCATTTGAGGGGGAGGCTCAACCTCATCATGATTCTCGACCATCTCCATGCCCTGCTTCGAAAGCCCCAGTATCTCCTGTTTCACATGCCTCTTGTTCTCCTAGAGGATCTCGAGCTACAGATCATTTTTGCACTCTCCTGCTCAATTGTCTACCTCCAATGCCATCTTAGAATATCTTCAAGCCTTGGAGAATAGAATCTCTTAGGAACTTGGAAGTACCAACATATCTCTCATGAAAATGCATAGTAGGAAAGACAAACTAGATCAAGAGCTCAAAAATATCAAATATCGTCTTGCCTCTGGTAGTTAGCAAGGCAACCTCATTCTCAGTTTACTTGATTTTGATCCTTATTGGTGGGAATCAGTTCACGCCAACCCCACTATCCAGAATTGATCATCACCTTTATCCTTTAGACTGATCAATTTTTTCTCTGCTTCACAAGCCCTTCATGATGACCTTATTTGTCTAATGTTTCCCAATCTACAGCTTCCTTATCCCATCTCTCCATTTACTTTTCCTAAATCTCAGTTCATTGATTTTACACCCTTTTGGTGATTGACAAAAAGAGAGAGCGAAATGTAAATGTGGAAATCTTAGTCTTTGGACAGGATTTTTTTAGCACATTGGTAGGCTGTATGAAGGCAAATGTATTTTCTTTGGCAAATATAAGTTTTGTGTAATGATGTGAATGGTTATTATGACTTGAATGAAATGCTCTTCATTTTGGACCATTTAATGATGTTATAGGATGATTTGTGACATGAATTGCTTTAAATGTTTACTACTAGATAGTTAAAAGCAACATTATTAAAATGCATTGTAAACTTGAAAAATCATCAGCCTCACAAGTGATTGAAACTTGTTGAATGAAAGGTCAATCTCATATTGGTTTTGCCAATCGTCAAAAAGGGAAAATTGTTGTGAATGAATGATAAATCAAGCACAATCTAAGCTTTGATGATTAACAATTTAATTTGAGAAGTTTTTAAGCACTAACATGTGTGTTGAGATGCGTTAAGGATTAGATACTTGGAGATTCAAAAATTAGCAGATCAAGGCACATGCCAAGTCGACTCAAGTATCGATTTAGGTCAAGTCGATACTGAAGTCGATTCTAGCATCGACTTCAAAGGGGGATTTTTTGATAACGCTGACAAGTGGACGCATCAATAGGTGAAGTAACAACTGAAGTCTATTTCGTATGTGAGTTGAGTGAAATCGCAACCTAAGTCAACTCTGTCAACAACTTGAAATATCTTAAGGGGTCCGAAGCAAAACTTGATAGAGTCAAGTCGCAACCAGTCGACTCCGACGTGCAATTTAGGTGAAGTCACACATGAAATTGACTCATACATTCTACTTGAGGGAAGTTGCAAACCAAATTCACCCTAGCACTCAACTGTTGGTCCCGAGTTGATGGCTAAACCCAAGAGGGGAGGGGTGAATTGGGTTCTTTAAAAAATCTTTGGTTAATCAA
>JAXCLR010000063.1:12993180-13005617 GCA_035584095.1 Annona squamosa | reverse complement strand
AAATGTATATTCCTTAAGACATTTCACAAACTTGTTAGTAGCCAAGACTTTCTCAAATTGATTTGTTAATCATCAAACATAGATTTAGCTAGTTTTTCTCATATTTCCAACACTTTGTTGTACTTAACTGCATCTAGCCCAAATATATTATTAAGTGTTTGCATGTGTTCTAGATTTTATTCATGTCCTAAGGAATCACATTTAGCAGCTATGAAAAGAATTTTTAGATATTTGATTGACACTACCAATCTAGGGCTATGGTACCTTAAGGTTCAACATTTGATCTAATTGGCTACTCGAATGCAGATTTTTCCGGTTGCAGGTAGATAGAAAAAGCACTAGTGGAACATGCTAATTTCTTGAAAATATGATGGTTTCATGGTTTTCAAGAAAGTAAACCAGTGTTGCTCTATCTACTGTGGAAGCCGAATATATTGCTGCTCAGAGCTATTGTGCCCAATTGCTCTAGATGAGACAACAACTTAGAGATTATGAGATAGATTACAAAGATATACCTATTAGTTGTGACAATACGAGTGCAATTTATCTAACTAAGAATCCCATACTGCATTCTAGAACCAAATATGCAAAGGTAAGATATCATTTTATTAGATAATATGTTGAAAATAATGATATTTGTTTAGAATATGTTAAAATAGAAGATCAAATTATGGATATTTTTACTAAACCATTAGGAAATAAATTATTCTATAAAATTAGAAATGAAATAGGTATGATTGATATTAAGGCATGAAATTGATGAAAAATTACAAATTTACTACTAAACATGAATTAATATGACTCCTATGATTGTTAAATATATTTGCTTACGAGAAATAAGTTGAATGGATAAGAAATAGAGTGCATTTATACTTCGAATCTGACTTAAAGTCGACTTCACAGGTGTCATTTTGGTTGGCCTTCTTTTAGGCGCGAACAACTGCCTTCCCTTATTCTCCAATATGGCTCCATTTTCTTTTCTTTCAAGTTCTAAATTACCAAATCTCTTACTCTCATCACTTCTTCACTAAACTTCAAAGTTTTCATCTCCTCCACATCAATGGCACTCAAAGCGATTTCAAAACTAAGCAAACTTCTCATCTCAATACCCACCAAATCCAACACAAGGGAGGATGTGCCTAGATGGCAACAGACACTGTCTAAACGAGCTATGGATGAAGTCACAATATCCATGGGTCATTGGGTTCGATTCTAAGCAGGTAATCCCTCCACTTCATTACCTAGAGATGAAGCAAATTTGGAATCCAGTGAGAGTATGTAAATTATAGGGAAAAGAAAGGGAACCGCTACTCCAAGAGGTCAAGTTCTCAAAATGCTAGTAGAATATTTCCGAACTGAGCGACAGTATAACTAATTTGACAAACAATTTTATGAAAGGAAGGCTTTCCCATTGAAAATCATTGATTTTTGCTTCCTACATGAATATGCATTTGACAGTGAGCAATTGCTAGACCTTTCTACTATTTATGGGATTAGAAAATTTTCAACACACATGTTAAGGGAGTATAAATAAATTTGGAAGATGCACAGGGCATTAGTGAGTTCAATGTCTGTAGTACGGTGGATCATATTCTAGGAGTTCCTATGTTTGAAGATTCACTTCTAGTGAGGTTCACACTCACTCAGATGTACAACCAGCTAACTAGAATCAATAAATATCATCCGGGTATTAAGTTTCTACGTTACATGGATCTACCCCCCACAATTAAGAGTGTTGTGACTACTAATAGCTTGCTGCATTTATCCCAAAAGTGGAGGAAGTGGCAAATAGGGTCAAAGTTAGCCTGTCTTGACTATTTCTGGAGGCATTGGAGTTAAAGAAAGATAATCTCTGAGGAGTATTGCCATATGCACCTAGATTATTAAAATCTTTAGTTTTTTTCATGTTGATTTGGAAGGAGAACCAAATGAGGTCTTGAAGCCCACAAATGCCATTTATAAAGCACTTTTGACCCGTATGAAAATTAATCTTGAGACATTCAGAGCTGATCAGTTATAGACTTGAATAGGAGGAGATCCTCAAGTAGTGCAAGACAGGCAGAAACCACAAGAAGAGGTAGCTCCATTTGAAGGGGAGGATCAACCTCACCATGACCCCCAACCATCTCCACCTCCTACTCCGAAAGCCCTAACATCCCCTGCTTTACATGCTTCGTCTCTCGAAGAGGTTCTTGAGCTACAGATCATTTTGCTTACTCTCCAGCTCAACCATCAACCTCCAATGCCATTTTAGAGTATCTTCAAGCCATGGAGAGTAGAATCTCTTAGGAACTTGGGGCTATCAACATATCCCTCACGGAAATGCATGGTAAGCAAGACAAACTAGATCAAGAGCTCTAAAACATTATCAACCATCTTGCCTTAGGCAATTAGCGAGGTGAACCCATTTTCAATTTGCCTAATTTTGATCCTTTTTGGGGGGAATTAGTACACACCAACTCCACTGTTCAAAATCGATCATCACTTTTATCATCATCTCCGATCAATTTTTCCTTCACTTCTAAAGACTTCCATGTTGAAATTATTCGTCTCATACTTCTTGATTAGTAGCTTCCTTATCCCATCTCTCCATTCATTTTTCACAAATCTCACCTTATCGGTTCTATACTTTTTTGGTGATTAACAAAAAGGGGAAGAGAAATGTTTAGGGCTGTATTTAGGGCTGATGTATTTTTTGGTAAATGTAAGTGAATGGAAAATTTGTGTAATGATGTGAATGACTATTTCATTTTGATAAATTGAATGATGTTATAGGATGAATTGTGACTTGAATTGATGTGAATGGGTATGAAATGGTTTTCATTTTGATAAATTGAATGATGTCACAGGAAGAATTGTGACTTGAATTGCTTTAAATGTTTACTACTAAATGGTTAAATGCAACATTATTAAATTGCAGTGTAAACTTGAGATAATATTAGCCTCATAAGTGATTGAAACTTGCTTTTCAAATAAAAGGTCAATCTCAAATTAGTTTTGTCAATCATCAAAAAGGGAGATATTGTTGTGAATGAATGACAAATCAAGCATAATCTATATTTTGATAATTAACAATTCAATTTGAGAAGATTTAAGGCACTAACATATAGGTTGAGATGTGTTAAGGTTTAGACACTTAAAGATTCAATGTGGCAGATCAAGCTGCATGCCAAGTCGATGCCGAAGTCGACTCCGGCATCGACTTCAAAGGGGCAGTTTTTGATAACGCTGATAAGTGCAAGCATGAACAGACGAAGTCATAATCGAAGTTGACTTCATATGTGACTTAGGTAAAGTCGCAACCCAAGTCGACTCTGTCAGCAACTTGGGGTATCTTCAAGAGTCCAAAACTGAATCAGACAAAGTCAAGTCGCAACTGAAGTCGACTTCAACATGCAACTTAGGTGAAGTAGCACACGAAGTTGGCTCAGACATGCAATTTGAGTGGAGTTGCAAACCAAGTCGACCCAGAATTAAACTTGGACAGATGAAGCTAGAGTCATGGAGTTCCAAGCTCAAGAATGAGAAGTTTAACTTAAGATACATTATACTATCATCCAAGAAAAAATCATTCAAAAATGCGTGAATCATCCTACATGTAATAGATTTCTACCTAATTTTGCTAAAACGAAACCAAATTAAATAAATGAAAGTTATGTAACTTTTATATTATTTTCTTTAATTTTAGGATCATCCTAAATATTTTTTTAAATATACTTTTTTAAAAATAAATATTTCAGGTGTCATTTAAATTTTGTAAATTTGTATCATGAATGTTAGTAAAATTCAATAATCTTAAATTATAATGGATAAATAATAAAATTTAATTTAAATAAGGGAATCAATATACAACTGACTCTCATAATAATTATTTCTAGTAATTTGATTTTGAAAATTAATCAAAATAATTTAATATTTAATATTTGAGCCTAACTTGATTTTAAATTTTATTTAAAGTAAAGTTTTTTTCTATTAATTTTCATTTCAAATTAAATTATAATCTCCATATTTCATACAAATATGTTTTGATGTGAATATTTAGTACAAATATTAATGAAATAAGTTATTTCATGCGTATATAAACTAGTTTGTATTTATTTGTATTTCTAATTTTATTAATTTTAAATTGAAACAAGCAACTGGAGAGTTGGCCAAGCTTTATAGGTTACAACAAATTTAACTCATTATGTTTGCAAAATACATCAAAATATAAAGATGATAGTGCTTATATTTGATTGAATCTTGTGGATTAAATTATTTTGTATTTTTGTGTTAAGTAGACTACATTATAGTGATCTTCATTTCAAATTAATTTACAAGATTTCTATTTAATACATAATTTCATATTGATTTAATGTGATTATAATTAATATGTATTTTTTAAATTTTATTAATTTCAAATTAAAATGAGCAACTGGAGAGATGAGTGAATCCTAAGGGTTATTGCAGATTTAGCTAAGTTTACAAAATAATTTGACATAAAAATTGGTTATGTTTATATTAATTTAATTAATCTATAATTTATTTTCAATTTATATTGAGGTTTATTTTATTCTAATAACTTTCATTTTTTATTTATTCAATTCAAAATAATCTAAATGATACACAAGAATTCAACATTTTTATTTTTTATTTATATGTAATAATATAAATATTTTTATTTATGTGTAAAAAAATCTTCACTGAATGCATGTGTATCATTTTCACATAATGCACCTGCATGATCATTTTAACCCGACTCCTTGAATTTGGTATTTAAATTCAACTTTTGCACTAACTACTATCTAAATCAGTAGCAGACGCCACAACGTCCATGAGGAAGTTATGAAGTATAAGTGAGATTTGATGCAGCAAAACAATTTTAATATGCTAACAAAATGTTTTTAAAATAAAATTTAATAATCTATATGTTTTAATGTTTTCATATAAGCTATAAAAATTTTATTTTAGATAATTTTATTTTTGAAGATATAATTTATTTTCTAGGTATAATTATCAATATAATAATGTGTGTGCGAATAAGTAAGCGAGCGGACTTCAACGCCGATTTTTACCTTTTTTATGTTGGAGCATTGTGGGCAGGTGGGTTGGTATATGAATTTTACATTTAAATCATGAAAATTTTGTTGAACATTTTGTTATCATTTTTTCTATTCAATTGATTTATTTTAAATTGAATTTAAATTAATATCTATATTTATTTTACTTTTGGAATAAAAATTATAATTTATTTTTTAATTAAAATTAGTGAGTTGATATTTTAAATTTTTATATAAAATAAAAGAAATATTTTGTTTAAAACAATTATTTATTTCAAATTAAAACATTTAATTATCATTAAAACATTTATCTAAACTTAAGTAAATCAATAAAATTAATTTAACTCACAAAAATTGGAGATGACATTGGATGATTTTGAGAATTTTATTTAACAAACATTTTATTTAATCAATAAAATTATATTAATTTAAATTAATATTAAATTTATTAATTTTAGATTGAAATGAACCAAAAAGATAAGTAAAATCTACAAGCTTTTGTGGATTTAACTCAATAAGTTGGCAAAATAGCTCAATATAATCAATAAATGATGTTTATCATAAATTTAAAAATTACATAATAAATGTTAATTCAATTAGTCTAATTAATTATACTATGTTCTTGTGTGCAAATCATTTTTATTCTATTAACATTCATTTCAAATTATGAACCTGGTCATAGGCCAGTTAGCATCACATGTAGGCACATGTGCCCAGCGTTGGGGCTTCAATTCCCCGCTCTTGCATTTGCATATACTATGAGCAGTGGTGGCTTTAGGTAATTCAAGAAAAATATTCATTTTAAATTAATTTGTATTATAAATATTGAAGAAACATTCATAAATTTTGTTACAAATTTTTGATTTAACAAAATATTTGTTAGATTCATTAGATACTGTTAGATATTATTAGATTCTATTAGATGCCGTTAGATGCAATTAAATACTGTTAGATTCCATTTAAATTAAAGTAGATTTCATTATATCTTATTATCTAGGTTTTAAATTCTATAATTAAGATATAAATGACCTTATAAGAGGCTTAAGATCATATTATAAGTGTTAAATTAGGATTAACTTATTAATATCAAAAGTTATATTCCTTTAAATATTGTTAGATACTTTTAGATATCGTTAGATCTAATTAGATGCTGTTAGATGTTGTCAAATACTATTAGATGTGATTAGATGCTGTTAGATGCCATTACATTAAGGCGAATTTCATTAAATCCTATTATCTGGATTTGAAATTATGTAATTAAGGTATAAATGAACTTTTAACGGGCTTAGGATCATAATACAGGTGTTAAATTAGAATGAACTTATTAATATCAAAAGTTAGATTCGGTTAGATGTCATTAGATGTTGTTAGATATCGTTAAATCTAGTTAGATGTTATTAAATGTAGTTAGATGTTGTTAGATGTCATTAGATTAAGGTGGATTTTATTAAATCTTATTATCTGGGTTTTAAATTCTATAATTAAGGTATAAATAAACTTATAACGAGCTTAAGATCATAATACATGTGTTAAATTAGGATTGACTTATTAATATCAAAAGTTAGATTCAGTTAGATGTCGTTAGGTGCTGTTAGATGTGATTATATGCTATTAGATGCCATCATATTAAGGTGGATTTCATTAAATCCTATTATCCGGGTTTCAAATTATGTAATTAAGGTATAAATGACCTTATAAGGGGCTTAGGATTATATTATAGGTGTTAAATTAGGATTAACTTATTAATATAAAAAGTTAGATTTAACTAGATGTCGTTTGTTGTTGTTGGATTCTGTTAAATACTATTAGACCCTGTTATATGTTGTTAAATGTCGTTAGATGCAGTTAAATACTATTAGATTAAGGTGAATTTTATTATATCCTATTATCTAGGTATGAAATTATGCAATTAAGGTATAAATAACTTTATAAGGGGCTTAGGATCATATTATAAGTGTTAAATTAGGATCAACTTATTAATACCAAAAGTTAGATTCAGTTAAATGTCGTTAGATGCTGTTATATGCAATTAGATGCTGTTAGATGCCTGTCAGATGCGATTAGATACTGTTAGATGTCATTAGATTAAGGTAGATTTCATTAAATCTTATTATCTGGGCTTCAAATTCTATAAGGAAAGTATAAATGACCTTATAAGGGGCTTAGAATCATATTACAAGTGTTAAATTAGGATTAACTTATTAATGTTAAAGGTCAGAACTAATTCGATGTCATTAGATGCTGTTAAATTTTGTTAGATGTTATTAGATCCTGATGTTATTAGATGTCATTAGATGTTGTTAGATTCTATTATATTCAAAAAATAAAAAATAATATTAAAATTTTGAAAATTCAAAAATAAATATTGAAAGTGTTATTTTGAGAGTACCTTAATTGCATGAATTTTAAATAATATAACATAACTGATTCTATAAAATATCTTTTTCAACTTTACCAATTATAATGTAATCTTATTAAAAAATAACTTTTTCTACAAAAATATTTTTAAAAAATGTCAAATAATGAAAAGTTATGTCCGCATATATTTCAATGGTTGATCCAACAAATGAATGGAATAGATTGAGATTTTTTATACATATAATAGAAATTTTATCAAAAAATCAAACATTCTTATGTTTTCAAACAAATATACTTATACAGTAAAATTATCACAATGCCCCTACTTATTTTTCTCATAGGAACTGCTTCTCATGGGTTGGGCCCCATTGCTCTTACTTTCACGAGATGGTAACAAGGGTTGAATTCACATGAGAGCATTGGAAACGACTGCCCCTATTGGTTGAAAATTTTTATTTTTATTTGATTTTTAAATAAATGATAAATACAAAAGTTGATAGGCTTGTTGGAAATCACTCAGGTCTTTCTCGGTATAAGTAAAAAAAAAGAAATCTAAGTTTATCCCATATACTTTTATCTTATTTGACATCATCACTACCAAGTTACCCTTTTTATTATTATCTATATATTTCAATAATTTTTATAATATCTTTTCTTATTTCTATTCTGTTTATTTTATTTTTCTCTTTCTTGTAATCATAATTAATCTTATCATATCACATGATTTCTCTACCACTTTTTCAAACTTTTCTATTATTTTTTCAATGTTATATATCTTATCAAATAGACTTTTATTTTGAAAATTTTATCTATCAATTAATAATTTTTTTTAACATTTTGGCCTGAATTAACACGTATATAAAAATATGGATTCCGTGATTATTCAACCCGTCGCATTCAAGAATAAGGAGCGCAATCATTTTAAGATTCCCCGTGATATGTCGGTCAACATGTTATGACTTGATTACGGGGAACAGTAATTCAACTAATTAATCAAAAGCCGAATTTGGGCCTTATTAGCAATATGGATTTAATTCTAATAAAATAAAATATAATCTGGATAGTATCAATATATTATATAGTATAGAGGACATGAGTTAAAATAATGTTTTTTTAGGATGATTTGAGTGGTATGATAAGAAATCTAAAAAAAAAAAAAAAAAAATCATTCGCAGCCAAATTTTAACATTTTGCAATAAAATTATAGTTGCAAAGAATAAAATATCTTTTATTGAGAGTTTTAGAATAGAAATTCATTCAGAGGCCATTGATCCATATTCACTTGCCCCGTTTGGATGAATGAACTGGCGAAGATGGAAAGAAACACAAAGGAGTTGGTAAACATTATCTACATGACAAATTAACACGCTCGCGCTAACCAAAGAAGGCACTCATGGAATTTTCAGCCCGAAGACCCCACCATGCACATTAATTCAAATATAGGGATGGGTAGATAAGTTCTAATTACTGTGGACTTCTTCATTTATTAATAAGTATTATATTAGTATATTTCAAATCCAACCGAAGGAGGGGATTGAAACTTGGACTGCACGCAATTGGGTGTCAACCAAATCTAATTTTTAAATAATTGGTTCGACGACCCGAGCCTTATCCATACTCCATAGTCAATTTATACGGGTTCCAAAATCGAGTTACTGCTGTGGGAGACCTTATTTATGTGGAACACTATCAATTTTTTCCACCTTTGATGATTGACAAAAATTTACTTCATTTATTATCTTCAGTAGCAATTATATTATTAAAAATTTTATTATTCATCTAATATTATTGTGCATGAGTTCTATCGATAAATGTGTTAAAATAGTTTGACACTAAATACTAATTTTAAAATTATGTTTCCTACACTAAACTGTTCAAAATATCATTTTCCTATAGATAATTGATTTTTTCATTTCAATCCATATATGAATACTCGTAGGTATTTTTACATAATTTACATATGAACATATATTTTTAAGTAAATGTGATAAATGCACATCTTTAAATGGGATGAAATATGGTTCTCTAACTAACTAAACAAATGATAATAAATATAATGAATAAAATAGATTTTTGATCAATCATAAAGGTGGTGAAAATAAATAGGCTTATATGAAATAGCTTCAAATCCCCAAAATCAAGTTAGGCCTTTGCCATCTATCTTAAATAAACTATTTCATCTACAATAGCGACGTTTTCAATGGCACCCAAAATCATTTAGCTTTTATATCATCTAGCTTGTGTTTAGTAATGCATACTCCTTGACAATTGGAATCTCATGTCTCATACCTTGGTGTGAAAATAGGGTTGAGTCGACCTGTCTCACCTCTCTCCAATTTTATAGAGGGTCGGGGGTAAGGATTTTGACCTAGTGGAATGGGGCAAGTCAAGATTTTAGACTTGTTCTTTTAATTTTAAAGGGAGGGTGAGTCATGTAAATTGTTTTTATAAATTATATTACTTATTATGTGAATGTTGTTTTGTTGAATAAACATTGTTCACTTTATGATTTATTAATGTGAATATGATTTATACTGATGTATGTTTATTTTTATAACTTGTTTGTATTGATCAATTTTGATTTCTTAATTACATATATGTTCTTTGAGTTATCTCATTCACATATTTATCAATAAAATAAAACATATTATCTATGTTGTTTATATCTTATAAGAATGAATATTATTATTTTTCAATTTAGCAAATTTAATTATAATTTAAAATATCCTTTTTAAGGTTGATACATATATTTATCAAGGTTAAGTTGTAAATGAAATTATTTAAAATTTTTTACTAATGCTTCGTTATGATAATTGTGTTTTACTCACTAAATAGTAAAATATTGAATCATTTAACCTTTAAATTTATCATGAATATGAGTTTATATATATATATATAGATATATTTTTAAACTTCGACCTACTTTTTTAACCTAACTTGTTATCCTGATATTGACCTGGAACCAATCCAAAGTTTGTATTGGGACCTATTAAAAAAAGATAAGGGTTGAACCGATCTTGTTCCAATCCAACAAGATCTAGCATATAATGTAGGATCAAACAAGACTTTTAAAATATAGAGTTAGGTTGGGCACAACCTGACCACCACGGCCGTCTTGATTTTCATCCGTACTCGCAGCTTCCTATACTCATAAATCTCAACCTGCACTCTGCAAATTATAGGATGGTCCATGTGTTGCCGCAAAATGCAAGGCTAGATGAGTGACTCCTGTGTACGGTAATAACGGTGCAGTCAACTGCATCCAAGCATTTTGCATCTTGATCATATGCGATCGATATGCCCATCTCAATTTTTTTATAATATTTTATAAATGTGTGGACAATGGACCTGAGTAAGATGTGATCACTGCCCAATTTTTACATTTTACTAATTTTAAAAATATTTTTGAATTTCAAAAATAAACAATACATGCTTTTCCTGTGGGCAACATTCACCGCATGGACATCCTATCAAGATTTTCTCCATGCAATCAATTGCATAATGTGACCCCCATTTTTTTATTTCTCCAATTCAAGTCATGAACTATATATAATCTATTTATTTATACGCTACTAGCACGACTAGAAAAGAGTATCACCTTTGTGTAGAAAGTCCGGACTTGGTATCCCATTTCTAGAGCAATTTCTTTGTAACTACTTGATAGAAGCATTGTTAGAGTTCCACTCTGGAGTTAAAATATTAGAAATATATATTTGATTGAGTCGTAAATATAAAATAAATAAAAAACTATTTATTTATGCTAAATATTGATTGAAAACTAGCATTAAAGAACCTCATACAAGTTGCATAAATATAAAAATCTAGAGCATTTGCATTTGTCGCGGATTATATATAAATCTAATAAATATAATTTTTTATAACATATAAATATTGATAAAAATATGACGGACAACTTAAATCTAAGGTAAAATTTTAAAAATTAAGAAAATAAAGATTCATTTGATCGCACCATGCGACCAATTATATTGTGCAATACCTTGATTTACTTAGGTTCAAATTAGCACTTTGTACTCAAAACTATTTATTTAAAACATAAAAAATGAAATGAATCAAAAATCTTTATAATTAATAGTCTTAAAGATATATTTATAAAAAATCTTCTGCATTATACTTGTTGTGGATGATATTATATGTAAATTTAACTATCTTTCATCTTATATAAATATCAATAGAAAACAATACGAGGAAAGCTTAGATCTATCATAAAATAAAAAATTAAGAATAAGAAACCCAACCAAATGTATCATGCAATCGACTGCATGGAAGATTTTCTGTAAGATTTTCTTATGTATGTGTGTGTATGTATGTATATACATATGAAATTTTCTACCATGTAATGAATTGCGTGGTGAAACTAATTTTTCAATTTTTTAGCTGATCTATACATTGGATTTAAAGCCATTTTTTTTGGTTTATACATAAAAATAAACTTGAGTGAAAACTATTATAATTTATGGTGTTAAAAAAATAATTATAAAGAATCTAATGCATTTATACATGTTGTGGATTATATAAAAATCAAATTAATATAATTTTTCATATCAAAAAAATATAAATGTAAAAAAATATTTGAATGGCTTAGATCTAAGATCGAATTTAAGAAATAAAAGAAAGTAATGAATGCAATCGACTGTGCCATGCAATTGATTTCATATAAGCATAACGGACACAAAACAACTATTTTCTACCGCTTTTCTTAATCCAATTTTCCTCTTCTGTGCATGCCGTAAACCTCTATTATAGGCTTGAGATTTAACCGTATTCAATAGTACCATCTTATTGGTGACTTTTAAAACCTTGTTATTGATGATCAAAATGTCAAATATCGTTATGTTGATTAGGGACGAAAATGCACGATGACATAGAGCATAATAGTAAGAATTTTTTTTTTTGATAAAAGGAATAACTCTATGTCGACCCCCCCTCATTGTGAGATAGGTTTGAGGTGGAGTAATCCGTGAAATTCATTGCCATATAAATGTCAGTACAGATTTTCTGAACAATAGCTTGTGGAGGAGT
>JAXCLR010000063.1:12956334-12981227 GCA_035584095.1 Annona squamosa | reverse complement strand
TCTTAATCACGGGTCTTAGTCCTTAGTTACTATTCACATGCACTATTCACGGGGCTAAATTCCTAATTGCATTATTTAAATTTTCAATACACATATTTATTAATATAATTCATGAATTTTTATTTATTTCATAAAATAATTACAAAATTACAAATGTTGAAATGACGCGTATACGGTCAGGGTTCCACAAGTTTCTCCAAGGAGAGTAATTTAGCTAAGTTGCCTCAATATCTTCTTGATATCATATATGTGATGTTGTCCAATGCCTCTTTCGAACATTAGTAAAAGGTAAATTACTTAAGCAAAGTGGCTACATATAGTAGCTGTGTTCTTTTTGAGAGGATTTTTATAAGTAACAGTGACCTTTGCAAGTATTGTTTCATGGGGTGAAAAGTATTCATACCAACATTGTTCCACATAAGCATGCATAATTACATTTTAGTGTGCATGTATGTCTCACCATTTTGCAAAATAAACCCCATGAGCTTACAAACTTTATGGTTAAGGTGTTTGAAACATCGAATGGAAAAAGAAATATAAAAAAAATTCTGAAATGATACAGGTATACCAAAAGAATTTTAAAGATGTTTTCTTTCCTGTTTAGTTGAAAATCACAAGCATGCGAGGTTTATTTTTTGTATAAGTTTGAAACTTTTAAGGCTTAGTTTTCAAAATACCAAAAACAAATGTTAAAACACAATCGTATGTACATGCTTATTTTTCAGGAACCCTCATACAGCTCACATATGATACGTTTCGAATATGTGCTAATTCAATCAAACTTTTCTCATTTTTCAGAAAACGAAAATGCTTGATTCAAGGTGCTTTTGTAAAAACTAGATCACACAACATTTACGTTTAATATATCGTATTTAGTTAGGAAATAAATATAATCATAAAATAACTACAATATTTAATGAAATTAAAATCACTTGACAAGGCACAAACCTTTTAAAACTTTAAATCAAGTTTGATGTATATATTTTTTTAAATGATTTTTACTTACAACATAGAAATATTTCAAACAAGATGAATGATTTAAATTTCACAAAATCAGATTAATTGACCACCAATCAATCATTTCCACGTTCGTGGAAAGTGGAAAATTGTTGATTCCGCTTAATTGCTGCCCTTCAATATATGTCAATCAATGTTAATAAATTAAATGAAAAATTAAATTGAAGTTATTGAATACATTCGTAACAATAAGAAAAGTCTTCATCAAAAGTCAAAATGGATATAATAACTAAAGATTAGAGGAAAATGTCATGGAATTGAATTGGGGTAGGAAATTGGGTTATGTTGGTTATTTTACCCGCTAACCCAAATCAATTAAAAACAGAAATTGGGTTAAGAATTTCAATGTTCTCATTTAATTCTTCCAACCCGAGTTGACCCGTTTTCACTTGTGGGTCAGAATCAAATATCGTGAAGAGCAGTTAGAGGACCCGGTCGGGTCAATTGTAGGGCCCACTTAATGGCTGGTGAAACTGCTCGCAACTAGCTGTTTCGATGATTAATGATCATGCCATGGTGGGTCCCACTGGACGATTTTGACTGATGGACAAGCAAACCACCAATAATTTCGCCCTTTTTCGATTAAGAATGATTTGTACAACTCACGAAAAAGGAGTTTGATATGTCCATTTGCACCAGTAAATGTGGCCCGTGACAAATGGACACCACATTCATTTGCAGGGTGACATGAGCATGAGCGATGATCATGTCATCATGCAGCTGCTGCAGAGGGCATGATGCATGGGGTCCTGATTTTCCATGCGACGACGGTAGGGCTTTGAAAATCACCCAAGTGTGTTGTGGCATTAGTTAATTTCTAAGCCTTGTTATTTTCGTACCGCATGCGCAATATTAGCTGGTAGCTCGAGTCAATTCACTTGTCATGGTCATTTACGTCTATCGTCACGCTCGACCGCAAATTCCTGGATACTGCACGCAGGGGCCTAACTTGGTTATATCTCTACTGATTCAACCATAATCTATTTGCAACTTATTTATCAAAATCTGAACTCTACCTTAATCTATTTACAACTTTCTTTTATCAAAATCTGAAATCCAATCCTAATTATCTACCTAAGATAAATTATTTGAGTTTCAAATTGTTAACGGTTTTGCAAAATAGGTTGCTAACAAGTTGAAAACTGAATAGTAAGAACAAGGGTGAATTCCATGTATACTCATGAATTTTACTTATGATTTCAATTATACCCACATACTTGTAAAACTGTAAACATACCCATGTATTTTGTGTGAAATTCCGTCTATACTCTTATCCCAATGTGACATGACAAATTGCACAAAATCGCTTTAAATTTATAAATAAACATTCACATTAAATGATATACAATTCTATAATGGTAAAAGTATGATTTTATAGCTATAGAAGTACTATATATTCCTCTGAATGAATTTTTAGCTTAGAATTATAATTATATTTTCTGTGAATTTGTAATTTCATAAATGATTGTGGGTATTAATGGAATTTTACATAAGAATATGTGAAATTACGAATAAACTTAATCGATATACATGGAATTTTCCCTAATAAAAAAATTATTATTATTATATATTGTTTAAGATTCAATCATAACTAATTAATTACTGAATATTTGTAACATAAGCGATTCACTGGAATTTAAACGATTAATTTTTTTATCAGTTTTATAATATTGATTCAATTATCAATAATTTTGTACAACTTATAAAATGCACATCAATAACACTGTTAAGTACATTACGTTATGATTTTCTCTAAACAAGTTATGCAAGTTGATGAGTTAAACAACTTGTAGAGTCAAATTAATGAATTGAACAAATATAATACAAGGGTTAAATCAGTCATATAAAGAGATTAGCTGGTTGGAAAATCTTAACCTGATTTGTCTTAACTAAGCTCTAAAGCGTTGGTATATTTGCAACTATGGTCATACTATATGAGGTTATTTATAATTTTAAAATCTTATGGGCATATTTGTAACTATGATAAAAGTATATGCATATATTTACATGTTATTTTTATTTTTATAGAATCATTTATAAACATAGTGATGATATTTTATATAGATTTAGATGTATATAGTAGAATTTTGTATTTGATTTAACTTTGTAATTTATGTATAAATCTAATAATTATGTTATTTCTATTATATATTTTTAGATGGGTTCCATCAATAAAGTGATAAACTCAATTTATTAGCAAGTTAAATAAATAATTCTAAATGGAATGGTTTAGGAGATTTGTTGGAACCAGTTTTATTGAATTAAAAAGGAAAAATTACTCTTATACTAATAATGTATAGCTTTAATTCACAATATATTCATATCATTTTAAAAATTTCTTCTTGTCCATAGCATTTACAAATAGCTGTGAAACTTGGTTCGAGTAGGTATGAGCAAGGTTTAACCTATCTTTACCTTATTTTTAAAAACTCCCACCTACACTATTTTAGGCTAGGTCAATTTTCTACTTACCCAACCCTATTTTTTAAGGGCAAGTCAATTCTAGTTTTGGTTTCAACTCAGTTTGAACAACACTAAGATAATGCAAAATAAGAAATGAAAGAAAAGAAACAAGACAAACTGATTTAGCACCTCTACATGAACAACATGATTTGTACAAAATCTTCAGAAGAAAACACCATAGTGTTTGAACTTTCTTTTATAGCCATGAGTTCATCCTTGAAGCTTGATAGTGAGAAAAGATAACTATGAGAACTCGACCATGACTCCTTATTTGTTTTGCTATGGGAGAAATAATCGACCTTTTGAAAACATATGATATTTTGGTTCAAATTAGTTGACCCATTTTGAGATAAAGATTGCATGGTGAAGTTGCAATCAACCTTTTCGTGTCAAAACATATGGCGTTTTCCCTATTTCACAAAAAATAGGTTTTTTTTCAAAATCAAAACTTATCCAAATAAACACCATCCACATGAATTATACTTAAGCTAAGCATCCCAAATAATTGCAAATATAAAGTCTCTCAAACAAATTCATCCTTATCAACAGTACAACCAAATACAACCAAGCATACTAATACTCAAATACAAAAATATAATCCATCATAAGATATTCCCTTATTTACTCTTAGATCCCGCCAATTAAGATAAGATTAATTCAAATCAAGATCAAACACAATCCTTGTCATCATCAAAACCATATGTTCTAACATTCTCTTTCTTTTTGTTGATGATAGAACTATTTAACCATGTAGATACTTATTAATAAAAACTTCCAAAAAGGGTGATGCGATTTGAATTGGTTTCATGGTTGTATCTTCTCCCCCTTTTATCATAAATAAAGAGTGATAACATAAATTCAATAAGTGTTAAAATATTTAAGTGAGATGATATCTAAGTTTAACAATACCAAAGTGATACAATAGAGTCATGAACAAGATTTTTTCAAGAAATAAAGAGTTTTGTAAGAGCAAAGGGAGCAAAAAGAAGTCTTTCATTCAAATGCTGCAGTGGAATCATCCTTTGTTGGAGAAGGAGTGTGCTCGTCATCTTCTTCTTCGGATAGCAGGGCAAACTTGGAGCCACTTGGAACATCACTTTTCATTTGAGTTCCACAGTGAAGTGGGAACTTTCATTTCTATGGCAAAGATTTTTTGGACTTAGTAGTAGATTTTGACTTTGGAGTAGCTAGCTTGTCAAGAAATGTTTACCATTATTCATCTAATGGACCTGCATATTACACTTGTTTGGGTGAGAAATGAGGTGAGGGCTGTGGGGAAGATACAAAAGAGGGATTGGAAAGAAGATGTTAGAGATAAGGGTTTACAACCATCTGCTTAAATAAAGTTTGATATGAGCATTCAAGAGCAAATAGTAAATCAATTTTATCCATCATAGAATGAAGTGAATTGAATTGAAGCAACAAAAATCTTTTCAGACTAGTTAAATCCATGACATGCTTGATGACTATGAGTTTGGATTTAGATTTTAGTGTTGATGGTTTTGTTTGATATAGGCCATGTTTATTAAGAGGTTCCGAAATTGGCTCATTACCTCCATCATGTTCCTTTACAACTCTACCTTGAGAACCACCCCTGTTACCGAGATACCCAATGTCACTTTAAATTCTTTTCTCAGAGTAGTAGGAGAGAAAACCCAGCTTCCTTCTTCTGTTAATCTATCCGACATCTTCTTGAGAGTGGATTCCCCAATTATATCATAGAAGCAGGCTCAGTTAATCCTTTAATAATGAGATTAACACCAAAATACTTAAAGAGATGAGTGAGAAACATTCCAAAAGACAAGTTTCCATTCAACCTATTTTTTAAATTTATCTAACTCATCAGATATTGTGGCATCACATGCACAAGATGAAATGACTTTTGAAAAACTATACACTACATCAATATTACATCATCAATATTCATAATGTCATTTCCTCCAGCCCTAGGACATACACAGTTAAAACAACTTGGATTAGCATGTTGAACTCTCCAAATGCTAATTCTTTATATGGAAAACCAATCTTCAAAATGCTTAAACTTAGTTTAGTGTGAGGTCTAAATTGAATCTTCTATATTATCATTTATGGAATCTCCTTCATCAACATATGAGAGTTTCATAATTGATCGAAAGTCTTACGCAGTGAATATTATTCCTATGCCTTTCACATGTGACATATATTCCATCATTTACTTTTGTGAGATAGAAATGGAAGAACTATGGAAACTCTTAATAAATAAACAATTTAGAACATTGGAAGATATATAATACAAAATCAGGAACACAATTACTAAATTTGAATTCTACATTCTTGAAGAATTTGAAGTCAACAGATTTGCTCCTTATAACATTGTTATTTGTTTTGAAAATTTTCCCATTATTTTGAATGGTGATATAGTGGTTAGATTCTTGGAGCATATTGGTTTCACAAGTGATGGAGTTTCTCTTTTTTTTTTTCAGTTTGAATGTTAGTGCTCTTCGAGTCCTAAGAGGAGAATTCTTAGGTGATACATCCTCCAACTTTCAGTCTCCCTTCTCTTGGTATGTTGCTTTGTGTCAAGATTATTCCTCACAATTTTAATGATTTAATGATTAAATTTCTGGTTTAAATATGACTTTGAGAGCTTGAATGGTAGAAGATGCTTCATTTAGTGCAAGATATTCATAACTAGCCGTTTTGTATGAATTCGGGTTATTTCCGCATCAAATAGTTATAATGGTTCGGGTCAAATCACCCTTTTCCACTTTTCTAAGAATGCACTCCTTTGTGTCTTAGCTTCCACTATTACAACAATAGTATAACTAGCTCTTGCTATCTTCTAAATTACAACTCTATGGTACCTTTATAATCACAATACAAGCAGATGACAAGTTCTACTTCAACTACACACTACTTGTCTTTACTTGGCCTTGGTCTCCAACACTAAGCCAAGTAATAATATCACAAAATTAAATCAAAAAAATTAAATCTATATATTATAAACTATGTTGATCAAATTCAGCACAGAAAAGAACTCCAAGAAGCATGAGATTGAATAGATGTTGTAGCTCTTATAATGAATGTGAGAGTCCTTCTTTGTGGTGCACTTAATGCACACTTAAATGCTTATAGGAAGAAAAATATACTCTCAATGAATAACTAACTAACCCTCATAACCCCGCTTTATGTCTCTTTAATAGATATGGAATTAATTGAACTTGGAGGGTGAGTGCCATGCATTAAATGTATCAATGTTTGAAATTTTTCAGGTCTTGAACCTAAGTTGTATGCCTGAGTCACCTTATAATTTCAACTTATCCTAAGTTGCATGGCTGAATTGACTTGAATTGGGACATCGCCCAAGTCGCACGTCGGAGTCTACTTGAGGTGCAAACTGACTTCTTCGAATTCTTCATTAGTGGCCTGAAGTCTTTTCAAGTTGCTTGTTAAGTCAACTTAAGTTGTAACTTAACCTAAGTTGCATTTGAAGTCGACTTCAGTTATGACTTTTCTTGCTCACACGTCCACAATTTCAGCTCTGATGAAAAAAATGGCTACTGAAGTTGAACTCGGAGTTGACTTGGGTATCAACTTACCTCAAGTTAACTCAGGGACTTAGGTTTAGGTCTTGAACCTAAGTCTTATGCTTGACTTGACTTGGACTTTGAACTTGACCCAAGTTGCATGGTTGGATTGACTTGAATTGGGATTGAACCTAAGTCACATGTTGGAGTCTAATTCGGGTGTAAATTGACTTCTTCGGATTCTTCATTAGTGGCTTGAAGTATTCTCAAGTCGCATGCTGAGTCAACTTGGGTTGCGATTTAACCTAAGTCGCATAAGAAGTTGACTTCAGTTATGACTTCGCTTGCTCACACATCCACAATTTCAACTCTAACGAAAAAATGTCTATTGAAGTTGAACTCGAAGTCGACTTGGATATCAACTTACCTCAAGTTAGCTCAGGAACTCAAGTCAATGCCTGAGTCATCTTGACTCTGTGACTTGTGTTGGAATCAATGGAAAAATAGCAAAATCTAAGTTTTGATGATTAACAATTTAGGGTGTATTTGGGAATGAGTAAAATTTTTGATGAAAAGTTTTGAAGAGTAAAAGTTGTCAAATGATGTGATATGATAGGGGTAATTATGAGTAGTAAAGATGATAAAGTTAAAATAAATAGGTTAGTTTTGTGAGTAGTTGTATAGAAATGATTGAAAATTAGGATAGTTGTATAGAAAAAATATGAAAAAATAATTAAAAAATATAATAGTTGTAGAGATGAAAAGTTTTATATTGAAAATTTTTAACTTGACTTTTTAAACTATTGCCAAACATACCCTTAATTTGAGTAGGTTTTGGTTACTAATATGTTTTATGAAACGATTAAAGGATATAAAAATGAAAAATATGAAGACTGGCAGGTCAAGTCGATTCCTACGTCAACTGAGGCATCAACTTAGGTCAAGTCATCCCCAAGTCAACTCCAGCATCGACTTCAAACACGATTTTATGGCTAGCGTTGAAAATGAGGAGCAAGAGCTGCCAAAGTCGCATTCAAAGTCAACTTCGCATGCGACTTGTGTGAATTCGCAAACCCAAATCTACTCCAGTATTGATTTCAAGAACTCAGACTTGCCAACACTGAATTTGGGAATTTAGAAAGCGAAGTTGCATACCCAAGTCGACTTTGCATATGACTTGAGTGAAGTCGCATACCCAAGTCGACTTCGTATACGACTTGAGTGAAGTCGGAACCTAAGTCGACACGAATATACGACCTGGACAGAAATAAAGATAAATCAAGTCCAAGACAAGCAAAATTACATGAACAAATCAAGGGATACTGATTTAGACAACTCTATGAGATCCAAGAATCAAGTATTCAAGACTTCAAGGCATGGAACTAAAAGATTTCAAGATAAGATGATCATACTGAGTTCCAAGTGAAAGAAATCAGTGAAAGAAGAATTAATGTGAAGAAAATCAAGCAACCAAAGTCATCTCCAAGGATTTCAAGTACAGAAAGTGAAGTCGCACCCGAAGTCGACTTCAGCTGTGACTTAGGTCAAGTTCAAGACCAAGTTGACCTGAGGAGGAACTTGAGGAGCTTGTTGAAAATCGAAATCGCACCTAAAGTTGACTCCAATCTGCGACTTAGGTGAAATCGCACCTGAAGTCGACTTCACCTGCAATTTGGGTCACAATAGTCGAAAAATTTTTGAACGTTAGCGCATTAAATGCACGTGACTTACTTCCAAATGTTCGAATATCCTCGTCATTTATATAAGGCATTCAAGACAGACGTAGAGAGTAGCTTAAACTTCATTGATTGAGTACAACTTCCATTTATAAGAGCATTAAGTGATCAAGACAACATCCACAAGAAGAACTTTGCATTCAACCTGACAATAGTTACTTGTTGAACCATTCAATTTTCTTTACAAGTTCTTCTCCATGCTAAATCTGTCTCTACACATCAATAACATGTAGAAACTTTCTTTACTCATTTTCTTATTGTATTGAACTTGATTTAGTTTCAGCAACTAAGATCAAGTGTAAGAAAAGTAGTGTGTGATTGGAGTGTTACTCATCACCTACTTGTGCTAAGTCTATTTTAAGCCCCCTAGAGCTATTAATCTAGAAGAGATAGAGGCTCTTTTGTATTTGGTGAAATACTTAATAGAACCCAAGTCACAATGGTGTGACCTTGGAGGAGTGGAGTAGGGAAGGTTGTCCCGAACCACTATAATTTGTGTATTTTGTTTTCTGCTCTTAAATCTCTATTTTATTTGCTTCAAGGGGCTAGATCGTAACAGCAGTTGTATTCAAGATTATTTAAAAGAATTGTAAAAATTGAATTCACCCCTCCCCTCTTGGGTTAAGCCATTAACTCAGGACCAACAAGTGGTATTAGAGCAGGTCTTTGAGTTTTATCAAAGAGATCTTTTATATAATGGCAAACCAATCTACTTTTGTTCCCGCATTTGCCAAAAGCCAATCTTTTACTTGGCCACTATTGTTTGATAGGAATAACTTTGGCTATTGGAAGCTATGTATGAAACAACTCATCATGGTTACAAATATGGAGTTTTGGATTGCGATCCAAGGCGGTGTGACCTTGCCAATTGATGAAAGAGCTTCCAAATTGATCGATGAGGAAGTGAAAATTGTTAAAAGTAACGCTAAAGCCATGAATTCATTATTTTGTCTCTTACTGCATTTGAATATGATAGAGTATCCTCTTATTTGACCACCAAAGAAATATGTGATACATTAATATCTATCTATGAAGGAACCTCCAGGTCTAGGGGACAAAAAGAAACATTTCTATTGGAGACTTAGAAAGTTTTAAAATGTTGGATACTGAGAACATTTCTGAAATATTTACTAGATTTTCAAAAATTACTAATGCTTTGAAAGGTCTTGGATAAACTATCTCAGAATTTGAACAGGTTCTGAAGATTCTAAGAGTCCTACCAGAATCATGAACTCCGAAGATTACTGTAATAGAAGAAGCCAATGACATAAATACATTGAAGCTAGATGACTTTATTAGCTCATTAATGTCATATGAACTAATTAATAAAAGAAATGAAGATCATTACGAAGGAAAGAAAGCAATTGCATTAAAAGTTACTTAGAACTCGGATGAGTCCACCTCCTCATCTCACAATGATGATGAAGACATTGCTCTACTAACTCGTAAATTTTGAAAGTTTTAAAGGAAAGAAAAGAACTTCAAAGGTTTCAAAGAGAGACCTTGAAAAGAGAAAAAAAAAGAGGTTACAAAGTGCTATAGATGTGGCAGTATGGGACATATACAAACTTAATGCCCTACACTGGAAGAAAAATCAAAGAATCGTCAAGAAAAGAAGGAAAGATATGAAAGTCGACAATTCTAAAAGCCTAAGAGAAGAGAAATGTACGTGAATGAGGAAATTTCATCAACAAGTAGCTCCTCAAATGATGATCTTGAAGCAGCAAATTGCACAAGAATATGCTACAGGCGCAGATTGAGCAAGAAGAAACCTTGTTGTGTTTAAACACAACGGAAGTTTTGGAAGAGTAAACCACCTCAACAAAATGTACAAGTAATGAAGAGATAACTTCTAAATTTGGTTATTCTCAATCTACTCATTCTTCTATACAGGAGTGTCTCAAATGTGCTGAATTAGAGGAATTACAACAAGCATTTGATTCATTATATTAGAAAATTTAAAAATTAAGAAATAAATTATCATTAAAGAAACAATAATGTAATTCTATTATTATTGTAAATGGAAAGCTAGCAGAAAGAACAACAAAACTGAAAGAAGAAAATGAACTGCTATTGAAAGAAGTTGAGAAATTAAAAAAGGAGAATGAATCCTTAAATGAATCATTAACTAAGTTCTCTAATCCGGGAGAAAGTGTGAAAATGTTTCTGAACATGACATTTCAAAACAATAGAAGAGGTATTGGATACTCCACATTTGAGCAAGGACAAAGTAGCAAATCAAATGTGCCAAAACTTGGAAAAAATCAAGCTAAAGCTGCACCCATTTACAAACCAAAAGGGAAACAAGTCATTTGGACTAGAACTCTAACCTTTGAACCACAACATACTTGGAGATCTACTCCTTGATTACCAATGGTCTGTAACTTTTGCAACAGATGGGTCACAAAATTTATCAATACAACTTTAAGAAACTATATGATCATGGTGCAAAATTAGTTTGGGTTCCAATAAACACCAGATTTAGGCCTTAAAGAATAGAACAACAAAGATTAAACTAGTTCACTAACCCAAATGGACTCATACAATAGGTACTAAAAAGATAAGCTCTATTTGCTCATTTTTCAGGTATGTTTCAAGGCAAAAGTAAATAACATTTGGTTAATGGATAGTAGTTGCTCAAGGCATATGACTGGAGAAAGAAGTTTGTTTCATAAACTCGAGCCTTACAATGATGGAACTGTTGCTTTTGGAAATAACGAGAAAGGTAAATGAAACATTTATAGTATTTCGAATGCGTGTATAAATGATGTATTATTTGTTGAAGGACTCAAGCACAATCTGATGAGTATTAGCTAATTATATGATAAAGGGTACAAGGTTGTGTTTGAATCATCTATATGTATCATGTTTAGTAGAAAACGACATAAAAATATATATTTGGTTTCACTTGATGAGCTAGATGGTCATTGTCTAATGGCCATTGACAATGATCCATGAGTTTGGCATAAGAGGCTTGGGCATATAAACATGTCAAACATTAAGACCTTATAGAAAAAGAGTTTAGTAGAAGGATTGCCAAAATTGAAATATAACAGAGACAAAATTTATAAAGCATGTCAACTGTCAAAACAATCTAAAATGTCTTTTTACTCCAAAAAGGAGATTTTCACCACTAGGACACTTGAGTATTCAACAAAACAAACTAGTATTGCTCTATCCACGGCGGAAGCCAAATATATAACCGTTGGGAGCTATTGTGCCAAACTAATTTGGATGAAACAACAACTTAAAGATTATGGTATTGATTATCATGATATTCCAATTAAATATGATAATACAAGTGCAATTTGTTTGACTAAAAATTTGGTACTATATTCTATGACCAAACATATAGACCTAAGACATCATTTTATCAGAGAATATGTTAAAAATCATTATATTTGTTTGGAATATGTGAAAATTGAAGATCAAATTGCAGATATTTTTACCAAACCTCTATCAAAAGAATCATTTTACAAAATTAGAAATAATATGGGTATAATTGAGTTTGATTAGAAACCATAAGACAGGAGAAATGAACTTAGAAAAGTCCAAGTCGATAGGCCAAGTCGACTTCGGACAAGTCGACTCCGCATCAGGATGAAGTCGACTTCGGTTAGGGCAAGTCGACTTCAACATTCAACTATCCGGCTTCCCGCGTTTTCTCTTCTTCTTCCTTTTCTTTTCTTCTTTCTTCCTCATTCTTCCTCCGGCACCTCTCCTCTCTCCCGCTCTCTCTCGGTTTCTATCTCTTAGTCTCCCTCTCTCTCTCTCTCTCTCATCTGCTCTTACTCTCCTTACTCTCCATCCACTTCTCTACTCTCCTTTTTCCTCAAATCTCTCTCCATCTCACTCTCTTAGCTTTCACTCTCTCTCTCATACCCTTTATCTCTCTCTCCTTATTCTCTCACAAATCCCATCTAGAAAACCCATTTCAAAATCCAAATGGCACCCAAATTAGTTGTCTCCAAACTATCCCTAAGGCTAGTACCAAGACAATCTAGATCCCAAATCGAGGAGGAGATCCCTAGGAGACAATAGACTCCATGCAAGCGAGCCCGGGAAGAACCATCATCATCTACCGGCCGTCGAGTTCGATTCCAAGCCGGGACTCCATCCACGTTAGCTCCAAAGGAAGAAAAACCGCAGACCTCTAGTAGTTCTGAAACAGGGGCTAGAAGAATGGGTACTCCAACTACAAAGGGCCAGGTCCTTAAAATGACGACAACCTATTTTAGGACCGAGCTACAACACAACAAGTTTTACAAGAACTTCTATAAGCGTAAGATCTTTATCCCCAAGATTATAGATTTTAAATTTCTAAGTGATTATGAGTTTGGGATTGAAGAGCTATTAGATTTTCAAGGATGGACAAGGCTGTTGAAAGCCGATGATAGGGTATACCCAAATTTGACGAGAATTTTCTATTATCTCTGGAATCAAGAATATTTCCATACTTTTGCCAAGGGTGTCGAGATGTACTTGGGTACAGTGGGAGTCCCAAGTCAAGATCATGCCCTTATGCAGATCGGCAGAATCCTAGGAGTTCAATTTGAGGATGAACAGCTACTCACCAACTTTTCTCTAACCCAAATATACAACCAGCTCACTAGGAGCAATAAATACCACCCTAGGATCCAGTTTCTCCACTATATGGACTTATCTTCGAGGTTACGGCTTCTTAGACTGCTAATTGCCCACTATATATACCCTAAAGGAGGAGGTAGGAATCAAGTGAACCCACAAGTGGCAGAAATTTTATGTAAAGTTCTAAACAAGTTCAAGGTCAGCCTCCCCTAACTTTTCCTTGAAGCCCTAGCCTCCAAAAAGGACAACCCTTGAAGGGTTTTACCCTATGGGACATGGATCACTAAGATCGTTGAGCATTATCACATGGATATCGATAGAGGGCCATTAAAAGTGTTGAAGCCAACCAATGCAATCAACAAGGCTTTACTCCAACGGATGAAAATCAATGTTGATCAATTCAGGGAAGAGCGGATAAGGGAAAGGATGGGAGAACCAGTTCAAGAAGAAGCTGGAGGAGCACACATTGAAGGGGAGCAGCCCCTACCATCACCACAGCCTCAACCCGCTCCTTCTCTACAAACTATGCTCTCGACGAGCCCGCATCGCCTCATTCACATGGATCATGTTCACCACGAGACTCAGAGATCCCAGACGTAGCTCCAAGACCACCGTCATGGAATAACTCAGTGAACGTGACACGGGAGCATTTGGAGCAGATTGAGGATCGACTAACTTCACAGATTGTTGGGGTTCTCAACACCATCATGGATATGCAAACTATGCAGGATTGTATGGACCGGGTGCTTCGAACTATCAAGTATCGGCTGGCATTGGGAAAAGAAAAGGTTCGACCGATACCCAATCTAGATCCTTTGAGAGTGAGTCAGTGCACCGAGAACTGACACCTCATCTTGTCTCATCTTTTTACTCCTCAGCTCACATTCGACCTATTCCACCCATCTGACAGGCTCCATATCCAATATTGGCATTTCTATCTGCCAAAATTTAGATTTTTTATCCCTATTTGTAATCTCTTGACAAAAAAGGGGAGAATAGTTGAGGTTATAGGAGTCGAGTCATGGGTTGAGTAGCTTGTATATATAAGTTTGCATTTCTCTTTGCATTTTGTATGAAATGTTTTGATCATATATGAAAAATGTATTTATGCTCTGTTTGTTTATGTTACTAAATTGAAATGCTTGAATGAATAGTTTTAACTTGTGATTTATATAAGAAATTATTGGAAATGAAATATGTATGTTAATTTCATTAAGTTCAAAATGCAAATCACCTATGATTATCTTAAACTACCAAAATAAGATAAAATGATATTTTTTAAAGGCATTGAAAGGTATAAACTCAAATTGATTTGGTCAATCATCAAAAAGGGAGAGATTGTTGGAATCAATGCAAAATAGCAAAATCTAAGTTTTGATGATTAACAATTCAATTTGAGTAAGTTTTGACTACAAACATGTTTTGTAAAATGATTAAAGGATATAAAAATGAAAAATATGAAGACTGACAGGTCAAGTCAATTCCCAAGTTGACTCAGGCATCGACTTAGGTCAAGTCGACCCCAAGTTGACTCCAGCATCGACTTCAAATGCGACTGAAAATGAGGAGCAAGAGCTTCCGAAGTCGCACTCAAAGTCAACTTCGCATGCGACTTGGGTGAAGTCGTAGACCCAAGTCAACTCCAATATTGACTTCAAGAACTCAGACCTGCTAGCACTAAATTTGGGAATTCAGAAAGTGAAGTCGCATACCCAAGTCAACTTCACATACGACTTGAGTGAAGTTGGAGACCTGAACATACGACTTGGGTGAAGTTGGACAGAAATGAAGATAAATCAAGTCCAAGACAAGGATAATTACATGAACAAATCAAGGGATACTCATTTGGACAACTCTATGAGATCCAAGAATCAAGTATTCAAGACTTCAAGACACAGAGCTAAAAGATTTCAACATAAGATGATCATATTGAGTTCCAAGTGAAAGAAATTAGTGGAAGAACAATTAATGTGAAGAAAATCAAACAACCAAAGTCATCTCCAAGGATTTCAAGTTCATCAAGCAAGTATAGAAAGTGAAGTTGCACCCAAAGTTGACTTCACCTACAACTTGGGTCAAGGTCAAGACCAAGTCGACCTAAGGAGGAACTTGAGGAGCTTGCTACAAACCGAAGTCGCACTTGAAGCCGACTCCACCTGCAACTTGGGTCACAACGGTTGAAAAATTATTGAACGTTGGCCCATTAAATGCGTGTCACCTACTTTCAAACGTTCAAATGCCCTCATCATTTATAAAAGACATTCAAGACAGAACTTCATTGATTGAGCACAACTTCCATTTCTAAGAGCATTAAGTGATCAAGACAACATCCAGAAGAAGAACTTTGCATTCAACCTAACAAGAGCTACTTGCTGAACTATTCAGTCTTCTTCACAAGTTCTTCTACGCGCTAAATCTGTCTCTACACGTTAGTAATGTGTAGAAACTTTTCTTTATTCCTTTTCTTATTGTAATGAACGTGATTTAGTTTCAGAAACTAAGATCAAGTGTAAGCAAAGTAGTGTGTGATTGGAGTGTTACTCATCACCTACTTGTGCTAAGTCTGTTTTAAACCCCCTAAATCTGTGAATCTAGAAGAGAGCAGAGGCTCTATTGTATTTGGTGAAATCAAGTCACAATGGTGTGACCTTGGAGGAGTAGAGTAGAGAAGGTTATCCCAAACCACTATAATTTGTGTGTTTTGTTTACTGCTCTTAAATCTCTGTTTTATTTGCTTCAAGGGGTTAGATCGTAACAGGGTTGTATTCAAGATTATTTAAAAGAATTTTAAAAAACCCAAGTCACCCCTCCCCTCTTGGGTTAAGCCATTAACTTGGGACCAACAACTTGATCTGTCATGTCTTGCTTATGAAAATTCTAACTTAAAATATTACAACACACATATTAGTATCTTTAAATTCTCAAATTTGGGTTGTTAATCATCAAAACATGATTATACTTGATTTGCTAATTGAGTTCACAATACAAAAACAATTTAAGAAATTCATCTCAATCTGAAAGGATATGTCTATTAACATCCCATTCATCAATATGCTCTCTTAGCTACTAACATATACCAAATTCTTGAAAGATGCCAAACTTAAGAACAATATGTAAGCCTTTCTATCAAAGACTAATAAAGAAAAACCATTCAGAATGGATAGAAGAACCCACACAATAACTAATAATACTACCATCCTAGCTTTAGTAGACCACAAGGTAAAGAAAATTTTAGAATTTGAAGTCTTTGACATAGGTTATGGAGGAATCCACAAATAAAATTAAAAATAATAATGAAAAAATATTTTAATACTACTCAGGAATATGAAATGAAATACAATAAAAAATTATTCAATAATTAAAAAAGAAATCTTAAGTAACATTTTATGCATTAACAAATTTTAACATAATTTATTAAACCAAAAGTTTTTAATCCAAGTTGATTGCCGAGAAACTAAATATATTTTGTAAAAAGATTTTTGTGATCTTCAAACTCTATCCCAAATTTCCTAATAAAAGAATTTCTTCAAGGATCAAGGATTGCATTAATAGACAACAATGATACCCAAACCCAATAAACTTGAGGTTCAACATTAATCCTTGAATTCGTACTATTAGTATTAGATAACCATGGTCCATCCATCAATTACCAATACCACAAACTTAAGAATCCCTATGTACACAAACATAATCATAAAGGAAGCAGCGAAGAAAACAAACTTCATTCCTCAAACATCCACCTTGACACCCCTAGCATTGCCAACCCCATAACCATCACAAATCCAACAAATAGAACTGGTTGAATCCAATATAATTGATGAACAAATAGCTCTTTTACTTCTCCAAAAATCCCTAAAACTCAAACAAATGGAGTCATTCAAGTCAATATGGTTCAAAACCTAGAAAGGAAAAGGAATTCTACCTTAAAGATTACAAACCCAAATCATAAACAATAGGGGTGGGAATCGGTGCGGGTCGACCTGTGACCCGCCCCGCCCCGACCTTATTTTATACCGAGGTGGGTCAGGATTATGTACCCGACAGGGTGGGGTGAGTTGAAGTTTTAATATTTTCTTAAAAATGAGGGTCGAGGTAGACCTATCAGACCTTGATCCTGGTAATACCCGCCGATCCACAAACCTGCACTCTCATAATATTTCTGAAGTTTAAACCCTAGGCGCACTTGTTCGTTCTCATATTTTCAGCGACTAATTCTCAAGTGTAGAAACAAAGAGAGAGAGACTACCTACCTCGTAGAGGTGCAGATCCCTTCACCGCCCACGCCCATTCGCTACCCATGCCTGATTCTTCGATGATCCTCAACTCCATAGCCCTCATCCTCACGATTCTCTACGTTTTCACTGCCCACTTCTTCAAGCTCATTAGCTAGGACAAAGAAATCGCCAAGGCCGCAGGAGTCTTCGCCATCTGACACGTAAAATTCCCTAGCTCTACGCCTATGCCGTGTACTTTCCCATCTCCAATTCTAGCATCATCTTGCACGGCCACATGCCCGCATCCATTTGTCATCTGACACCAGTTGCTCCGAGTCTCCGACGGATATCTTCCCCAATCCTGTCACCAAACCCATCTGCCGGCAACTCCAACCCCTTCCTTGTTCAGTCACCACAAGGTCCGCACCCCACACCACATCGTCTTCCCAAATCAGATTGTCATCTTCCGTATTCCCATCATCACACACATCTGGAATCGTCGGCTATCTCCAGTAGCTACTCCTCCGGCAACAATTGGTATATATTATTTTCCTTTACATTTTTCTCATTTAATCTAACATGTTTAAGCTAGCAAAACGGCACACATATTATTGATTAACTGTTAGAATTGCTCACAAATTAGATTTTGACAAAACTCTCAAATACTTGCATTCAAAGATTTTTTGCAAGTACTTTAAGTGTTTGATGTGTGTATATGCATTATATTTGGTAATATACTTGTATTATTTTTGGATTTTGATTTCTTGTATTTGTGATTATTTTTAGGCATTGCATTGGATATAACATAATACAAGAATATGAGTTTAGATGTAGATGAGAATGTGGAAGAAGATATGGTGGAGAATGTAAAAGAGAAACTACTCTCCTACTACATACTTAAACAATTTTCAATTTAATTCTAAATGCGACATCATTATTATTTTTGTTGTAGGTAAATAATAAAAGACATGGAATGACTTCAAACAAATAGTGATTTAAATATTCAAATTGTGACTATAATTTTGAATGGGATATGTTTCATTAACTTGTTCTTATATAGGTGAATAAATATTCATATTTTATCGAAGTATTTATGTTTTACTTTGACTGATTAGTATAGATTGAAGCATATAGCAGTTAAATTTAATATAGATTTGTCTTTATACTTGATAGGTTCATAAATTCTTAAAAAATTCTTACATGACCCGCAATTTTTACCCGACCTGATACTAACTTGAATTTTGTCTCGAGACCTAGTAGAAAAAAGTAAGGGTTAAACCGACCTTGTCCTGATCCGGTATAAAAATAAGGGTCAAAAAAGATTTTTTGAAAGGTAGGGTTAGGGTTGGGCACAACCTGACCCGTCCCATCCCATCCTGACCTGCCCTGAATCCCAACCCTAATAAACAAAGAGGTCAAAGTCAAACCAAATCTAATTCAAACTACACTTCCAAATATTAGACTTAGGTCCAAATACATTGCCAAACAAAACTTTTCAATGCCTCCTTTTTTTTTATCTTGACTATGACTTTCAAACTTCGAAAGACTCAGCACGAGTAGCCTTCAAACTCACCATGATAAGCTTGTGGACTATTAAAAAAATTCAAAAATTCCATGAACTTATCCTTCTTAACACCTAATCAACTTCAATCAAAGACTAGACTAACAAGGATGACCCAAATGAAATTACTCATTCAACCATTAAAATTTTGATGATGAGATGCCTTCAGAATTTGAGTCAATGAAAAAATAGAAAAGCTTTTAATTCAATTTAATCCACAAACTTACACATACTAGGACTACTAATTGGCATGTTATAAAGCATTCTAGTACAAAAATAAACAAGAAACCAATTCATTGATATATTATTTTAAAGAAAACATTAATTTATATTTTTCCATTTTTGGTTCATAAAATGGTGGAATAATTTTAGGTTATTTCTAAGAATTTTTCCTTCACTAATGAATTTTGGGCTTCAAACCTTTTGCAAACATGCATATTTTATTGGTTATGAAAAAAATTTACATGGACTCTAATTTTCTCTTCAAAATTTTCACTCTTCTGGATTCATAAATGGGAGCATGCTTTTTTTCAAAATCCCAAACCTCTTCCATTTTCTCTAGGGAGAATTTTAGAGGCAAAGTGGTGGGATCAATTCATAAGCACTCATGTCAAACTTAACAAATCCTTAAGCAAATCCATAGATAGTGACTATTAGCACCATCAACTCTATTAACTAAGTCTAGACAAGAATTACAATTTTTTTCTCAAAAATTTATAGCCCAATCCAAACTTACTATAACATCCACTCAACAAGACTTCATCAAACTTCTAGAAGAAATACGAACTAAACTCAGCCCAAGACCAATAACAAAGCCTTCAGAAGACCAATAATCTTTTACTGGATCAACTAAACGAGAAGCACCTAAGCAGGCAGATCAAAATGAAGACCTATGGAACTCATTGAGTTTCGATACCGGTTACATTTTTGTACTTAAAAAAACCATTCACCCATGATCTCTACCGCCTCCATAGTCGTTCATCCATTGATAGTTAATGATCTAACAATCATCTCTAGCATCTTCAACGGTCATCTCCAGCATCAGCAAGATGTATACATGCAATCACCATATGCCACTACAAGAGACAAATCCATCACTGAGCAACCATTGAGGTACAACAGAGATTCCTACTGTAGCCTCAAAAAGTGCCTCTCTATAGGGAAGTTAGGAATCCCTTAGCTTTTGCAAAAGCAAGCTTTAGTCATTTAAACTACCAACTCATCTTCTAGCCACCAACCCATTAAATGTCCATCAAGCACCAAGAGCTCAGACACTTCCAGCATCTATAAGAGCAAGAGGAGGAGAAGTGAGAGAGCTAATTAAAAAAGGTCTCCTCCTAGCAAGAGCATCCAAAGCTTTCCATCTGTGTCTCTCTCTCTCTCTCTCTTTCTCACTCTCTCCCTCTCATCTTTTCCAAACCTCCAGCCTTATAAACCTTTTGAAAACCTTTCTCGAACTCCTAAGATTTGTAAGTAAGATCAAGGTCTCAAACTTCTAAATCTTATAAAGAAGATCAAGTTGTTGACAAGCGAGAATTGTTGACAAGGGACTTGATCATTCTCAGGCAAATATTGTATGTTTTGATTTTCAAACTTCTATCTTGAATTTTGTATTCAAACTCATTGAAGACTCTTGTTATTAATCAAAACTAAGATTTGCCTATAATTTTATTTTTACTGCATATAAAGAAAGAAACCATTAAGATAAATTATTCGATTACAAGAAGACAAACGTATTTGGCAAAACACATTTCTTTACTAAAATTCTTAATTAAAGACTGAAAAAATCTTAAAACACGAAGAAAAAATTAAACTTGGTCTAGAACAACAATATGAAGAGTACTTTAAGACATAATGGATGATGAACTTTTTGAACTAGCAGTCCACAAAGGATTAATTCAAGATCCTCATAGAGGCACTATTAAAGGATTGGTTTATCAACTACAAATAGCTGCAACATTATTAGAAAATGTAATAGAACGGGAAAACATAGAGCCTCACAGATTTAGATGTCAAATAATAAATGATTTAAAATATCAAAAATAAAACTTGAAAAACAACTATCTATCTAGTTATTTTGAAAATTTATTCTAGTATTTTGTGAAATCAATTTCTAAATAATATCTTTTCATTTCATTTTGTTTAACATACTACTTGGGATAAGGATAATTATATGCAACAAGTTGTCTAACGTTAATTATGGTTAGTCAATTTCAATAGAATTTTTTTCTAGGTGAATAAAGATCATATGAGGATATTTTGAATTTTAAATTATCTAACTTTGCCTATTTGCATTTTAAACTCTGAAGTTTGGTCTTTTGCATTTTTAAATCCTAAAAACTTTGGTTCCTTTATATGTTAAACCTTAACCCATAATGGCATTAAAAACTACTGTTAATTCATACAAAATGGCGTGAATATCCTCCAATAATTTTGTAAAAAAACACCTAAATTTGTGTTAAGGGGGAAGATATTGTTGGAGCCTTTAAGAACAAAATGGAAAAAGTCTAATATTGGATGGTATTTACGTCATTTTACATTGATTAACAGTAGTTTTTACATCATTGTTGGTCAAGGTTTAAATTACAAAGGAACCAAAGCCTTTAGGGTTTAAAATGTACATTTTTTCAAAATAGCCTTCTGATAGGAGTTTCAAATTTTTGAAAAAAGGACTTTGGTGGGTAGTTTGGACACTTAGGTGATGGGGTTAAGGAGATTGGTTCAAATGTAGAGTGGCAATCATAAGGAGGTGTGATAATGGCAGTTCTGAAAAGCGAACATAGGATTTGATGTTGCTATGTTGGCTGAATTTGTTATATCGTGGTGGCTAGAATTGGTAGTCAAAGGAGAAGGATTTACATCCCGTCAGATGTTGAGGAGATGAAGAACATGATAGCAGTTTATGGCAGCATTAAACCTCGCTAATTTGCTGGTTGTTGGCAGCGATATAGGCACCGAACCTACGAAGTGACGATGATAGTGGGTGGTTGCTCCCATAGTTAGCTTTTCCAACTTTCCACAGGTCCACGTGTTGGATTTTGCATACATATGTAATAATGAGGCTTGATTTTGTTAGGCCAGGCCTTAGTTAGCCCGGCCAAAAAAACTTATTTTTTTACTTTTTTCAGTTTTTTTAATGGACACATGAAGTTATGTGTATGTAACTCAGAAAATTATGAAAAAGCTACTGTGCTTGAAAATCTAAAAAGAAATACTTAAAATCATTCAAAAATGGTAAAACTTAGTTTATAGGTTAAATACACCTATCTTTATATGTCAATGAAAAATTTTTTAAAAATATATTTTTTTGATTGGGCTAGCTAATAATTATAGTTTGTTTTTATGCAACTGAGTTATATTAAAACTTTCCTATATAAGCCCTTCAAATTGTTAAGATTGTGATATTTGATATAAGATCTAACACATTCATTGTATTTATCATCATTTCTTTAGTTATGAGAAAAAGGGACCTTTGGTGTTGTAGATTTTGGAAAAGGGTGAGGAGTAGAAAAAGGAATAATTTGAGAATTATGTGACTAATAAAAAAGGATAGAAGTAAAGTTGGAATAAATAAAGAAGTTGGAAGAAAAATGATTAGAGTACATGAATAAATTTGGAAAAATAAGATTCCTGAGTTGTTAAATCATTTGTGAAAAAATGGCTAGGATGTAAGTTCCCACCAATTCTCATTCCGTGTCATACATTAATGTTACCAAATGTACGACAAGTTTCATCTAAATCAAGTATATGCATGAGACATATTTGTTGAAAAATATATATATTCACATGTAAATTATGAAAAATATTTAGATCCATTTACATATTTATTAGAATATAATTATAAAATTATTTGTATACATTGTAATAATATTTTAAATGGTTTATATGTTAAAAATACTATTTGGTATAAACTATTTTATTATATTGATTTTAAACATTTTTAATGGGGCTCATCCATAACGATATTAAACAAATAAAAGGGTGTCCATGATAATGCAAATGATGTTAAATACAATTTGATGAAGTGGATTTTTTGTCAATCATCAAGATATTAATAATGAAAAGGTTAAAAAGAAGCATTCTCAAAAATTATATATTGTATGATATGGTAAAGAGTGGTTTAATTTAAAAGTGATCTTATAAAATTTAAAGTTACATTGGCCTAAATCATATCATAAAATGAGGTTTTTTATGCACAAAAACCTTAGCATTTAATTTTTTATTTATATTTTTATAACAGGCTAAAGTCAATGTCATTAAAACTGGACTGGACTGGCGAGTTCGATGATTGGACCGAGAACTAGTGACATTTCCGATCCGATTAGAAAGAGAAGAACCATTCGAACTGTTTGAGTCTGGGTTCAGCCATTCAAAGTTTCAAACCAAGTGAACCCAGTTTAGCTGGTTTAGAAAATCCATTTCCACTTCCTAATATTCTGCTTCCCACTGATTTCCTATGAAAATATCGTCCGTTCACATTTAAAAAGATTTCTATTCTTATGGACACACCACGAAGCTTAAATGAGAACTTTATCTATGTCATTAAAATACGAAATCTAGTGGAAATCTAAAAAATTATCTTGGATCCAAATCACAAAACTAAACAAGTAATAGAAATCATTCATCATATTTCTAGACATTTATAAACGAGTATGACTTGAACGCGGAGAATGTCCAAATTTTATATGTCCACCGAAGTCATTCGTGATCAGATCTATTTCTTTAGGCGTTACCCAACAACGTATCTGGACTACGTTCATTTGGTTTATTTGATTTTTTCGTATTTTATTTTTCATCATATGAAAATAATACTAATAATACTTCACATAATAATAAGTTTATAATATATAATAATAACAAGTGCAAATGCATAAGATTGTTTATAATTGTATTTTTTAGAATTATTTATTTAAAGTTTTCCATTTTCTTGATTTTTACATATAACAAGTAATTTGAATATAATGAATAGATGAGATCTTATGAAAAATTTTTAGGAGTTGCACGTATTGGAGTATTAATTACTCATAAACATTTATTAATATCTAATTAATTAAAATTAATTAAATATTTATGACATCATGAATATGTAATGTTAACATTACTAGTTCAAATCAATTTGTTAAACTAGTTAAACTGTTTTGAATTAGGCTAGTTATTTTATCGATTCGGTTCTGACAGCATTGGCTATAATAGAAAGAAGAAAGGTATGTGCTTATATATACAATTGCGTTCCCTAACTTATATATAAGAATTTCTTTTCTAATATCTCATCATTGAAAAAGAAAAACTTATCTTGTCCAAAAAATTTTATGTACTAAATTAGTATCCCAATAACCTCAAGAACCAAGAACAATGGTTTCCACATATTCAAGTATACATCCACTTGTAGTATATTTTTGTAATTATTTAACATGGAGAATCTTGATGTGATTAGAGCTTTAATCTATAAGAATTTCTCGACATGACAACCATAAAAGGAGTTCCCAAAAACTAAAAAGCACATAAGAGGTAAATTTTTGGAAAAAAAATTGCATGTTCACTCGTTTGGCTTTCATTAAAGGTCAGGGTACACTAGTCTTAACTTATAAGTTACGACTAGTAGTACTTGAATGAGATCCATATATATAGGGTTTTGCTCTATATAGGGTACTTGAAAAAAAATTGCATGTTCGCACTGCGACTGGGTGAAGTCGCAAACAAGGTCGACTCCATCCGCGACTTGAGAAGTTCATACTTGAAGATTGCATTTCCAAGTCTATTCCAAGGATCAAATTGAAGTTGATCAAATCCAAATGAGATGCAAAGTCCA
>JAXCLR010000063.1:12938286-12954476 GCA_035584095.1 Annona squamosa | reverse complement strand
AACAATCCTGAGTCACGTTTACCAATCGACACGATCCCGGAGTAAGGCTTCTAGGCACCTCGGTTCGGGGCGCCACAAAAGGGGATTAATTTTTCAAGGGGTTCAGATTTTTGATTTACCAAAGATTTTTTAAAGAACCCAATTTACCCCTCCCCTTTTGGGTTTAGCCATCAACTCGGGACCAACATTTACATGTTGAAAAAATCACTTTAAAGTTATTATTTACATCAAACTATTTTATTACATTGAATATATATGATTTTCAAATGGGTCCATACACATAAGCAATTGAAATAAAAATTGGTATATTAATATAATACATGATTGTAAATAAAATGACTAGAGTGGATTATAATTTTATGATCATGCAGGGCCCAATTTCTCATATATATAGAGAGAGCTGTTTCGGTGTAGCGTAAATGCACCAGAACAATGGTAAATTTGTCCAAAAATGGACCCCACACATATTAGAATGCAATAAAACTTGATACAATCATTTATCTCTATATAAATTTTATAGTAAATGGTTTACATATTTAAAAATCACTTTAAAGTTATTATTTACATCAAACTATTTTATATTAAATTTGTATCATTTTAAGATAGAATCCATACACATATCTAATTAGAATGAAAATTTGAATAGTAATAAAATACATGATTCTAAATACAATGAGTGAAGTAGTTTATAGTTTTATAATCATGTGAGGCACATTTTGGCGCAACTAGACCTGAATATTTTTGACATATATGTAGTCATTTCTTTGTCGCTAAAGTTCCATTTTCTTCTACTATCACCAATTTATTCCTGTGCCATCGGGCTATTGTTTGGAAAAGGGTTTATAGTCAGCCCATCTGAGTTCGATTCTCCATCATCACCAATTTATTCCTATGCCACCGGGCTATTGTTTGGAAAAGGGTTTATAGTCAGCCCATCTGAGTTCGATTCTCCATCATGGCATGAATTTTTACAAAATAGTCCCTCTGAAGTAGGGCTTTACAAATTTCTCCTAGAACGAGATTTTTTCTAGATTTTTCTTAGTATGTGGGTGCATATAGGAAATTTCCCTCCATGGCATAAGTCTAGCAAATGTACTCCATTATAATATTAAGTTGTCACAATGTATAAATACTAATAAAAGATAGTTTTCTATTGATTGTACTTTTTAATTACTTATTTTATTTTAAAATTTCCTCAGTATGATCATTTTGAGTACCCACCATACTACATACTATTACTCATTATGCTATTGATTTTTTTTCTAACTTATAACACGTACTCTCCAATGAATACAATATCATAATGCATATATTAGTACCTGCCGGTATCCAAATTCCCCCTTCACAGGAGGCGAGCGGCAATTATACCCGGAGTCATATAAACTAGTTGATTACATAGATCAGAGCATTTGAACTAGTACCATTACCAATGGGATTTCCGCCTTCATTAACAAATGGCCAAGTGGACAATTGCATGCCTTCATCATCGTATCCATGCGCCATCGATCTCTAATGTAACCAAGGAATTAAGATTGCGGTCTGTTGGGAAAGATCCAAACCGGCCCTATTTTTTATAATTAATTACAACACCCTCATACGTCCAAAAGTAAATAGTGCCGGCCCGTTCTTGGTGACCCACGCCCTTGAACGCATGCGTTGAAGAATCTTTTGTAGTTATTCTCCAAGCGCAGGGATTGGATTCACGTCCTTGTTTTCACGTGTCTCCAAGAAGAAGCATTCAACTCTGCTACTCTGCTCACGATATATATATATACAGATCCCACCCAATCAACCTGACGAATATGCAACAAGCATGGCTTTCTAATCTTACTATTCATTTCTCTTGATTTAGGTTATATCAATCGTAGTTGTCTAATCCAGTAACATTGGCCCCTCTTGCCCTATTCTTGGCAAGATGTTTGTTCGCAGTTTCTCCAATGGAGCGAATCGTTGGGAGGATGCAGTTATGGAATTCATGCGCCGGACTTACACACCCAAATTGAGTGCCTTGAGCAGTTCGATCTCGTTCATGTCAATTTCCTAGTTCACTTCACTGATATTAGTCGGTCTTATCCAATTCATGCGGTGTTGGTACGGTTCAATTACACTGCCTGGCCGATGTTGAATCATCATCCATGTGGTCTGATTGAGCCGTGCCAATATCACGTGGGCGAATTTATATACAGGTTCCTTCTACAGGGAATGATATTTCAATGCATGGAGAATTCGAGAATGGTAAGTGTTTGATTCAACACAAGCCATGAGAGGGAGGACTTACTTCTGCTATTTCCAACAGGTTCGAGAATTTTAACTTTTCGCTTCTTCTTATGGTTTTTCAGTCAGTAACATACAGTTGGTGAAGATCCTCGGACAAGGAAATTTCTTTAAAAAAAAAAAAAATCATAATGCTCATGTACTCACACTGAAATTTTTTTAATTAAAAAGAGTTGACATTAAGGCCTATTGCATTTATCGTGTAAGTCTTATAAAGTTTTTTCTTAGCTGCCTCATATCTCACAATGCTCAATTCCTCCTGTACTTAGGAACAAAATTTTATTTTCCGCCACGGTATTGATAACACTATCTTCCCAATGGACCTAAAAACAATTTCTAACGGCCAAGTTGACGTCTGATGGTAAGAGATGTCGAAAATAAATTGAGATATCTTCACGTGTATTTCTGTGACTCGATTTAAGCATCCAATTTTCTCTTTGACATGTTTGGGAAGTGATAAAATTTTTTAATGAAAAATTTTTGAAATGAGAAAATATGATATGATAAGGGTAATGATGAGAATTAAAGAGAATAAAGTCAAAATAGATAGATTAGATGTATGGATAGTTGTATAAAAATAATCAAAAAGTAGGGTAATTGTATAGGAAGAAGTGATTAAGTAATTAAAAAATATAGTCGTTGTAGAGAGTGAAAAGTTTTTAGCTAAAAATTTTTTGGCCTAAACAAATACTTTCTTTATCAGGCCAATAAGAGTTCTTTCTTGTGAAGAAGATTACAGTTCAAGGGATCCGTTTCACTGCAAACGTTTTCATGCTTGCTAAAAGTGCAAATGCCACATTTGTTGTCCATCTCAAATGGGTGGTTGAGATTCGTTGGGGCAAATTTGGAAAATACGCTAGCATAGTTGCATGTATACTCGTGTGTATAAATCGATGTTGCCCATTAGCTTCCTCTAGAAGCAGGCCATTTAGATGGGAGGGAGAGTGAGCGAGAAGAGAACAGAGCAGAAGAGGGAGATAGAAGAGGAGAAGCGGAGAGGAGGAGGAGTTGCCTATTGACTTCACACTTCCACCATCACTATCACTTGCAGCTATAAATGCCGGTTGTTGTCATACTATTGCTGAAGAAGAGGAGAAGTCGAGAAGAGCTGTCGGATCTTGCCGTCGATGAAGATGAGCTAGAAAAGTTGGATTTTTCAATTTCTTTCATTTTCCATTTAAACAATCACAATTCAATGTGCCCTTACACATTGAAATTTTAATATGACATTGTGCATCTATCGCCCATCTATTAGCTTTCTGATCTTGCTTGTCTACTCTTGCGGCTTTAACCCCACACTGGCGTTTATATTTTCACCTCAAATGAACCCAAAATAGTTGGTGTTGTAAAAGGGGTGTTCCTCTCAATGATGAAAATAGAAGAAAGGGATCTCCCTCTCGACAACAAAAAAAAATCGCCTTGGATGCTTGCAAATTTACTTTCACATGTAAGAAACAAGAAAAGGTTTTTCCTAAGGCTTCCAAAATTCTAATGATAGGTTTTTTATTTTATTTTTATTTTTAACTGAAAGTTCTTTAAAGGTTTGCTATACCTCTACAAATGCATTTTTTCTACTAGTCTCATTTTATCTTTCTAAATCCATCTCTGAATTTGTTATTAATTGGTGGTTGTTAATTAAAAGTCATTTAACAACTTACTAGTGGTAGAAAATTAATTTTCATGGCCATTAAACAGGTTCCTAGTTGAAAACAATGCTCCAAATTTTCTACTTGTGATTTTCTTGTCACAAGAGACAATAAGGTATAGTATAAGGTTATCTAAACCTTATTGAATATTCACCATTTCTATACACATTATTATTGACAACACATGGTTAACATCCCAAAATCATATGTTTAAACACTTAAGTCAATGAATTTTTGTAAACATTTAGACACTCAATCGTGTTCATTTTTATTTTATTATATCTCATTTTATTTTATTATTATTTCTATATTAATAATTTATCAACTATATAGTGACTTTTAGACATTCTAGAAAACTAAAGCTACTTTGGCATTTTAAAAGCTCCTATTATTATGCAAATTTGGAGAGTTCAATGCCAATAATCTATTATGTTTTCTATGCTAGCAGTTTGAGAGGAAATATAAAGCTAGAATTGCTTGATTCCATTGGTACTTTGCCTATTTGGGTTTGCTTTGGACAGTGAGGTTTTTTGTTTCTTCTATATGACCTTATGCATATAATATAAAGCCAATTACATATTATTTATTTGGATTGGTTTTGGTTGGTTTTTTAGGTTCCTAACTTATCCATTTTTCACCCCTGTTTTCATCGTGATATTGTTACTAGAATAAATAGAAGATGCTTTCCTTCCATTAATTGGGTCTAATATTTTCTGTATTACAAAAGAATTGTTTTAGTTGGGTTGATGAAGTGGCAAAATGAAACTAAGTATTTAGAATAAATTATACTGACTCATCCTATCGATTTTCATATCTTCTTTAGCATACCTTATGTCATGTTTACAATAGCTCTTACCTTAGAATAATATATGATCTATTCTTTTGATCGATGTTTGTATGAATGAACCTAATATATTCTGCTTATGGGCTTCAACAATCTAACTTGATTTACGCATTGCTAGTCTTGTGATGCTGGTGCTTAGAGTTTTTGTTTCAACAATATGAAGCACATAATTCTTAATCTTGCATATTCACTTATGTTGCACTGTTGCACTTATTTTATTTTTTAGACTGAATCATTGATTAGATAAGTTGTTGAATGAGTGCAGATATTGCCATTCTCATGACGTTTTCTATGAAATTCATACATATTCACATTTCAACCCCATTTTTGAATTTAGATCTCTATGAGGCTTAGTTGGAATAACTGAAAGAATACTATAACCCTTGCAATGTCTTTATATATAAACAGTGCAATTTGTTATTATAGAGAATTACAAGTCTTGTTCCTTTTTGTTATATTATTTTATAATTTTTCAAAAACTATGCAAAGAAAAGGCATCATAATCTATTCACAGCTTGGAAATGAAATTTTTGAATGAGTGAAGTATTTGCAGTTCAAAATTTCTTTAGAATATTAATAATGATACAAATTTTCTTTATTTTGTATATGTAGACACCCAATTCTATCCATTTTTATTTTATTTTACAATTATTACATTAATAATTTACCGATTCTATGGTACATTTCAAGCATTTTTGAAAACTAAAGGTTGTTTTGGCATTTCAAACCTTAGCATTATTATGCAATTTTTGGAAGACTCAAACCACTATTTTAATATTTCTATCCATTAACGATATAGGATAAGTTGAAAAGCTGAGATTGGAGGATTTTCTATGAGCAAGGTCCACATGGAAGGTTCCATGCTACTTCCTTGCCACCCTAACAAATTAATATAAAAAGGAAAATAAATTTTGATGGGAGGGCTCTCTTTAATTTGAGGAAGTGTTAGAGAGGTGACTACTTCATCTTGGTTTTAGGTTCTCTCTCTCTCTCTCTCGATCGCTCTTTCTGTAGTCAATTTTCAAGGTGAAAGAGATTATTGGTGTTCCATTTTTTTTGGTGGTGTGGGGCAGAGGATTTTTGGCATTGGTAGAAAATAGCTTTTCCATCTTCTTCTCAATTGGCCTTAGGGTATTTTTTTGGTAATTTTCTCATCTAGTTAGGAGCTTGGTTTTAATATTTTGGTCAGGTATAATAAGTAGATTGTCTTTCATTTCTATCCATAGGCATGCAGTCCTTTGATCCCTTCTCATTTTAGCATGGAATAAAGCCAATTTCCGTTGGCATTGAATAAATGGTAGAGTTCCTGCTTTCTTGATCTTTGTTTGTTTTTTTAATTACTACCATCTAGTTTTATACCCACCTTAGACAATTGGAATGAATCGAATCATCCACGTTGCCTAAAATAATTTTGAGCTAGTTGGAATTGGTTTTTTATTCTCAATCATGACCTCTATTTATCATATTTTTTCTACTTATGGAATAATTTCTTATTAGCTATATTAGATTTAGAAGTTTTATTTTTTTATTGGTTCAGTTAGCCATGTATCTAATTTTAGTTTTGTTTGTTTTTTAATGCTTCTGAGCATTTGGATTATACATTTATTTTCATCTTGGTTGATATGAATTCATTCTCATGTGGGAAGTTTCTATGGGTATTTTCATTTTTATTTTCTTGGTTGGAGTATAAAGTTCATATTTCAAATTTCTATTTGATTGTATTTTGGATATGTCTTTCCTTAAACAAATTCATGCATGGAATATGGAAATTCATTACATTTTATTTATTTGGTTGCAATATACTATCTTTAACTCATTTGATAAGATTCTCTATTTTTCAATCATGTAAGAATTGTGTGGTACCATCGGTTTTTATTTATAATTTTTTTAAATTTTGATTTCAATTGTTGCAATCTCTCTGCAATTGCATAGGTCGTAGATTATAATATATAAAATATCGATCACAAGGGAAATTTGAGACTTAAGACATTTTTTCAAACATTTAATAACCAAAATCAAAAGAATAAGATAAGAAGAATGACAGAAATAATTAAAGAAAGTCGATCTTAAGAACGTATGAAGGAGATTAAAAGTCAAACGATGTGAATATTTAGGATCTAGGGATTCACATATGTCTTCTACAATGAATACGTTGAGTGCTTATTTAATCCAGATATTATGTGTTAAAGAAAAACAAATCCTACGTTATCCTCGCACCTTCTCTCAAAACATGCAAGGGATAATCCTAATATTTCCTAATCACCTATTATCATGAGATTAAGTCAATTATGGTTCATTAGGTTTTGTGGCCATTTATGGGATTCCTTAAGGTCATCATGCCTATTCTCATGGTCTTATATTTTTATGTTTTATATCTTGATTATCATATATCGGACTTCCATCCATTCGTTCCTTCATCATATATACGGGAACTATTACCAAAGTGCATGCATTCAGACTAATCAAGCATTAAATCATAAGATATTAAATTAATACAAAATACCTTATATAATAAAATCATAATATCCACTATATTGTACATATGCTACATCCTAAATTGTAAATGATGAGTTTAGGCTTACATGTTTATAATCAAAATTAAACACAAAGTAACATTGTATCTGAGATCCATTACAAACATGACAATATAATCAAAAGAAAATAAGAAAAGAAAATCTTATTGATTGAAAACCCCAAAGGTGTCTTGATCACTTCAAGCAACTCGTTGTCTCACTTCTCACCTTGTGCTCTTCAACTCGTCTTACTTCGAAACCTGAACCCTAGTTCCATGGACATTCTAGGACGCCTTGGGATGTCCAAAACAAGTGTTTATATAAAGAATGAAGTAGTATTCGCACAAATAGTCCGTTTTGTGCATGAACTGTGTACACCACCCCCACCCCCACATAGTTTAAACCATGTAGAGCCCTAATACATATAGTTCAAACCGTGTGGCACTCTAATCACTTGATTTTGCTCCAAAAAGTATGCAGGAGACCTAAAATGTATTTAAGTCTTGGGTGAAACACGTTCTAACCTATTTTGATAACTATTTTTGTCTCATTTTAGTTCTTAAAAATCATCAAATTGAGTAGGTCTTTATCAACATGCCTCAAATCTCCAAGAATTGCACGAATTTGCACATACCAATCAATTGTTAGTGTTCTATGCTAAATAAAGAAAATTAGTCAAAATATGTTTCAAATCATCTCAACCACTCATAGTCTTATCAAATTATTATCAAAATACTTAGCACAAAAATAGCTTAACAAATTCTCCCTCACTTGAACCTTTGCTTGTCCTCAAACAAATACAAAAGAATCGAATCACAAAATTTTGAGAATTGGTATTTCAAAAACTTTGAGTAAAAAGCAAGCATAAATGATTAAACAATGAAAAAATTAGTAAGCAAGTCAAATCAAAAACTTTAAAACATAGCACTTGTTAAGAATCTTAATTTAAAAATTCCTTTTCATTTAACTAACACTATACATACTATTACCTTTTCTACCTGAAAAATCAAACGATAGGAGTTCAAAAACTTTATACCTAAAACTCCTATTTTTGAAATAACTCTCCCCTTTCTTATTTCTTTGTCTCAATATACACAATCAATAATTTAATACTTTAATGGTAGTAACATAGAAAAATTATGAGTTAGATTACCTCACATACATCTCACCAAATTCTAGCATCCAAATTTCCTTCACTGACTCACTTGACTAGTTCATAGATTTCATAAGGACTTATTAAGACAATAGTTAGGTTCATCTTAGGCATTAAAAATTTAGAATTGAATCGTCTCCATATTAATTTGAGTCATATATGCATAAGGAAATAGAATCACCTCCATACTTAGTATTTTTTATTCTTTTTTTAGCCTGCTCCTACCCTTGATTGAGTCATTTTCTCTCTTTTTTTAACAACTAAGTCTAGCAATAACTCTCCTTACCATATTTCAAGGTATCTAGAAATTTTTTTATTTTTAAAAATTTTTCACAAGTCATGTGGTTAACTTAATTCTAGTTGTGCTTTTTAGCTCAAAATTAAGATTTTAAAGTCATTTCAATTCAAAAAGCAAGAATTAAAGATAAAAAAATTTTTAGGCTCAAAGGGATGAAAAGTAGTAATGCTCTCAAAAATAGGCTCATTATACAAAAGAATGTGTTAATTATATTCCAAAAACAAGTTAAGTTGATTATTATCTTTGAAATCCTTGAAAATGAACTAGATTTTCATGTATATAGAAAAAACTACTTTTTTAATTATGCAAGTAGAAACAACCTTAACAAATTTGAGAGAATTACTCCAATTTTGAAAGGAAGTAGAATCGGCGTCTTAATATATCATTTTTATCAAATGATATAGGACAAAAATATGAAAATTTTTGACAAGTACATTCTCAAACATAAATTCTAAATATTACTAGAATTCAATTATTTTCCTAGCTCAAAGGATTTGAAATTTCAAGTATGATCTACTTAACGGAATCACAAGAGTTCAATGTAGGGTCTAGATCAATCCAACATCAATATATATTCTAGAATATATTCTAGAATTACCACAAATTCTAAAATTTTTTAAAAATATGACAAAGATTTAGCGCAACAACATTCAATTAGATTAATAACCAAGGTAGTGAAAGAATTAATCAAAGTAAATAATTCAACCATTTACCCCTACACTTAAAACTAACATTGTCCTCATTGTCAAGCATAATTCATTCAATCAAACTTATAAATTAACATTAATCTAGTATTTTTATGAATTTTAAATGTTAACTTCCCTATTTGAGCATTGAGATTTTCAAACTTCGTTCTTCCTAATTGAGTTCCTGTAAACGACCAAATGAAAATTTCAAATCAAAAAACAACAAAATTCTAAAAATAAAAATAAAAATACTAAAAAGAAACTAATACTCTCTTAATAAAATCTTGGGTTGTCTCCCAACCAACATCAAGTTTAAATTCTTCAGTTGAACTGGTTGACATTGCATTAACCAATATCAAATCTTTCAAATACATTTCTTTCCCTTTGTTCTCTTATATTGCATTTCGTATACTTGTAAAACTTGAATTCTCTTAAAAATGATATCCAACAACTCCTACAGCATTATCGTGTTATAATCCTTGCCAAATTATAGATGTTGTCAATATCTAAATAGGGATCCAAATAAAATGAGATATAAAAGTTTCTAAAGTTATGATTACTGATATCCATTTCTTTAGGATTTATGTATTGTTCAACTGCTCTCCATGGAGAAAGAAAGGCTAGCTTGAATGGCTCTATTGGAATGTATGACTTCTCTATCTCTGTTTATTCGGATAAGTTAGCCGGTTTTACTTTATTACTACTTTCATCTCATACTTCCTTAGGATATGATCGATTTTGAATTTTCTCTTTGTCATTATACTGCAACTCATAATCCTCCTGATTCTCCTTGTTCAAAATTTATTTATGATATGCCTAGTTTTGAATCTATTCTTGTTCATTTGCATGCATCTCATCCTCTGCTTGATCTTCATCACTCGAGATTACTTCATAATAATCAACAAAAAAATAAAAGAGTCCATGCATGATTAACTAAGAGGCTCATTAGAATTTTCATTCAGATAGTTCACTTATTGAGCAACCTATTCTCTAGATTCTTCAAGTTGTAATGAAAATTTTGGTTCTTGTAGAATCCCTTTATCAAATAGTTCCTACATTCGTTATCTCATTGCCTCCTGCTTTATGAATATTTGTTGTAACTATTGTAAAACAAATAGCAAATTAAAAGCAATCTATGTTTCGATGATTAACAATTCAATTTGAGAAATTTTAAGGTACTAACATTGTGTATGAATGATTCAAAGTTCAAAGTTTTCAAGTACAAAAAACGACAAGTCAAGTTGCAAGCCAAGTTGATCCCTAAGTCAACTTCGATATCGACTTCAACAACTTTATTTTCGACAAGGCTAAAAATGTAGACACGTGATTAGGCGAAGTCACACCCGAAGTTGACTTCATATGCTACTTGGGTCAAGTTGCAACCCAAGTCGACCCATCAGCAATTTGGATGAACTTTAGAACTCCAATGTTGAATTTGATCAAGTCAAGTTGCAACTTAAGTCAACTCCAATATACAACTTGGGTGAAGTCTCAAATGAAGTCGACTCGATTCTGCAACTTAAGTTAAGTTGAACCTCAAATCTACCTCAGCATTCAACTTGAGCACAAGAAAGTTAACATAAGTACATTCAAGTCCAAGAATGACAAGAATGGCTCAAACAACATTATATTGCCTTGATTTAAGATCTGAGTTACAAGTCCCTTGATGAAGTTTCAAATGAACATGACCAAACATAATGATGAAGAGGAACATAAGACTAAAAAAGTATTTGAGGTCGTGAAATGAAGAAACGAAAGGCATATATGCTAAAGAATTAAGACTATTAGGCGCTAAAGTTTAAAGAGTATGATGAGATCTGAAGTCGTAACCCAAGTCGACTTCATATGCGACTTGGGTCAAGTCTGAGGCCAAGTCAACTCCAAATGGAACTTAAAGTTTGAAATCGAAGTGCTGAAGGATGAAATCACAACCCAAATAGACTCCAGTTTGTGACTTGGTTGAAGTCGCACCCGAAGTCAACTCTGATTGTGGCTTGGGTCGTAACGGTTGGAAAATTTTGAATGTTGGCGCATTAAATGCACGCCACTTACCTCATAACATTCGAATTTATATCCTCTTTATTTAAAACATGTTAAACAAAGAGGAGAGGGTCAGCTACAACATTGATTAAGCCTCCACTTTTCAACTTACAAGCATTCAATTGCTCATTAGAGAAATTTCTAAGAAAAATTGTACCATTCATTGCGAGTGCTGAAGCGATCTCTCATCAATTCACTCTGCATGTTCCTTTAAGTGCCAAAAACTTCCCTACATATTTGTAAAGTATAGATTTTCATTTCTATTTATTGATTTTGTAATTCCACTTGCTTTGTTGTTGGAGACTAAGACTAATTAAAGGCAAGTAGTGTGTGGTTAGAGTGTGACTCACTACTTAATTTGTGAAAATTGTAAAGGCCCCCTAAAGTAAAAATCCCAAAAAGAGCAAGGGCTTTAGTTGTAATTCTACCGATATAGTGGAACCCAAGGCACAAGGGTGTGTTCTTGGAGGAGTGGAGTAGGGAGGATTGTCCTAGACCACTATAATATCTTGTGTTTTATATATCTTCTCTATTTATATTTTCATTCTCCATGTTTTCATTCAAGGGGATTTAGTCTACAAGGGGTTACTCACACTAAAAGAGTTTTAAAGAACCTAATTTGCCCCTCTCCTCTTTGGTTTTTCCATACACTCGAGACCAACAATAACAATCTTACAATATAGGATTCCTCAATTTGTGGTTGAAAAAATGGTGGTTATGGAATGAACAAAGAAAGCTTTTCAATGTGCTTTCAAATTTTAATTCATGTCGTTGAGGTGGAAATTAGTTTTGTTAAAACATAAAGGTATGATTGTCGAACCTTGAAAAGTTTAAATTTGTTGGCCTGTCATTATTGTTAGGCTTGAGTCAATAAGATGGGTAGTCATGGTTATAAATATTTTGCTGCTCATACCCCTAGTCCTTTTGGTATGATGCATTTATCATTGAAATCTTCTCTCCATATGAATTTCACCTATGTTCTTCCATAATTACTAGTCCAATATTTCATAGTACTCATGAAATGCTTAAGCAACTATGCTATCATTATACCTTTGATTATGTTAAGCCATCAAATCCTTTATAAAAAAAATTATCTAGAAAGAGAATATACAAAGAGAGATGAAGCAAAGAAAGAAAGAAAGGGACAAAGAAAAAGAGTTTAAATACAAAATCCTAAATAACACCAAATTCCCTAATAATAGTGTCAAAATACTTATTACAATCATGTATAGATCGTAAATTGTAGTATATAAATTATCAATCTCATAGGAAATTTGGGACTTAAGATGTTCTTAAATACTTGCTAACCAAAATCAAAAGAATAGGATAAAAAGAATGAAGAAAATAATAAAAGAATGTTGATCTTAAGAACATAGGACAAAGATTAAAAATTAAGATATGCGAACGCCTAAGATCTAAGATTTCACAAATGTCTTCCACAACAGATACATGAAGTGTTAATTTAATCAAGATATTATATATTAAAGGAGAGCAAAACCTAAATTATTCTTACATCTTCTCTCGAAACCTACAAGAAGTAATCTTAATATTTCTTAACCACCTATCTCACGAAATTAAGTCAATTAGGATTCATTAAGTTCTATGGTAGTTCATGGGGTTCCTCAAAGTCATCATGCCTATTCTCATAGTCTTAAATTTCAAGGCTTGATATCTTGATTGTCATATATTAGACTTTCACCTTTCGGTTCCTTCACCTAATATATGTGAATGATTACCAAAGTGCAGACCTTTACACCAAGCAAGCATTAAATTATAAGATATTAAATTAACACAAATTATCTTACATAATTAAACCATAATATTCACTACATTGTGCGCATGTTATATCCTAAATCATAAATGATAAGTTTAGCCTAGTATGTTTATAATAAAAAATAAATACAAAGTAATATTATATCTGAGATCCATTACAAACATGACAATATAATCAAAAGAAAAGCTTATTGATTGGAAGTCTCAATGGTATCTCGATCACTTCAAATGATTCGCCACCTTGCTTCTCATTGTGCGCTCTTTAACTTCTCTCACTCCTTGACCTCAACCTTTACTCCAAGGACATTCAAGGATGCCTTGGGACATTCAAAACAAGTGTTTATATAGAGATCCAAGAATATTTGTGCAAAAAATCTATTTTGAGCATGAAATTGCGTACACCAGCAACTTTTTGCACAAATAGATTGCGTACACCAACCTCCCACACAGTTCAAACCAAGGGAGCAAAATCGTGTGGCACTGTAGTCACTTGATTTTGCTCAAAAAATTATCTATGAGACCTAAAATATTTTTAGGTCTCATTTGAAATACATTCTAACAATGCAGAAAAATGTGAGTTGTCACAACTCGTTCTAGGTGTGTTTTTAAGGTTACTCCAAGAGAATTCTATGAAATTGCATAGTTTTTTGCTTAGTTTTCATCAATTCTACATTTCATGCATTGCATTTAGATTTCCTACATTTTTTAATCTAATTTAATATAAATTATATGGTTTTTAGGACTTTAGTAACTTAACTTCAACATTTAGAAGTGCATTTACTTGTTTTGATTTTTGCTGAAGGCAACGAGAGGTGATGTCATACATTAGAATACATGTCAAGTGTCAAATAGTGGGACAAAGAAGAAGGTCCTAAGTTCAAACCAAGTATGGACTTGGAGTCAGAGTTATCGGGACTCTGGCCTCATTTTTTGGTGCCACGGCACCAAATCACTACCTTTGAAGAAACTTTAAGGAACCCTAAGTTGGCATTGTCTAGAGAGAGTGTCACCCCAACACCAACCACCACATATGTGAATTCTAGCACATGTCTCATGCTATTTTGAAAGTGGTATAAATAGAACAATTAGGGTTAGAAAATAGTAGCTAGGAGCTTGTGGAAAGCAGTTACAAGAGGAGACCAAGAAGGATTTCAAGTAAAGGGAGATTTTGGAGTGAAGATCAAGCTTTAGTAGTGGAAACCAGCAAGTTTCATCTCCTCTTCTTGTTCCTTGTGCATTTTCTTCTTCTCCCTTGTTGGGATGTATCTAAACTTGATTTTTTTTAGGATTTGATTTTATGTTTATGGGCTAAACTCCAAGAGATAGGAGATTGAGATGATATGACTCTTAAACCATGTTATTTTGATTCTTTATGGTTTTAATATGAAAATATAGTTGCTATATATTTGTGCTTTGTGGATTTACTATTGCGTGTGGTGTTTAATTCTTTTTACAAGACTAACTAACTTATAAGATGATATATTCAATGGATTCATACTTGGAAGAAATGAGTCTAGATGAGATTCACATGCATGATTCTAACCTTAATAGGGTGGATTGTTAAAATGAATAGGAATATGTCATTGAACCCTGTGTAATCTTAAGTAGGTTATGGACTAATCGATCCTATCATACTCGGTTGCATGAGAATATAGCAATAGGGTGTTGTGAGATTAGGTTTATATACATTGGAAGGCATATATGAACATATATAAACCTCGGTTAGTAAATTCCTACACCACTAATTGAGTTGGAGCCAAGTTAATATAGTTTAAAGTCAAGGATTCTCAATTTTTCATCTACTACAATCAACCTTAAGAATCCCTACTTAATTTTTCCCATTCTACTAGCCCTTAACTTATTTCACCTTTATTTTCATTCAACAATCGTTATATTCTCTATCAAAGGAAATTAAATTTTTAAGGACATAATTAGTTTAACCTAGTTCTCGTGGAATCGATACTATATTCACTCTTTATTACTTGCACGACATACATACTTGCGTTTAAAATGAGCAAAATAATCAGACATGTATGAAGCTCGTCACATTCTAGCTATTTTGATCACTATCTTGCATTCTTTCAATTCTTCAAAATCATCAAATTTTAGTTTGAGTTTTCCTAAATTTGAACATGCCAATCAATTGTGAGTGTTTTGTGTTGGATAAAGGTTAGCTAGTCAAAATATGTTTCAAATCATCAAATTCATTTCATTTTATATTTTTTGTTCTATCATCCTTAAGTCCTTGATAACTCGTGAAAAAGCGAGTTATCATAGCTCATTTAAGACTATTTTTGCATATTAGTTTAAGGGATTAGGCTTAGTATGCATCCATTTAACTTAATTTTCACTCGCTTTGTATTTTAGGAGCATTATACAATTTTTATGCCTTTTTAGTATAAATTAGGCATTTTTAGTTCATTTATTTAGTTTGTTCAGTTTTTGCAGGAAGGACGGACAAATTACAGGCATGCGGGCAAGCCAAATGTAGAATAGAGCCAAGTGAAGGAGCACGGGGTTGACACCCAGGCACCACTCTATAGGCCTTTGCCATAATCTCCAACACCTTCTAAGATAGAAAAGCTTTCAAAGAGTTGAGACCTAGGTGCCACATCACTAGTACCTAGACAAGTCGAGAAGAGTTTTTAGGACAAAAGCTTCTAGGGAGTTGGCGCCTAGGCACCATGGCATGATTGTACAAGTATTTCGAAGAGTTTTCAAGTCAAAAAACATCCAGAGAGTTAGTGCCCAAGTGCCAAGGAATGAGTCTCCAGGGCATTCAGAAAGGTTTCCAAGTTACACAGCACACAGAGGGTTGGCACTACGCATCCGTACGCAAGGGTTCTGTGGCGCCCCGAACCGAGGCATCACATTTGTCCTTACTCCGGGATCTTGTCGATTGGTAAGTGTGAATCAGGATTGTTGCCCTGATCACGCGGCGGGTTCTTAATTGGATCTCGTCC
>JAXCLR010000063.1:12921198-12938186 GCA_035584095.1 Annona squamosa | reverse complement strand
GGGAGTTGGTTTGAGTTTGTCTCACTAACGGGTTTTGCTTGATTGGTTGGAGTTTGTCTCACCAATAGATTGGACTTTGTTGGTTAGAGTTGGTCTCACCAATAAGTGATTATTGTATATGCCCCCTAGAGCTAGAATCTAGAAGAGAGCAGGTGCTCTACATTGTATTGAAAATACAATAGTGGAACCCAAGACACAACGAGTGTGTGCTTGAAAGAGTGGAGTAGGGAAGGTTGCCCGAACCACTATATATTGTTGTCTCTTGTTTGGTTTGATTGCTTGTATTTTATATTCCATTTGCACCCATTCATTCTATCTTATATCACATTTCATCAAGGGGATTAAACTTTCAAGGGATTAAGTTTTAATTTATCAAAGAATTTTTTAAGAACCCAACTCACCCCTCCCCTCTTGGGTTTTGCTATTAACTCGGGGCCAACAAGCCCGAGAAGAGGCAAAAGAATACTCAGCAAAGGACATAACGATGAATTGCAAGGAGTGGTCGACACACCACTGAGGCTTCTAATAAATAAGTTTTTCCTTTTTCTTTTCCATTTCATTTTATTTGTATTGATTAAGATGAAGTTTAATTTTATTTTTATTTTGAACTTAAACATGATCAGCTAAATTCCTAAATCTAGGGTTTAAGATGTAGTATATATACTATAGTGCTTGCTTTGTACATGGGCCTGTACTAAGGCATGATTTCATATATTAGATGATAGAATCGAAAAGTGAAATTTTAAAATAAGGCAATCAAGAGATTAAACCTGGAAATCTAAGAAATGTGAATAGACGTAATGACTTTGAGAAATTCATGAACAACCATAGCATTTAATAGATTTTGATTAACTTAATCCTATGAGAATAAGTTGTTAAGAAAATTAAGATGTTCTTTATAGGCTTCGAGAGAATGTGCAATGATAAAATAGAGTTTGTTCTCCTTTAGCAAATAATATCTAAATTAAATAACCACACATTCCATTGCAAAAATTGTACATGAAATCCTAAATCTTAGGATTTCTCATCGCTACTTTTCAATTTCCAATTCTGCATTCTAAATTCTATTTTGTCTTTCTACTTTTCTAATTTTTATTTCATTATATCTATTTTTTAACATAAAAATGTTTAAAAACAAAGTTTAGTCTTGAGTTTTCTGTGGATCAATATTTTATGTATTACAATCTAGACCCATACACTTGCAGTGAGATTGACAACAAGAGATCGCTTGGATGAAGGTACCAAGCATCATAGTGTGAGTTAAAAGATTTCTGAAAAATGAATCATCCCAACTTCATTTCCATGTTGTTCTTCTTTTTATGCTTTTTAGGGCTTTTTAGAACACATGTTCAGTACTTTCAATTGGTTTTTCATGTTTAGATTTTTAATGCTTTGTAAACTTTTAAATCATGGATATCATTTTAATTATTTTGTTGATCACAATATCTCTGAAATCATTTGAATAATTTTGTTATAAGATGCAGTACCAAGTGTAAAAGTAGTGTGTACAATTAGTGAATTGTTATTTTGTATTACACTTGTAGACTACCTGAGTAAATCACGTATTGGCATCTAAGTTGTGCTCGATTCTAGAACACTGTGTACAAAACATACTACAGAATTAAAAACATTGAATATATATATATATATCGGTATGCTCTCCTTTTTATTTATAATTTTACTTTTTCTTTAGTTATTAATACTTCAACTTTATCTATAAGCATGGAATCAAAACACAAATTGTACAATGAAATGGTTGCAATCACATATGAAACTAGAAAGAAGCGGCTAGAATCATTATATAGTCTAAAGTCAATGCATGTTACAGTGCATGAGCTTTTTGTAGATCAATGTGCGATAGTGAAAAGTATTGGATTTGGTAGACTACTATCGTTAGGGTTCTCTAGATATTTCCCTCAATTATTTGGTGGTTCGTGGATTGATACAGATGTTGAGATGAGCATGCTCAAAATCAATGAGCCATTCAACTACACAAGTGAGCATGACATGAAGCACATTTTAGGACTCTCTACACAAGGGGAATCAGTAGAGCCCTTGAAATATCGCACAAGTAAAATTCAAACCTTACATGACAAGTAAAAATTAACAAAAAGGATGAGTGTTCTACACGTCAAATGATTCCTTCAAGTGATAAAGGATGGCCAATGCAATGATAAATTTCAACAGGCTTTCACATTGTGTGTTCTCGACTCATTTTTATGTCTAGTGTCAAATGGGCACATATCAGATTTTTATTTGCATCATGTTATAGATTCAAGGAACATTCATAGGTTTTGCTTAGGGCTCACATGTGTTAAACATTCTCAACAAAGTGCTTAAGTCCTACTTGAAGAAAAGTAAGCAGACTATAGGATGTTGTGTTGACTTACTTCAGGTCAGTGAGTATTCTATTTGTATGTTAGTACTCACTACACTTCTCCTCATATATTAATGGGATTGAGAATTTTGATCACACTTGTAGATATGGTTCTTCACCCACATGACACACAAGGCATTATTGCCACCCATAATGAAGCCCACTCTGCCCTTTTTCAGATTCTAAGATGATGATCTTAATTTAGAAATGGAAGATAAATTGAGGATTGTGGGGTACAATAATACACAAGTATTTTTGTAATTAGGTCCATTGATCTTCTCTCGAAGTACCATTATTTATTACTTAACTATTCAAATTTATTGATTCTAATAAATCAAATATTTTCTACAGATTATTAGCAACATAGTTATTTCAATTCAATATCATTTAGGGAAGGCTAACGTTTTGGTAGATGCTTTGAGTCGAAAAATGAAAGTAGTGGTTGCAACCGTGACCACCCAACAGAAGGAGTTGTTAAGGAAGTTTGAAGTCTTAAAGCTAAAAGCGTTATCCTTATAGAAAGTTGCACAACTAAGTTCTTTATAGTTGCAATATTTGTTGGTAGATAAAATCAAGAAGGCACAAAATCAAGATTCATTTGTCTTATAGATATTGATAGAATGAATCAAGGTCAGTCCATTCATTTTCAATGAGGAACTAATGATGTATTAAGGCTCTATGAGATATTAGTAGTTTCAAGAAAAGAAGAACTTCAAAGAGAGCTCCTTGAAGATGCTCACTAGTCAGATATATTAGCAGAAGAAAATGCGAGTAGAGATTGCAAGATTTATATCTCAATATCTGCATTGTCAACAAGTAAAACTAGAGAAACAGAAACAGAGAGGCTTATTGTGAACTTTGGGGATACTAGTGGAAATAAGAACACATCAAGATAGATTTTGTGACTACATTACCTAAAAGGCAAAGTTGAATGGATGAGATATGGGTGGTAGCAGATCGCCTTCCTAAGTCGGTGCATTTTTTGCCTTACCAAATAGCATATCGAATGGAGCAGATGACGTAATTGTATATGATAGAAATCGATAAAGTTATAATGTTCCAATATCCATTATCTTTGATAGAGATAAGAGATAAGAGATTTGTGTCTGAATTTTAACAAAAATTATAAATAATTATGGGTCTGAAAATATGCCCAAGTGCTGTAAATTGTTAAGTCACTTTTATACTATTTACTTTCAATAATAATTGGACGAGAATTTGAGTGCTTAATTTGATTTGAATCATATTTTGATTAATTAAGCTTAGTTTTATAAATACTCACCAATTGATTCAATTTGTGTAAAGCAAAAGAAGTATGTGCAATTTTGGTGTAAATATGGTCAAATTAACAAGCCACGATGAAAAATGCAGTAAATTGGAAATTCAAGACTCACATATAAAGCAAAATTGCATTTAAAGCAAGGCACCGTTCATGCGGTACTGTTAACACATCATTTTTCATGCGCATTACTGTTCATGTGCATTATTTGTGTTACTGTTCATGCGTGTTATTCACCTCTATATAAACACTTGTGGGCAATGTCCTAAAGCATTTGAGAATGTTCTTGAAGCCAGGGTTGAGGTCCAGGAGTGACAGGAGTGAAGAACATGAGGAGAAAAGCAAGGCGGCGAGCTGCTTAGAGTGGTCGAGACACCATCAGGCTTCCGATCAATAAGTTTTTCTTTCTTTCTTTCTTTTAATTTTGATTATCTTGTTTATGATGGATATTGTATACAATATTATCTGTTTGATTTTTATTATAACATGCTAGGCTAAACCCATTGTTTCGGGTTTAGGATGTAGCATGCAACAAATGTAGCGGATACTGTTGTTTGATTATTTAAGATATTTTGTGTTAGTTTAATATCTTATAATTTAATGCTTGTTTGGTGTGAAGGTCTATAATTTGGCAATAATTCTTATATATTAGGTAATTGAACCAAGAGGTGTAAGCCTAATATATGAAAATCAAAATATTAAACCTAAAAATTTAACACTATGAGAATAGGTATGATGACCTTGAGAAATTTCATGAACTTCCACAGAACTTAATAGATTCTAATTGGCTTAATCCCATAAGAATAGGTGGTTAAGAAGATTATGGTAGTGTTTGTAGGTTTCGAGAGAAGATACAAGGATAATATAGAGATAGTTCTCCTTTAACACATAATATCTAGATTAAGTAAACGCTCTACATATCCGTTGCAAAAGACATATATAAAACCCTAGATCCTAAGTGTTCTCAATCTTATAGTTTATAATCCTTGCTCTATGTTCTACAGATCAACTTTTCTTTTTTTCTTATTCTTTCTTCTTCTTATCTTATTTGGTTAGAAAGTGTTTACATCTAACATCTTGAGTCTCAAATTCTTTGTAGATTAATATTATATAACTACAATCTACGACCCATACACTTGCAGTGAGATTGAAAACACTAATTATCTACAAATAGATGACTAGTCTGAGAGGGCCATCCAAATATTAGAAGATTTACTGTGTGCTTGTGCATTAGATTTACATGACTCATGGATTAAGCATCTGACAATGGCAAAGTTTACTTATAACAACAGTTATCAAACAAGCATTAGTATGGCTCCGTACAAGACCTTGCATGGTAAGAAATGTTACATCCTCATGTACTGAGAAGAGGTAGGTGAGCAGAAGATATTAGACGTAGAATTGGTTAAATAGTCTACTAAGGAAGTGCAGTTGATCAAGAGGAGGCTAGTGGCCACTCAAGATCAATAGCAAAAGTATGTTGATGGAAAATGATGCGATTTATAGTTTGTGGTCAGGGAAAGGATTTTTCTAAGTTGACACTTACTCAAGGTATAATGAGATTCACAGTAAAGGAGAGATTAAGTCCTTGTTATCTTAGATCATTTGAGATCCAAGAGGTCATTGGTGGAGTTGCATACCATCTAACATTACCACCAGCAATGGCAGGAGTACATAATGCATTCCATATCTCACAACTAAGGAAATATGTGTTTGATTTGAGACATGTGCTACAATTTGAGTGGTATCATGTAAAGGGGGGTCTAACTCATTTGGATCAACCGATGCAAATTCTTGACATAGGAGACTCAATTATGTTTTAGTGCAGCAGAATAACCATGGCAAAAGGGAGGCAACATGAGAACTCAAGGAAAATATTTAAGAAATATGTCCTGATTTGTTCTTATCTTATAACAAAATGTATGTTTCAAGGATGAAACTTTTGTAAGGAGAAAGATTGTAATAATGAAGAATAAAATAATAAGTTTATTGGTCCTGAGTTTATGACAAAACTCAAGAAGGGGAGTGAATTGGGTTCTTGAAAATTCTTTTTGTAATTAGAAGTTTAACCCCTTGTAAGTTTAATCCCTTGATGAAACGTGCTATGAAATAGAATGAGAGGGTACAAATGAAATATAAAATACCAGCAATCAAACCAAACAATAAACAACAATATATAGTGGTTCAGGTAACCTTCCCTACTCCACTTTTCCAAACACACACCTGTTGTGTCTTGGATTCCACTATTGTATATTCAATACAATCTAAAGCACACGCTCTCTTTTAGATTCTAGCTTTAGGGGGCATATAAAATAGTCACTTGTTGGTGAAACCAACTCTTACCAACTAAATCTATTTATTGGTGAGACAAACTTAAACCAATCAAGCAAAACCCATTAGTGAGACAAACTCAAACCAAACTCCTGTTTTGCTTCTTCTTAAATTCGGTCTCCAACACCGATCTAAGGTAACAACAAAAAAGAAAATAGACAAAAGAGAATTTTCATTTTACAATGTGTAATCAATCAGCTCCAGAAGCTCCTTGTCATGTGAAGAAGATGATCATGTAAGCACACTTGAAGTAGTAGCACTTGAAGCTTCAATAGTTATTCAAATGATTTCAACACTCTTGAATAATAAAATGTGTAAATTCATCTCCTCTTTCTTTCCTTCTTCTCTTCTTGTTCACGCTTATACTTCAATGATATTTATAGAGGAAAAAGATCAACCGTTGGAGTGGAAATTGACGTGTGTCTAATGTTCCAACGTTCGAATTTTCAACCATTATAGGTTGAAGTCGCAAGTGAAGTCGACTTGGGATAAGTGGAGTCAACTTGGCATGGGTGAAGTCAACTTGGTTTGCGACTTCACTTTTTTAAAACTTTTTGTCTATTTGCTGTCCAGAATTTTTCCTTCGAAGTTGCAGGTAAAGTCAACTTAGGGTGAAACTTCACCCAAGTCGCAAGTGAAGTTGACTTGGGTTGAAACTTCACTCTGCTGTCTGTCTGAAGTTATAGGAGAAGTTGACTTGGGTTGAGACTTTATCCAAGTCGCAAGTGAAGTCGACTTTGGTTGAAACTTTACTTTGTTGTCTGTCTGAAGTTGCAGGCAAAGTTGACTTGAGTTGAGACTTCACCCAAGTCGCAAGTGAAGTCGACTTGGCTTGAGACTTCACTTTGCTAAACTTGCTATTCATGAACTTAAGCTCTTTAAACTTAAATTATTTCACATTTTCATTTTCATACACGTAAATTTAGAGAAAAATATTTTAGCACACTTACACAAATTCATTATAACCTTTTTAATGATATTTCAATTATTTGTAATCATCAAAATCAAATTAATCTTTCTTAAAACAAGCATATGATCAACAATCTCCCCCTTTTTTATGATTAATTAATTGAAATATCTTCCCTTCTCAAATAAATCACAAATATGTCAACATGAATATCATAATTCTCATCAATAAGCACAAAATTAAAAATGATATTTGCATTAATTTCAAAATACTTTTTCATGTAGATGTGCTCTCTTACTATTCATGGAAATAGTTGTGCTCTCCCATTATTCATGGAAATAGCTCTCTCCCTAAGTTATATGCAATATTATTCTCTTCATAAGATATTTCGTATTATTCTTTCCCCCTTTTGTCAATCAACATAAAAGGTGAGGCTCAAAATGAATTAACAGTAGTATATATGAGGTATAGAAGTTCATTTTGTGCATACAAATCTTCTATTAAATACTTCTTTTCGTCATTTAAATCATTCATTTTGAGTCACAAGCATATGTTCTACAATATGACTATGTGACATAATTTATTTACTAATGCTTTTATGTAGAAGGGGTTATGAGAACCACATACCTTCACTTACCTTTGATGAGAGTTGTCAATATTTTGCTCAGTTACCCCTTTCTTTTGCAATTCATGCTCCTTCATCTTGTGAATGACTTTGCATTTGTTTGAAATAAAACCTCCATCACAAATATAATATTTTTTTTCCTTTTGGCACCCATGTTATAGGTCCATGAATATTAGTACTATAAAACCTAGGAACTCAAAAAGACTTGGTTCCACCTTAGATATGTCTCTTTGACATCCAAACTAATTTAACTCTATTGTAAATCATTTTTCTTATCTTGCACTGATATATTTTGTGTTCAAACTTATTACAATAATGGCAAGTAATTCTAGCATAAGTTGGAGTACCATGATAGCTCTTTGGTTGCCAAGTAAGCATTTTTATCCATAATTTATCAACAAGCTTCTTATCGTAAAAAATTCGCCCCCTCACATTTGATGTACTAGAAGCCTTAATCCAAATAGGAGCATTTGTTTTATTTAATTTGACATTAATGTGTTTTACATCTCCAAGACCTCTCTTATCAACTTGAATAGTCATTCTCAAAAATTTCTGCACATTTTCTCTCCTGAGTTGGAGAACTTAGTCAATAAATCTTTCAAATTTTGGTTCTCCTTTCTTAATACCTTCACTTTTTTTTTTCAAGGCATTTATATCATTTTGCAAGGATGCATTCTCCTCCACTAAATTTCTAATTGCAATAGTAGTTGTATTGAATTGCTTTTTCTTTTGGGCATATTTGATACCAAGGCTTTTTAATTCATCAAATAGTGAGTCATAAGTTTGTCGTAAATCATTTAACTCATCATATCTAGAACAAACACTAGAAGATGAAATGCAATAAGAATTGAATGTGCTTACCTTGATATCCATGGATGCATCCAATGTTGGCAGTTGGATTTTTCTTGTATCATCATTTTCTCTTTGGATTTTTGGCAAGTTTCCTTTTCATCTTCTACAATAGCCATGCAACAAACTCTTGTCCAATTTGTTGCATCTTCTCCTTCACTTGATATAGTGCTAGAGCTTGAGGTAGTATATTCCTTTGTAAGCATTCTTCTAGTTTTTCTCTTTGAAAAAATTCTCTTATTTTGAATTTTCAATTCATCCGGTGTGGTGCATTCGATTTTATATGTCCAACACCACCACACTTGTAACATTTTAAAATTTTCTTTCTTTTATCCTTCATTTTCTTGTGTGAGTTGGAATATTTTTTTCTCTTCATGTTGGAGTATGAGCTTGATGTGGATTCACTTGAGCGCTCTTTTATACTTTTGAATGCAATAGACTTTCTACTTCTACGAGATTCTTCTCTCTCAAGCCAACCCCCTGTTTTGCTTCTTCTTAATTCAGTCTCCAACATCGATCCAAATTAACAACACAAAAGAAAATAGACAAAAGAGAATTTACACTTTACAACATACAATCAATCAACTCCAGAAGCTCCTTGTCATATGAAGAAGATGATCTTGTAAACACACTTGAAGTAGTAGCATTTAAAGCTTTAATAGTAGTTTAAATGATTTCAACACTGTTGAAAAATAAAAGGTGTAAGTTCATCTCCTCTTTCTTTAGTTCTTCTTTTCTTGTTCACGCTCATACTTCAATGATATTTATAGAGAAAAAATCTAGTCGTTGGAGTGAAAATTGACGTGTGTCTGATGTTCCAACGTTCAAATTTTCGACCGTTATAGGTTGAAGTCGCAAGTGGAGTCAACTTGGGATGAGTGGAGTCGACTTGGATTGCAACTTCGCTTTGTTCAAACTTATTGTCTACTTGTTGTTTAGAATTTTGCCTTTGAAGTTGCAGGTGAAGTCGACTTGGGTTGAAACTTCACCCAAGTCGCAAATGAAGTCGACTTAGACTGAGACTTCACTTTGTTAAACTTGCTATTCATGAACTTGAGCTCTTGAAACTTAACTTATTTCACATTTTCATTTTTCATACACATAACTAGAGAAAAATATCTGGGCACACTTACACAAATTCATTAGAACCTTTTTAATCATATTTCAATTATTTGTTAATCATCAAAATCAAATTAATCTTTCTTAAAGCAAGCATATGATCATATAAGAGATGATTTGATCCTTTTAAACTTTTAATTTTATTTTTTTCTTTAAGAGAAGGGTATTCTTCCTCCTTTCGCCTTTAATTATGACATGATTTAATAGAGATTTTTCACATGATTATAATCATGATTGCATCAGTATGGAATTTCATAATCATTAATCATCTTGAGATGATGAGAGAGATTATACGCTTTACTACATGAGTTGAATGGATGTCACATAATTATTTTAAGGATATTATCATAGAAACTTCATCATTTGTCTAGTATCATTATGCATGATTCCTATCTATAACTATATAAAATTAACATATAATAAAATAATTCAACGCTAAATATTAATATTAAAGTTATATTTTTTATGCTTAAATCATATAAAATATCATTACTATGTAAATAAATGATTGTATAAGGCATTGTTACATTTTTATTAGTATTTATACAATGTGACAACTGATATTACAATTAAGGACGGTGACAACCCTCAAATCAAAAAAGGGGGGCAGCATTTTTTTGTAGATACTTCCATACCAGGAGAAATCTATAAAACTTCCACATATGAGAGAATTTGTAAAACCCTCACACATCAGAGAATCTGTAAAACTCGCACATAGATGAGATGATAAAACACCCACACACAAGCAAGCAGGAGAAGTTGAAGCCTGGTTGGCCTATTTGCGAGCACCAAGACGGCTAATGCATTGTTAGATTTTGTTGCATATATAAACAGATCTGAGCATTTTTCAAATATGCAAATGAATATATATTGTTTAAGGGTCAATTCCAAATATACATACTACTTTTGTCCCTGAGTCTAGCTATACCTATTAATATTTAAAACTTTCATCTATACCCACTAAAAATGCTACTAATCTCAAGATGCCAATCCATCAGCATCTTTTACTTTGGATGGGTTAAAATTTTAAAAATACCAAATTATCCCTTTGCTTCTCATCTTCCAAGGTCCGTCAACTCTATTTCGTCATTAATGGTAGGCAAAGAAGACATTGCCCGTACACACTTTTGATTTGAATGGAAATTGGTCTTTAAATACAGAAAATGATGAATTAATAAAATTGATGAAGTAGCATTCCCCTTAATCCTGAAGGTTAGAAAAATGATTGAGTTACATGAACCGCTTGTAATTTGCTTTATTTGTGGATAGAAAGCATAAAGTACAATTCCTTAAATTACATCTCCAGAATTACAATCCTTCATTAATTGCAACCCAACCTCGCTCCCCATCCAAAATCCTCTAGTCCTTCTAAAATGGATAAGTAAGAACAATCATATCTAAATTCGAAATTGCTACGAATAACCTTGCTTGATAGAGTTAAAATTATCAAATATTGGTTTATATAGTTGGTATCGAATGGCATACCTGAACATAAGTTCTGATTAGACAAATTAATCTTCCATAATTTCTTCCTTTCACTTCGATTATCCCAATTAATTAAAAGGCCAATTGGAGGTGATGGAATACTATTCTAAGCTCCGCATTTTGTTTGCTAATTTTGTGGGGCTTTCCAAGGGATCATTTAAAGGAACTCCTCGTTGCCTCCTTAATCTGAACCCGTGTCTTCATCAACTGAACCAAGAACCAGATGTGTACTATTGCAATGTCATACCCAGACAACATGTCTCTATGATGTCTTTCATAATCTTGTCTTCTTGAAGCCTTTTAATCTAACCCAAGATGACGGACTGGCTTTTATGAGGAAGTGTGACCATGACGTCAACCTCGATAGCTGCAACACTGGTAACTAATACATTACATTCACTCCTTCTAGTGATATATGTAATTGGTCTAGTTTCTATGAAACCCTTTTTACTATATAATCTCTTTCATTTTTAAAATCTTAATAATTGATATAAAATACACTTCATCTATTGTATTTAGCATTATTTATAGTATTTTGAAAGCCTTTTTATTTGTCTAATATCATTGTGCATTGCCCCATTGAAAATCAATGTTATAAAATAATTTGATCTGAAATATGTCAATTTTAAAGTTGTATTTTCAACATCTAAATAATTTAAAATATTATTTCTAAGTGATAAATGATTATATAAAGTATTTATTGCATTCTAACATATGTGTAAATTGATCTAACCATTATTTATAATTTATAATGAATATATATTTTCAACCTACATAGCCCGTAACATACTTGATGGGGATAAAACTTAGTTTCCTACATAAACAAATGATATTAAATACAATTAACGGACTAAATTTTCCTTCAAAAATCAAAATTTTAAAAATTAAGAGATTACATAACTCCACTTCTATGTAACTTAGTTATTAAAAAGCGGAGCCATATGAAGTGTGATTCATATGACTTCACTTTTATGTAACTTAGTTATTAAAAAGCGGAGCCATGTAAAGTGTAATTCGCATATCATCATCATTGCGGGATAGATTTTGCAAGGTCTAACACGTACAAGAGTGTAACTTAATGGCGCGTGCTAGCATGCCTCAGCACTAAAGTAATCCCCACTTTGTCCATGCCAACATGGCTTCCACTCCTGCTTTCGATCGGGTGCCTCAAACAGCAGTCGTTTGATAGCTGAGCAAGGAATTTTTGCAAACTCCCCCTCCTGAAAGCAACAATGCAAGATAGAAGAGAGAGAGAGCTAACAAAAAATTGCTAGACGACCTCCCTGAACAAATCCGCAGTGCCCCTCCTCGTCTCTATTGCGTCGCTAACACCCACACGTTTTTTCACCACTGCTCCCTGGTAACTTACCTTTCTCACTCTTTCTCTCACTCTCTCCTTTCTCCCATTTCCCTCTTTCCCACTTACCAACCGAGCTTGGTATTCGACTTACAAATGAATTTCCAGCCATGTCCAAAATCCACCAGGCTTCAACATTTACCAATTGTGGCAGGAATGGTTCCTAATAATCGATTGCTGGAAATATCGATTGTTTGGACCGTCTTTAGGCTCCTAACCTCCGATGGAAGTGACCCACTTAGAGAATTTTGAGATAGATTGAAGACCCTTAAGAGACTAGGAAAGTTGAATATCTCTTGGGGAATTGATCCTTCGAGCTTGTTAGCCTATAATTTAAGAGTTTGGAGTCAGCGGCAATTCACTAAAGATGAAGGAATAGATCCAGATAGCTTGTTTTCTTTCAGAATGAAATCATTCAACCTTGCCAAATTTCCAAACACTTCTGGAATCGACCCATTAAAGGAATTCCCCTGCAACTATAAAAAGTCAACACCGTATAAGAAACGGCACCGAATTTTTCGGTGCCTAATAAAAACAAAACGAAAACGGCACCGAATAAAACAACTACGCTGAATCATCGCCCGCCGCACCCGCTCGTATATATAAAGGGGCGAATGTTTCGAAACGAAAAGCAAGTGAAGACGAGTAGCAGGTGAGCGATGAAAGAGAGAAGGGTGTGTGTAAATTTGTGAGTATTTTTTATGTGAATTGGAGTGATTGTAAGGAAGGGAATATTTGTATGGGTAGTGCTGGTATTAAAAGTAGGAGCCTATAAAGTGTCCAAATTATTTTGGGTGTATTATTTTTTGTTGTATTTTTTTTATAAGCAATATTTTATTTTAAGAGCATCCAACTCTCAACAAACTAGAGTGTTGCCAAATTTTCCAAATTTCCGATCGTCAATGGGATATTCCCTATCAATTTGTTATACCTGACTGACAAATGGGTCAAATTTGTTGGTCCCGAGTTTATGGCAGTTACCCAAGAGGAGATGGGTGAATTGGGTATTTTAAAATTCTTTGCTTAAACAGAAATTTTTTCCTTTTTGGAATTAATCCCCTCAATGAAACAATCAATAAGTTGGAGAGAAATAAAACAACAAAACAATAAAACACAAACAATCAAGTCACTCCAAAAGATAGAGATTTATAGTAATTCGAGCAACCTTCCCTACTCCACTCTTCCAAGCACACATTCATTGTGGCTTGAGTTCCACTATTATATTTCAATATAACTTAGAACAACAGCTTTCTTCTAGATTCCAGCTCTAAGGGGCTTATACAATCTCGGCACAAGTAGGTGACAAGCTTTACTCTAGTCACACACTACTTTGCCTTTACTTGGTTTCAATTTCCAATATTAAATCAAGTGAGAAAAATAAATAAAAAGTGTCTACACGTTACAAATTTGTGTAGGCAATTTACAACAGTTAGAAGAACTTGTAAAAGTGGTAGATGATTGAGCAAGGCAGCTTTCAGCAAATTTAAAGTGTAGTTCTTCTTCAATCTTCTTGTATACCAGCTTAAATGTAAGAGAGGGTGGAAGGTGAACTCATTCAATATTTTTCCAACTACATTTACGTTCATTTGATGCTCCTTATATAATGAGAAATAAACTCGAACGTTTGGTTGTAGGTGACGCGCATTAAATGCGCCAATGTTCAAATTTTTCCGACCGTTGCGAACCAAGTCGCATTTGGAGTCGACTTTGTATGCGACTTCGTTCAAATCAAATAGTGAAATCAACTTCAGGTGTGACTTCACCCAAGTCGCAGACTAGAGCAGACTTTGGGTGCGACTTCGGTCTTCGACTTTCTCTTTCAAGTTCCAGCTTCAGGTCAACTTAGTCTTGGATATGACTTAAGTCGCAAATGGAGTCAACTTCAAATGCAACTTCACCAGCCATTGATTATCTTGGAACTTTATGGTCTTGCAAGTGATTTTTAGTTGAGTATTTCCCTTTTCTTCTCTTGATCTTTATTAGATGTCTTTGATATGTGATTTTTTGCTTGAAGTTGAATATTATCCACATTTCTTGAGAAGTTCTTCCTTGTGACCTTGATTCAAAATAGCTATTCCATGATTTTGTTGCCCAAGACATGTTTGAATCATTATTGGTAGTCAAGTACTCGAGTCACAGGTTTGGGTCAACTTGAACTTCAACTTTACTCAAGTCACATACTCAGGTCGACTTGAAATGCAACTTCACCTAAGTCGCATGATGGAGTTGACTTGGAAAACAACTTGACTCTGATATCTCGAAGTTTTTAGTAAGGCTATGCCTAAGTTGCATTTAGAGTCGACTTAAGTTTGCAACTTCACATGTCTTCGAGTCTCAATTTCAGCTTTGTATATTTTTAGGCACTTGAGGTCGTTTCTGGAGTCAACTTGGGTATCGACTTGACCTAAGTCGATGGCTAAGTCTACTTAGGATTACGACTTGACTTGCTATCTTTTGAATCTTGAATTTCTAGATCTTTACAACACTTAGCAACCTCATTAGTAGTTAATTATTTCTCAAATTGAGCTGTAAACCATCAAAACATGGATTGTGCTTAATTCGCCTTGAATTCCAACAAAATTGACAAAATTTACAATTTCAACGGGCAAGCCTCCTTACAACTGATTGTATTCCATCTCTAGCACCATCAGTGGGCGTGAGAGGAAGGCAATGGAGGCCTGTAGCGGGCTTGTAAACCGGTTGGTACCCACTGAAATGATTTCAAGACGGAGCGAATTTGACAAGGAAGTGAAGAAATCCAGCCCGCCTAGCCCGTCGCTTACCAGCTGATTGAATTCGAAATTCAGTTTTTTTAATGCTAGGCAAGTTGTGCAGCAGAGGAATTTGGCCGCTGAAATTGTTCTACGAGAGAAATCAGCTTCTCGGAGAAGAGACGCATTGGACAAAGAAGACGGTTTGGAAATACACCAATCGTAGTAATAGAATGTGCATGGGCGTTTCTATTGCTAGGGCGAGTGGGAGAGAGGGAAATGGGAGAAAGGAGAGAGTGAGAGGAAGAACAAGAAAGGGAAGCTACCAGGGTGAGGTGGCGAAAAAGGGTGCGGGTGTGGATGCGTGTGATGCGAGAAAGAGGAGGAGAAGGAGCTACGGGTGCAGGTGCGGGCGAAGCAAGAGCGAGAAGGATGAGGAGCTGTCGGCGGCGCAAGAGAGGGGGAGGAGGAGCTATCCACGACGCAAGAGAGAGAGGGGGGCGTTGCGGGTCTGGTTTGGGGAGGTCGTCTAGCATTTTTTCCGCCAGCTCCCTCTCTTCTGTCCTGTATTGTCGCTGTCGGGGAGGGGAGTTTGCAAAAATTCCCTGCTCAGCTATCTAACGGTTGCTGTTTGAGGTGCCCAATCCAACGCAGGAGCAGAAGCCTCGCTGCCACGGACGAAGTGGGGATTACTTCGATGCGGACGCATCCTTGCACGCGCCCAACTAAATTGGATAAGCAAATCGGGCACGGGCTTAATCCTAGACTTACCCTATTTCACGAGCTACTACCCTCAGGCCCAAGCTATTTTTGGCCATATCATTTTTGGAGTTGGCTACTAGCCCAAATTAGTTCTTTAATATGGTTTCCATATTATTTCTGAAAACTATAATCCCACCTATAAATCTTGCTTACAGACCTATAATCAATATAATAATAATTAGTTTCAAGATCCATGTATCAAATGCACTAATAAATAAATAAACTTACTTTTATGGATTCTTAAAAAATATCTTTTTAGTCTTGTGATTCTGTGTAACCCCGTTTACTGTCTCATCGCCAAGTTTCATCTAAATAAAAGTTGTTCATGGCCACATTTGCTTCAAATATATATTCATGCTTAAATTACAAAAATACTGAAATTTATTAACATATATATTAGAATATAACAATACATTGTAGAATCATTTGTTCATATAGTAATAATATTTTAGGCGGTTTTATGTGAAAAATACAATATTAAAATTGATATCTAGCATTAAACACATTTTTACATCGGGTTGCATGTAATCATGCTAAGAAAATACATTAATTTTTTAATAATATAAATGATACAAAATACAATATATAGGCTGATTTTTAATTAATTATCAAGGTTTAAAAAATTGATGAAATTACATAGAAACAAAATTTCATAGATGCAAAACTCATATTGATATCTTTAAATTAGAATAAATTTTATAAAAGATATATATTTAGGATATATTTGAGAAGTGATAAAATTTTTGGACAAAAAATTTTTGATGTAAAAGTTTTTAAAATGAGAGAAAATAATGTGATATGATAGGAGTAATAATGATAAATAAAAAATAAAATTGAAATAGATAGGTTATTTGTGTGAATAATTGTGTAGAAATAATTGAAAAATAGAATAGTTTGTATAAAAAATGTGAAAAAGTAATTAAAAAATTAAGTAGATATAGGGAGTACAAAATTTTAAGTCAAAAAGCTTTATAAGAAAAAACCAACACACCCTTATTATTATTATTATTATTAGGCTTATTATTATTATTATTATTATTATTAGGCTTATTATTATTATTATTATTATTAGGCTTATTATTATTATTATTAGGCTTATTATTATTATTAAGCTTATTATTATTATTAGGCTTATTATTATTATTATTATTATTATTATTATTAGGCTTATTATTATTATTATTAG